>PYHX02000413.1:73681468-73737387 GCA_004302925.2 Cochliomyia hominivorax | reverse complement strand
AAAATAAATTTCTAGTTCATTTATTTTATTGTCGAACTATCTTCATTGTGATCTAATTAAATTTTATTGATGTAAATATTTACATTTTTGTGTTTATTAGAAAATTTTTAATTAAAATTTCTTATTAACACATTTTCAGCCACAATTGAAGACGACACCAACAAGATTCTTTACATGTAAAGAAGAATGTTTATGATTTAAAATATGTTTGTGTGTATGTATATGAATGAGTATCTATGGTGCGTTTGGGTGATAAAATTAAAAGAAGATATTTTATGAGTTTAATGAAATTTTGTTGTTGTTGCTGTTGTGTAGTGATTCTAATTAACAAAAAAATCGTTTCAGATGTTGAATACTAGTTTTTGGCATGTGGAACTTTTTTTTTTGAAATAAATGTAATTAGAAATTAATTTTTAACTTTTGATCATAAAGCAGAAATAAATTGTATAAAAGCAGTAAATAAATTCTAAATATGAATTGTTTTGTGCACAGTGAAGCAGAATGAAAAAAGTAAAAAATAATAAGGAATAAAAGAAATCAATTGAAACATAAATGGAAGTCTAATACTCACATTTATGAAAGGCAAATTTTTACTCGGTGACCATTTCTCTACGGAAATTATCCTTGTGCAAAGGAGATTTAAGCAAATTGTAAGATTTCCGTACAGTAGTTCTTCAGATATTTTCCAGTAAAAGTGTTTCATGGAAAAGGGACAAAATTTTGTCTTTGTATGGTAGATATTTTTTCCCCTGATCCTATCTGCCACCCATTTTTTTAACTGTTTCGCAGGAAAATTATTCAGGCAAAATTTGAGAATTTTTAAAGTAAAATAATATTCACAAAGTTATACTCTCATTGTGCTGAAGGCACCTGTTCCCATGGTTCTATGTGCCCTTTATTTTTTCACTGCAGAAATTATTTCTGAAAGTGATTAAGACTAAATTTTTTAACTGTCGCTGTATTAGTTCTGCAGATAATCGATATTTAATATTTGCATTGTAGGGGACTAAATCTACCCTGATTCTATTCATTCTACATTTTTCCAGAAAAACTCCTTCTTAGGAAAGTAATTGTTATGAAATCTTAAGTTTTTTGAAAGTTTTTCTTGGAATAAAATTTCAAAATTCTAACTTTTATAGTTTTTTAGATATTAAATTGTATACCTCTTCTCCTGTCTTATATGTCCTACATTTTATACTGCAAAACTGTACCCTGATAAAGTAATTCATATGATATCTTAATGCTCTAACTTGGAAAGCTCTTTCAATATTCGATAATTAATCTTTGTTTTGTATGTGATGTACCTTTTCCCCTGACCGTCTGCATCTTATGTTTTGTCCAATAATAACTGTACCCTAAAAAGTAATGGAAATGAAATTTCAATTGTTCTTTAGATAATCGATAACTAATACATGTTTTGTATGGAAACTACGTCTTCCCCTGATTATATCCGTCCTAGATTTTTTAAGAAAGTAATTCGAATGAAATCTTAAAACACTAACTACAAGAGATCTTAAGATATTCGATAATTAATATTTATGTATTAAGAAATGATCACTCTAAAGCAACATATTAATGGCATCGGTGTTACCGATGTTAACGCATGCAGTACATGTAGAAAAGACATTAAAATAATGGAACAGTATCTAAGTCACTGTTCCGATTTAAAAACTTTAAGATACGAAACCTTCATGAGGAATACTTGTCATACCATTTCGACGTTGGTATAGTCACGTTAGGTTCTGTCTCTATTAAAAAGTGTATGCATACGGTCATTTGGCCTTAAATAGTTTCCTCTCATCAACCTACCTACCAAATATTTCTTACTTGTTAACAATAATTTATTATTTATTATTTATTATTTATTATTTATTATTTATTATTTATTATTTATTATTTATTATTTATTATTTATTATGATTTATGTTAATTTCCTAACCATACAATTTATTTTACAACCACAAAGGTCATATATTAACTTATATTTCATAATATTTTTATTAGACATTATTTATGCATCATATATTGCATTAATAAAGCTAACAGCATTTTTCCAATTAAATCCAATTTACAAAAATTTCCACAATTATATATTTTTCCGATTAAATCCAATTACCAAATTTTAAACTGTCTGTCACAAAACCTATTTGTATTAACACATTTTAAAAGTTATTTGTTAATAACTTAAAAAAAAATAGATGTCGTCAAAAAGTCTAATTTCTCTTTAAACGACAAATTCATATTGATGAATTATTTAAGAATTATTTGTCATTTTGTAAGCAAAAGTCCATATATAAAATAGGTTGTCTGTATGTATATATGCATGTATGTTCGTATGTATGTATGTACGTATGTATGTATGTATGTATGTATGTATGTATGTATGTATGTATTCATATATGCATGAGTGTATATCTGTTCTGAAATTTACTCTAATCACATCCCAAGGCAAATCTTTTTTACTGGATAAAATAAAGAACGGATAGGACTAAGGGAAGGGTTTCCCCAATACTTTTACAATTATTATCAAGTATCTAAAGAACTAAAGAAGTGATAATATCAAATTTGGCCCCAATCACTTCTTAAAGGTATTGATTTATTTAACAAAATGTAACGTGGAAGAAGTTGCTCCCATATAAAGCGAATATTGATTATCGAATATCTAAAGAATGACTACAATGAAAACAAGTATAGACAATGTTATAGTCTATCAAGCCCTTCTATGTTATACGCTACACTACAATGTTGGTTATAATTAGAAGTTACGAAAAAATAATAAACGATCCTCGTATAATTCTATTTTCTGATTTATTCTTAAATGTGCAGTATATTATTTTGAAACATACATTTATGAAAAATTTAGAAGTTTTAAAATGAATTTTTCTGGGGATTATATTGGATCTAGGAGAAATTATCAACCGACCCTCGTTTAATATTTCACTTCAACTTGCAATACCAAAGTATATGTGAGATTTATGCTCTTTAAAGTGATATTTGAAAGGGAGCTTGTATGAGATCTATGGGAAACAATGGACTGATCCTCGCATAATTTCGAACATCGTTTGGTAAATTTCGTTAAAAGCACTTCATATTAAGGAATTTTATGAGCTAGAGTGTTCGCAACGTTTACATGGACTGCCATCCGGATAGACAGACGGATGAACGGATGCACATCGTTAAATCGACTCAGAAAAAGATTCTGATCAAATATTTAAAGACGTTACACTATTTCTATATCTTATAAATATAAGCAGAAACTCAAAATATCCATACCACCTACGGTGTAGGTTATAAAGAGCTCCAATTTCCTTCGAGATCTAGGACTAAAGAGAATTCTTGCAGCAAAGCGCACCGGGTAAAATCTAGACTAAAAGAAAATTTTAAATGAAATAAATATATGACATTTTATACCGAAATGTGTCCATTTGTATTATATATACATTTGTATTATTTGTGTTTTGTTTTTGGTTTTATTTTATTATAATGAATTTTACACTTAATTGATTTAATTAAAGTCATTCAAGTGTAAATTATAAGTAACCATGATTAGTTTTATGCATTTTATTTTCGAACATTTATGTTAGAAGGTCAATAAAAACCAACTGAGATTTGACAAATAAAGAAAATCAGTAATTGAAATTTATATCTTTCTCTCGTTTTTAGTTTTCTGTTTTGAGATTTTAGGAAGAATTTCGTTTTTGTCGAAAGGGGATTATAAGAAAAATTAATATTGTGTGAATTTTAAATCTGTTTCTTAGTAAAATACTTATTGAAAATGTAATCATTGATGATATTTGATTTAAACACAAAACTACACTGAAAGAAAAAAAATTAAAATTATAATTGTACTTTGTGATAAATTCACAAGGTACAATTAATAGTTTTCAATGGAATTTCAAGTGAACATTCCTGAAGCCTTTTTTCAATTGATTTTTAATTCCATATGATCTCCAAAGATTTAATTTAAAGCTTTTCTGATTTTAAACGATTTTTAAGTTATCTCATATCTATGTCGATCCGATAAATAGTAAGACGTCATATCAAATAATTCTTAACACATGTATTTCATCAAAACTTTTAACCCAAATATTATTTGACTTTTTATACCCTACACTAACATAGGTGGTGTCGATATCATGTATTTGTGCAGATGTTTGTAACGGGAAGAAAAGATAGTCCTGTACCACTTTTAAGGTAGTAGTTCGACTCGGAATCACATTCTTCTGACTTGCTGTCCATGAAAATCTTGTTCGCGAAGTACAAAATCTTAATAAAATTTGTAACATACTATTATTTTGGCCCAAGGTCCATTATTTCTTACAGGCTCATACAACTGTTCCTCCGGAATGAGATGTTTAGGCTATAAAATTCCTAAATAAAAAACTAAACTATCAACCAAATTTGTCAAAAATAAGTTTTTATATATTTTACAAGAATGTAACAAATCGATCGTTATTTATCAAAAATCATATTGAAACTTATAAATCACACATAAACGTGCGTGTTGTAAAAATATTTATTCAAAATGAGATAAATATAAGCAAAAACCACTGTGCGAATTACATAGTCGGTCTTGACCGACTATAACAACATTACTTGTGCTTATTAAGTTACCTTTAAAAATATGTCATTTATCATACTCTCTACCATTGTAAATCGTTGGGGTATCAAACGTTTGTGCTGATGTTTGTAATTACCAAAAAATTTCAATTTAACTATTTCCGTCCGTCTGTCTGCCTGGAAACACTCTACAGGTCCAATTTTTGAGATATGTAAATGAAATATTAGCCCTGGGATTAGCCCTATTGAAACTGGCTATGTTCGGTCTAATATTTCAGGTAATCCTTTACAAATGTCATCCCGGAATAAGATTAAGCTCAAAGATATCCTTAATATAAAGCTATTTGAAGGAAATCTCTACATAGCTCGATTAGTTCAGTGCTTTTCAGAACGTAAAGTTAAAGTGAATGTAGATTTTAAGACATACAATGCTGAAAAAGTTCCTAACAGGAACACTGCTAAAAATTTAGAGGTCAAGAACAGAGCACGGAAAATGAATGACGCAATGTATGAGAGAATGTTGAATTAAATTTCATTGCCAAAAAAATTCCCAAAAAGTTCTTGGTATGAAAAAAGTATGTAATTGCAGCAACAGAAGTCAACCATGTACTACAACGGGATCTATAAATATGGTAATTTACATCAAGGAATTATAAAAAAGGCTGCTTCCATTCATAAGTCTTCATAATGTGCTCACATATTTTTGGCCTGACTTGGCATCCTGTCACTATAGTAAACATGCCCTTGAATGGCACAAAAACAATAATGTGGTATTTGTCTAAAATTCTCCCAACTGTTCGGAGATATTTTGGTCTTTTTAGAACGCATTTGAAGAGTAAAAATTGTGTCCAAAGGTGTGGTAGATTTTAAACTGAGGTGGATTACTTGTTCGAGCAGAAAACACTATAAAAAAGTTAACGGATGTGTTCCCGAAAAAGATTCAAAAGTCATTACTAGTGCTTAAATATATATGTTAAGAATTTTTCCATCACACTCCTTAATATTATTTTGAAATAAAATTAAAAAAAAATTGGAACATGGTATTTTTTATTTTAAACCCCACTAATCTATTCTGAAAAAGAAAACTACAAAATAAATTATATATGTGGGCAACTGCACACTGATTTTGCGTGTATCAAAATTTTTCCTATTTTAGCCTATATGTTTTTCAATTGATCTGATTTGGATGATGTTGAGGTTTATATAGTTGCATATTGTGGTAAGTGTTTGTTAAAATTTAGTTACTTTTTGTTTAGAAAAGTTCTTTTCTGGAATTTTGAGTTTGCCTCAGATATTGGTCTATAACTTTTTTCAACAGTAAAAAGTTTCGTAGATTTCGGATAAAATTAATATACCCATAGCAGTATTTTGGTGGCGGAGGGTTAAAAATAAGTAGAAATGCTTTATTGGATTGTGCCGAATATAAGACAAAATTGCTCAAATTTGAATTTATACCCAATACTACCATAGGTAAACTTTAATGTAGGAACATGTCTTTGTTGGAGCCACACTTTATTTTTCCACATAAAATTTTATTTCATTATTATTTCAGTTTTAAATCTTTCTCAAAAAAAACGGAGCTGAGGAGGAGTTCTTGAAAATAGTGTATTCAAGATAAATGAAAAAATAATTGTTTTGAATTTGGATAGTCGGTCACCCTACATCACATTACTGATTAAAATGGAATTAAAAAATTACGAACTACATTCGTATAATTTGATATCCTGAATTGTTCTTAAGTGTGGATTACATTATCGTGATAATAATATCTATATTAAATATGTGAGTTTTTAAATTATTTTCTGGGGGTTAATGGGCGCAAGAAATTATGAACCGGACCCTGTATAATATTTCACATCGTTTTTGGCTTATATTTATCTTAATTTGACCTGTTGTGAAGTACTTTTTGTATGATACCTACAAGAGTTAATGGCTTTAGAATGTCATAAGACTTCCTTGTGTAAAATTAAAATCGCTTTATATTTAGGGCCTTTATGACCTTAAAACCCCATTCCGGAAAGTACCTGAAATATTGGCCCGAATATAGTCACTTACAATAGGCTTCGTCCTAAGTCCAAAGTAATAATATGTACGAAATTTATTCACAATATTTACATGGTCAGCCAGGCGTCAAACAGACAGACGGACGGGATTCTGAGCCCAACGGTATACTTAAAGGTGAGTGTAATGCCATTCTTTCTGCATGTTACAAACATCTGCATTAACACATAATACCCCTACGCCCTACGGTGGTATAGGGTATAAAAATTAATTTAAACTGAATCAAGTAAAAAACCTTAGTGGGTCAAATAATAGCACCAGCATTAAACAATTTTCTGGATTATTATTCTAAAATTAATGTAGGAAGAAAAGAAAATCACACCCTAAATGACCATTTTCCCATAATAAAAACTTGGTTATGATAAAAACTCCCAAAAAAGTCTTTCCATAAAATCACGAATAAAAAAATCAAACCCTACAAGTTTTGGTTTTGCATATGTGATGGTATAGCATAACAAGTAGGCCTTAGCCAACTTCTATTCGAAAAATTTTGGAAATTTTCAAATTTTTCATTTAAATATTGAATAAGAGTTTAATGTACTTGCAGGCTATATTTCTTTAAGTGTATAAACCCTTTGATTTTTTACATAAATTTAATAAAGTAAATTTAAGTTCCCTTAATATTTATTTCATTATTTTTTATTTGTTTTTTTTTTAATATTATAACATACTTTTTTCTCATAAATTTGAATAGAAAACAAAAATCCAATAACAAAATAATTCACTTCATTTTTGCTTAAAGTCATCACTTTTTAACAGAAAAGAGAACTTTATGATTTTCCATAAGAATTTTCAAAGGAAAAAAAAATCAATTTTTGTGTTTTTCTTTTGAGTGGAAATAACAATTTGTTTTGATGATTTTTCCTTTTCTGTTTTTTAACCCCTACACAACTTTAAATTTAACTTTAACTTTGTGTGTAAACCTGAAAAGGAATCATCTCAGATCTCATAATGTACATTTATTCTTGCATAAAATCTAAATCTGAGTCGATTTAGCCAAGTCCGATATCTAAGGCAACTTCTAAGTTTCAGCAAAGAATTTTTTTAAACCTGTTAACTAGAAATTGACAAATTAGAATCAAGTTTTGGTAAAATATAAAGTTGTACATACATTCATTATAATCATAAAAATGATAAAATCGGTTCTGTAGAAAAAATTTATAGCCGAAATATTATTAATTCTATGACTCGTTAAGTGTTCCTGAGTTGTATTTTAAAAACCAGTTAACGTATATAATATAAATATGTTTGTTAGTGTGTATGTATGAAACATTACACACATTTGTGGTGCAGGGTATTGAAAATTCGGCATAGCCGAATTCTTACTTGTTTTTTTCGTCCTTTTTTATTAAACAAACCACAAGAAGACAAACGATAAATTAAAAAAGTTTCTTTCCATTTTTGTGTTAAATGAAACTTTTAAACGACATAGAAATATGTTTGCTGAAATATGTTTATACTCATGTCATATAAAAATGTTCATTTTTTTTTACGAAAAAGTCTTAACAGGGATTTTGCAGCATGAAAAATGATCCTGCAAAAATCTCTAAAGAAAAGTAGATTTTCACAGAAAAGGAAAATGTTGCAAATCTAAGAAAAAGTCCTTAAATTTACATATTTTTCGAATACAAATACTTGGAGAATTGCACCATATATAAACAAAAAAGTTATTTCGATAAATATAATCTTTCCATTTTAAAATAAGGACCTTTTTCTCCCCACCCTCACCTGTCTTGAATATATTGTTTTGTATACTTTTCGTAATTTTTTTCTATATCTTCAATTTGTGCAGTTGAAATTTTCTATTTGCCACAAAAATGACTATTTGTATTTTATTTTTATTTGTTTCCACATGTGCCAGTCCCAGACACTTGACAGTCATCATGGATGGCAAAAAAGGAATAAACTTATAAGTGGTCAAGTCGGATTTTAAACACACTCTACTGAAAACCATAAAGAATACCTTAGAAGCGACTAGAATAAAATCTTTTGTCTCCATTATCTTTATAGAATAATATTAGGACTCGACTATAGAATAATTTCTAGTTTCGGTTATAGTCTTCATTATGATATAATCTATAGACTATAGAATATTCTATGGTCTCAACTTAAATAAAATCTAAAGTCTCGAACATAGAATAGTCTCCATTATTGAAACATCTATTGTCTCGATTATAGAATAATCTATAATTTCGACTATAAAAAAATCTATAGTTTCCACGACAGAATTATCTATTGTTTCGACTATAGAATAATTTATAGTCTCGACTATAAAATAATATTTAGTCTTCAATAATCTATAGTCTCGAATATAGAACAATCAATAGTCTCGACAATAGAATGAACAATATTCCCGAATAATTTATAGTCTCGACTATAGAATAATATAAAGTATAATCAATAGTCTCCAATAATCTATAGTCTCGTCAATAGAATAATCAATAGTCTCGAATAATCTATAGTCTCGACTATAGAATAATCTAAATAATAATCAATAGTCTCCAATAATCTATAGTCTCGACAACAGAATAATCAATAGTTTTGAATAAACAAGTATCTCGACTATAGAATAATCTATAGTTTCGACTAAATAATATTCTATATATCTATCTATAGTCACGAATTATCTATAGTCTCGAATATAGAATAATCTTTAGTCTCGACTATAGAACAATCAATAGTTTTCAATAACCTATAGTCTCGACTATAGAACAAATCAATAGTCTCCAATAATACAGAATAATCAATAGTCTCGAATAATCTATAGTCTCGACTGTAGAATAATCTAAAGATTAATCAATAGTCTCGAATAATGTATAGTCTCGAATAATGTATAGTCTCCAATATTCTCGAATATAGAACAATCAATAGTCTCAACAATAGAACAATCAATAGTCTCGACAATAGAATAATCATTAGCCTAAAATATTATATAGTCCCGACTAATAATCTATTGCCTCATCTATAGAATAATCTGTAGTCTCGCCTATAGGATAATCTGCAGTCTTCATTATAGTACTTTCTACTATAAAATTGTCTGTACTTTTGACTTATTATGGTCGAGAGTAGATTGTTCTATAGTAGTGAGTACGGATAATTATATGATTTCTGTACTTGTAGCTAAAGCAAAATCTGTAGTCAAGTGTGTGGACAATTCTATACTCGAAATTATAGACAATTCTAGAGTCAAAACTATAGCCAGTTATAAAACGGAGACACTTCTTTATTCTCGTCAATATCTAAGACTTAAGACATTTCTATAATTGATAGTAAATTATTTTTATTACGTATGTAGTGACGAGCCTCCTCTACTCTTATCCACCACAGGTTCTACTGTAGGGAACAGAACAAAGGGAGAAAAACTTTTGTTTGTATTTCTATATTTTTTTATTTGTTTGTTTGTTTTTGTAAAACTTTTGTGAAAAGGTACACGTACTCATAAATATTATTTATTATAATCATAAATAATCCAAATGGTTTAAAATAAACTTTTTTTGCTTTTCATTCTTTTTTGTAATTTCTCACCCAAGATAAGTATAAGATGTTCGAACATGTCTCTCTTTAAAGGGATCATTGTTCTTTAAATGTTATCAACACCCAAAATTTTATTATTATTTTTTTGTTTTCTATATAAAATTGTCATCATAAAGTATTATGACATTATTAGTACGACTTACTTAAGTTAGTAATTTGTATTAAATTTATATAGTAAAAAATATAATAAATTTTAGCAAATAGATTAATTCAGCTTTAAAAGGTATTGGACATTTATCTCTTTTGGCTATTCAGCAAAATATATTTTAAATGTAATGAAATCATTTAATGTGGGCTGCATTCATAATGAATTATAGCTGAAAAAAGGACTGCACTGATATATAAAAAAAAGAAAATTTGGAAAACAAATTCGAAAGGAGGATTTTGGTAAAATGTTTCCCAATGATTTTTCTTTTTTGCGAATAATAATAAATGAGTACCTTTCCTTAAAACCTATCTCGTTTCATTTTTGACAAATTTTTGTGTTTCAATCTGCGTATGTGATATTTTGATCGCTCACATTAAGTATTCGCCCAGCATTTGACAGACGTTTATTGTGCTTAACCAGTTTTATTTGAAATTTGGTATATTTAAGTTTTAATTATTAAAAAACGATGAAGAGCGCTCTATAAATACCCAAAATTAAATCAAGGAATATTTACAAAAACAAGAAAATAACCATAGAAAAGGATCATAAAAAGAATAAACTTCATTACCGGCGATGAACGTTATCTTCTCGCGAGTCATACATCGTTATCAGCACGAAGTAAAAGGTCGAAAAAAGTGGAACTCAGGAATTCTTAGGGTTTAAACTCTCAATTCAGCCACACGTATTGATGAATATATATGAGCATAATGATCGATAAGGCTAGTCTAAGCATTTCAAAGAGATTGTCGGGTGCACAGCGAAGGAATCATGTGAAGCTGCACGGAAAAATCACATTAAGAGTAGACCAAGAGACCCCAATGGATAAATACACTCATTCGAACTTACTTCAGACTCGAAAGAGAGTGCGATCTCCAGAGAAGGAGAAAGAAGAATTCTAAAAAGAAAAAGTAGTCTCCGCCTGTCCGTAGACAGAAAACGCCGGTCGCTAATCCAATGAAAAGAGATTTTAGTTAGAATCATAGTGGGTGAAATAAAGATGATCTGGATACGGCTAAGGGAGTATGTCTGCAAAATCTCACACGAATTAAAGGACTTCTAATAAGAGAACCATTTCGAGGCGAAAGAAAAAAAAACGAGACGTCAAGAAAGGTAAAGAAACGCTGTCTTATGCGAAATCGACCAATATTTTCTTTACAATAATTTACACCGATAGCACCTGTAGCAAACTACCATAGGATCATCAAGCTAACACAAAGGATCTTGCAAATGATTGCGTCCTTCTGCACATACTAGGTAACAATGAAATTGCTCCTATAGAAATTGTAAATTGTGTGTTTAAGAGGGGTGTCTTGATTATGAAATTAGTATCACAATGGACCAATGGCCATGAGACATCCTTGTAGAGTTGGTCTTTTCTCTTCTACCTAACGTAATTTAACTTGACCCATGGCCGAACCTATAAACAACAACAAACCGAACAATAAATGTGAACTTAAGAAAATTGTTTTTATAAATCAGAAATAAAATTTGTCAGATTACATATCAGTCTTAATAAATATTTATTCTTGTCTTGTCTAACTCTCTATCGAACTTTATTATTTTTAAACTAAGAAACAAACTTAATTATACAACTTAAGTTAAATTAATTATACTTAACGCATTATTCTAGCGATTTTAATACAACAAAACCTAAACATCATATTTTAGCATTTTCCCCACTTTTTACGCTTTGTTATTGACAAATGATCTTAAAACGGAACTGATTGTGACAGAATAAATACAAATTGTTAAAAGCTTCTACAAAAAAAAAAAAAATAATAATAATAATAAATAATAAAAGTTTTCCATGATTTATTTTGTTTTCACTTGTATCTAAAGAAGTATTTATTTTGTTTTTATACAGGAATATGTATATGGACGTATATTCATAGATAGTGTGCATGTGTGTTTATATGAATTTCATTGTAATACAAATAAATTTATCTTGTGGATAGAAAAAAAATATATATAAAACAAGATAAACCTTAATGACATAACAAATAGATGATAATCATTTTGAAAAGATAACAACTTTGAAAATAATAGAAAAGTTATAAATATATATGTATGTGTATGTGTATAAACAAATATGCATTAATGCAATTCTCTTAAGTCAAATCGAATCGAATCAAAATAAACATATGTAGTGTTAATATTTATTGTTGTAAACAACAACAAAGTTAATATTATTTAATGATAAAATTCCATACAAATAAATGTTAAGTAAGCAAGTGAAATTGAAAATACAGTATGATAAAAAATTACGATAACACTATAAACTAAACTTGAAAATTAGTACCAAATAACCTTTTTAATTATTAACCAATGAGAATGCTATATTTGGTAATGCCGAATCTTCAATACCTTCCACTACAAATGCGTGTGAAGTATATACATAATGTTTAGTAAATACATACTCACACATACACCCGTATAAAATATATAAAAGTTTTTCTTAACCATAATACAGGAGCACTTAATGAGTTATAAAATTAGTTATATTTTTGGCTATAACTTTCTTTCAATTGAACCAATTTTGATAATTGTTGGTCCGGCAATGAAGTACATAAAACTCAATATTATGGTAAAATTTTATTATAATTTATAGACTTACAATTGACAATTTTACGAATTTTTCTGGTTTTAAATAGAAAACTTCACAGGAGTTTAGCAAATATTCAGTACAAATTTTATTGAACTTTGTCCATTTTTGTGGATATAAGCGTGCAGACAGCCAGACGGACAAACTATGGGATGTGAGAGGATTCCTTCTTAGCGCTATACACGAAACCACAAAGTTAATAAACCTTCTTCACCACCTGTGGGAGTGGTTAATCAAATTTAGTACCTTTACTTTTATTCCACACTATTCAATTTGTTTATATTGTTGCTGTTGTTGTTGTAATGAACACAAAAATGTTTATATTTATACTCTACATCACTATAGGTGTATGTCTGGGAGTAATGTGTCTGTGCTTAAGTTTGCAACGAACAGAAAAAATATAGCTGCCACCACTTTTAAGTATATCGTTCGACTCAGAGCGTGGCATAGTTCATTATTTTGGTCCAAAGTTGATGCCTGTTAAAATTGTTGATGATGGATCCATTATCTCATCTAGTCATAGAGATGTTCCTCCCGGAATGGAGTTTTATGGTCATAAAATCCTTTGTTTTATTAGGTTCCGTATAACCCCCATAAATATATCACTGTGAAGAAATTATATCTCACGTATACGTTGTTATTGTGAATAGAATTCATTGAATTAAGATAAATAAAAGCAAACAAGTAAAAATGGTATATTCAGCCGCATCTTCAACACCCTCCACCACGAATGCGTGTAAGTAAATTGGTTATAATTCGCACAAATACACTCACATATACACCAACAAAGATATAAATAATTCATATTCGTTTTTCTTAAATATAACTCGGAACACTTAATGAGTCAGAAAATAAGATATATTTTTAGGTATAATTTTTCTACTGAACTGTTTGACAATTTTTTAAATGGTAATGAAATACACATAACTTTATGATATGCCGGAATCTTAATCTAATTTGTCGATTGAAAGTTTTACGAAAATTCTTCGCTGACACTAAGAGGTTGCCTTAGATATCGGACAATAATTAAATTTTTTGATTTACTAAACCGATTTTGCTGATTTTAAATAGGGAACCTTTAGAACTATACCAATAACCCAGGGCACATTTCATTGAGCCCTGTCAATAATTGTGGATATATGCGTGCCAAAAATAGAGGCATGAATATATATACATTATGGGGCCTAAGATGATTTCTTCTTAGCGTACACACGGAATGACAAAGTTAATATACCCTTTTCAAACACTCTTTAGCACATATTAAAAAATATATTTATACGAGGGTGGATCATTAATTTTTAAAATCTCCAATTAAAAACAAACAATGTGATGTAGGGTACTAAAAAGTCGTGGTTGACCGACTATAGCTTATACTTGCTTTTATGGAATTTTGTTATTTTCCCTTTATGCGATATTTTGATTAATTAATAAAGATAAAAGAACACTTACTTGTTCATAAAGCAGAACATTCACCAAAATACACGTTTTACACTGAAAATATATAGAAAAATAAATAAATATATTAATAAAAGGCATTTTGGAAAATAATGAATAATTATAGCTTATGATTGATAGACGAAATAGTGAGATTTGTACATAAAACAAAGACGAATTTAAAATACCCTCCCTTACTAAATAGATGAAAGAAACACGAAGGAAAAACTAATCGCGGGATCTATTCCGACAGATAAAACAAAGAAATAGTGTGAAATGTCTAGCACTATGTTCACTATTCTGTAACTGATTGTGACCTCAACAAATAGACTTAGTACAGACCACCACAACATGTGCTGATGAGGGTATATTAACTTTGTCTTTCCATGTATAACTCTATGAAGGAACTATCTAAGACCACATATCAAATCAAAATCTTAGTCGATTTTGCTATATCCATAGGTCTTTCTGTTTGTGTGTTGTCGGTACACTCACATCCATAATAATTCACATCCTGACAGGTATATATTATTGTCCTGAGAAGTTTTCTATTTGAAGTCGGCTTCATCGGTTTTCAAGAAAAAGTTATAGACATATAAGTGAGACAATAATATTGCAAAATTTGAACAAGCATTATTCCAGAAGCTTATTTAATTTTCATTAAATCTGATATTGTCACTAGTTGAAAACGCTACTCACTATACATTTTTTAAATAGGGCACGGTGGTATACTCCAAACAAGGGAACTATATAACATTATATCTCTATAACTAATAAGAACAGGAATAGAATTTTAATAATAAACTTTAAAGAGTTAATAATGTTGTGTAATGCACGGAAGAGCGGTATCCCCCTTAGGAAAGAACGGGACACGGGAGAGAAACAAACGGAATGTTTAGTATGCTGCTACAATTATTTCTAAATTATTTGTGGTGGAGGGTATTGAATATTAAGCTCTAGTTCAGTTCTAGTTCAGGTTCTTGTCTAGATTCTAGTTCAGATCTAGTTTAGATTTCAATTCAGATTCTAGTTCTGGTTCTAGTTCCGATTCTAGTCCAAATTAAAGTTCAGATTCTAGTTCTGATTCTTTGCTAGAATCTAGTTCAGAACTAGATTAGATTTCAATTCAGATTCTAGTTCTGGTTCTAGATCAGACTCTAGTTCTGTTGGAGTTAAGTTTAAGTTCAATTCTAGTTCAGTTCTAATTCACTTCTAATTCAGTAATAATTCAGATTCTAGTTTCGATTTTTGTCTTCATTCTAGTTCAGATCTAGTTTCGATTTAAATTCAGATTCTAGTTTTAATTCCAGATCAGATTTTACTCAGTTCTGTAAGCTTTCCATCGTTATATAAACAAATTACAATCTTTCAAAAATAAAGCACATATTATATGACTTCCAAATATTTGCATCCATCAAAATGTTCATTTCCTTTTAGCAATGTAAAATATTTTATTGACTTTTGGCGAAAAAATTCAAATTAACGATGTGACTTTTCCCCTCATCCAATAAATATTTTGCCATATTAATGAACATATTGATAGACAGAAAAATAAAAATACCGAAAAAAATAAATCTACGATAAAATATAAGCTTTTGTTGTTGGCTAAATTTTTCCAGTCTTTGTTCCATGGCCATTGGCATTCATCAATAATCATGTTAAAATAATAAAACATTACAAAAACCCAAAACCTGAAAAGCGAAACACAAAAAGACGAGCGCACTTTATAACGCAAACAAAAAACAAAATATGTACATTAGAAAGAAGCCAAATACAATGATATAATATTTTAATAATAACAATAACATGATGGCAACAACAATAATGGGGAAAAAAAAAAGAAAACCAAAATATCCGACATGACCAGAAACAACAACATAACAACAATGTCAATCATTTAAAGTTTTGTATGTATTTACAAACCGAATATAACAGTAAAGAGCTTTTTGTGATTTTCAGGAAACACACTTATTTTGGGCAAAACAAAATAACACTTAAATTACAGACGAGTTCAAATCAAACATAAATTTGTGTATGTGTTTCAATTCACCACAATTAACCCATATTAATCCACCTCATATCAATTTTGGACGTCACGGAATTTTTACATTGTCATTGTCAGCCACGCCACGTTTAAGGGCGTTGCGAGATGTTTAAAAGCAAAGATAGTGGGTTACGCATGACCCATAATATGAGGAAATCAAATTTTCATTAAAAGACAGCATTCAAAGAAGGCTCGACAACATTAGAATTGCACATCATCTCATAAACTTTATAGAAGAAGAATTAAAATAATGCAAAGTATAGATTTCGAGGATACGAAGTAATAAAAACGAGAATACTGGTGTAATGCAAGGAAAGACCCAAACCACGAAACCACCCATAGCTGCGAGGATGATTTCAGATCTAAGTAAGTGATAGTTCCATTACAGCTCATATTATTATGTACTTCTTTATACAAGAGTTATCCAAAATGGGTATGTTAGTTCTTTATAAGGTGTTATATATACATTTTATATATTTTTTTACATAAGTTATAGCCGCCTTAAATGGGTTAATAATGTAGAGAACTAAGAAATAGAAAATATCACCATGAATGTAATATAATCTACGTAACACACCCACCCACAACCAATAATTTGGTTTTCAAATTTTCCTCTATTTGAAATACAATGTATTTATTGTTAATAACAGTTTGTGTAAAAATATGTGTGTATTTGTTTCGTTATGATAGTGTGAGTCAGTAAGTAACCACCCAACAGTTTCTGGTGACTACTTCAGATTATAGTTTTGATTCTGTTTCAAATTTAGATTCTAGTTCAAGTTTTAGTTCAAGTTTTAGTTCAAATTCCAGTTCAAATTCTAGTTCCGAATCTAAATCTGATTAAATTTCAGATTGTAGTACAGATACTTATTCTGATTTGAGATCTTATAATAGTTCTGATTCAAGTTCTGATTTATTTCTTCTGATTTAAATTAAGATTTCAATTCAAATTATAGTTCTTTTTAGTATTCTAAATTTAGTTGTGATTTAAGTTCTGATTTTTGTTTTAAGTTATTCCAGTTCTGGTTGTAATTCTGATTCGTGTTCAGATTATAGTTCTGATTCTTGTTCTAATTTAAATTTCAGTTCAGATTATAGTTTAGATTCTACTTTAGATTCTAGTTTAGATTATAATTCATGTTCTGATTATAGTTCTGATTGTAGTTCAGATTCAAGTTCTCATTGTAGTTCCTATCTAAGTTCACATTTCCGTTGCCAGTTCTTATTTAGATTCTAGTTCTAATTCCAGTTTTGATTCTAATTCTTGTTCTGATTTTATTACAGATTCTAGCTCTTTTTTTTAGCTCTGATTCTAGTTCTGATTTAGTTCAGAATCTGGTTCAGATTCAAATCTAATTCTAGTTTTAATTCTATTCCAGATTGAAGTCCTTATTAGAGATATTAATTTTGCCTGATTAAGCTCAGATAATAGTTCCGATTCCACTTAAGATTCTAATTTAGATTCTAGTTGAGATCCTAGTTTATATATAAGTTTAGACTCTTGTTCAAATTTTAGTTTGGATTCTGGTTCAGATTTTAGTTCAAATTCTAGTTCTGATTTTAGTTCTAATTATTGTTCTGGTTTTAGTTCTGATTCTAATTCTGATTATAGGTCTGATTGTAATTCTGAATTTATTTTATGTTATAAATCAGATTCTAGTTTTAATTAGTTCGGATTATACTTTCTTGGTGACTGTATCGAACTTGCATTCGACAGTCTAAAAAGCGATAACACAGACTGTGATTATACCCCAAAATAGCATATATCGTTGGGGTTTTACTATGTCATTGACTTGTTCTAAAAAATAACCTATGTTTTCTTAAACACAATAGGGCACTTGTGTGCACTTACTGTCACCCTACAATAAACCGTGTGGCGATAAATTTGGTAAAGACATTTAATCTTATCACTTTACTACTTTTTGCTTGCATACAATTAGTTTCTATGATACAGTATCAATGAAAAATGTTTACTTGGTTATTTTATTTACTAAATACGCATATGTAAGTAAATTATTTTAATGATTTGAGAGTATGAGTTAACATACATATTGATCAAAAAGCGACCATTCAACCAAATTTTATACACATTCCACATCATTAACGATATTTAATACCATATTTCGACACTTGTTCGCTCTGACTAGAAACCACAAGTCAACCCAAACCATAAATTGAAATATTGGGATAAAGTCATTCATATTAATATTTTGCAATACAATATATTATATCAAAATAAATATATATAAATCTGTATATATATTATTTTTACATAGAAGTATATAAATTTATTATGTATAAAATTTACACTTATTATACCCTTCACCACCACAAATGGTGAAGAGGGTATATGAACCTTGTTATTCTGTATGTAACGCTCAGAAGGAAATCATCTCAGACCCCATAATTTATATATATTCTTGCATCAAATCAATATCTCAGTCGACTTTGCCATGTCCGTCTGTCCATCTGTTTGTTTATGACCCTCTCATATCCACAATAATAGAGTATATGCTATAGTCCTGGGAAGTTTTCTATTTAAAACCACCAAAATCGGTTTAGTATATTAAAAGATATAGACCGATATCGGAGGCAAATGAACTTTTCCGTAGTATTCATTACCATTCCAGAAATGGTTAAAATCCGTTCTTTCGGTTCCGTATTATATTTAAGAAAAACTTTTATATATTGTATATGTCTGTTTGTGTATATACCATGCTCAATTGAATTATATTCCTATTCATGGACTTACTTATTTTGCTATCACAAGTTTTGCCTCCTTTTTTTTTGTTTAATTAAAAAAATTTTGAAGGTCAATCCTTGTAAGAGGTAAATGTATTCTAGTTATTTTGTTAACTTTTTATTTGTGTATTTTCCTCCTTTTTACCACAAATAATAAATGAATGAAGAACGAAAGTATGAAAATGTAGTTAGTGGCATGAAATGCTGGCAAAAACACGAAACAAGACAGTTGGGCCAACATGAACACGTTAAAGTTTTCGATAAACTTTTGTGGTTTTAATGATTTTTATGTCAAAAGTTGAAATAAATAAATTTTTGCCATTTCTATACGAAGACAGAGAATGTGTTTAAATAGAAAATATGGACTGAGGTATGAATATTCATATAATTTTTAAATTTTTAGTTTGTTAAATACAAATTTTATGAACACAAGAAAATTTAATTATTTTGTTTAAATAAAATGTTATATTAAACTAAACATGAAAAATAATTCCAAAGGAAGTTCTTAATTTCCTTTTCCCGGTTACTTTGTTTGGTCTTTATGTTAGTGTTATAAAGTGGACATTAATTAATGAGCTCAATTAAATCAAGTTGGTGCTATTAAGATATTTATTAAGAGAATGAAATATTTAATCATTGTCACATTCACAAACAACACATTCAAAAACTGTCCATCTGTCTGTAGGAAATATTATTATTGGCATAATAATAAAATAGTTGCATTTTATGGATAAATTTGATTGAATTGAAATGAAATGCCACGAAACTAAAAGTCGTACTTTGGTCTTTAATTGAGACCACAAATTTATTTTAACAGTAGACAAACTACAAAATCTCCGCAAAAAAATTAAGAATGTTGAGTTTATCAAAAAATAGAATTGAGTTGTGAGAAGCAAATCCGCAATTTTTTTGTCAAGTTTTTGTCATCATGGAAGACTTTTCCAATAGATCGTCATAGATAAGTATTGATTGCCGTAGAAAACCTTTCTCTTACAAGGTCAACTGGATCAAGGTTAACTGATCCTCTTGGTAATAAATAGAAGCCAATCAACCTTAGACCAAAAGACCTTTAACTGTACAACTGGTTTTTAAGATAGATATACATTATTTTATCCTGGCCAGATTTGTCATTCCTAGGAGAGTATGAGCCATTAAATAATTTTTTTCAGAATCTTTTTGTGCTTCCTGTTCATGTAATTCTCCCCACTAGAGAAAGTGTACTTTGAATAGCGATGGAAGTCACTCTGATTTTCCTTTCCTTATATGACTGAAAATGAAGTTTTTATGACCGTCTTGTTGGTTTGATTAAGCAATGGAGACATTTACTTGCCGACATAATTTCATAACGGATATTATCAGCGTGGTTTAAAATTATCCATTGAAGCACAAAATTATTGGAAAACAAGTAAGAAGTTATTGCCGATCAAACCCGACTATTTAATACGCTACACCACATTGTTAGTTAGAAGTGGGATTAGTGCATCCAAACAGATTTTTTTCTGGAATCAAGAAAGAATTTTGGACCGACGACATAATATTTCGCTCATCGATTTATCGTAATTTGACCAATTCTTTTTGCAATTTCAACGTTCGTTTTAAAATGTCATTAAACTAAATTGTGCCAAATTTTATGAAAATCGCTTTTAATTTTAAACTTTGTGACCTCAAATCTCCATGAAATAATGGACCCATCAACACCAATTAATAAGTCTAGATTTCCTTCACAAGGTTTATATGGAGTCCCAGACAGCCGGCCAAACAGACGGACGGAACGGCATACTTAAAACTAGTGGTAGCCAATTTTTTGTCCGTTACAATTTTTGCAGGAAACCATTATACCCCAATCACCTATAGTCGTGATTGTGGTATAATGCGTGATTTCGAGCAATAAAATAAGTCTATTAATAAACAGTCTTTTCGACAATGACTTAACATTTGTCGCAAAGGTAATAAAAAATCCACAAAAATCTCATAATAAAGCCCATCAGTATTTACATACATAAAAATTATTATTTATGGAAAGAAATTAACATTAATTGTTCATATGAGTTTGCGTTTTATTGTCAAATATTCAGTCATGTGTGCTCTAATTATAATATAATAATCTAAATATTACAATAATGACTTTTACTTTTACTTTATTATTCTTTTTATACCCTACACCATCGTAGGGTGAATCGAATTAACGAAGTCTGTCCGTCTTGCCGGCTGGCTGGCAGTCATTTAAAACTAGTGAACAAAATGCAGGTCGCAATTTTAGAGATATATTTATGAAGCAGGGCATCCGTCATTTTCTGGCCCATAATGATGCGTATTAAAATTGGTAATGGTAGGTCCATCATTTCACCTAACCCCCATAAAAAATTTCCTCCCAGAATGAGATTTAATTAATGAATATAAAACGATTTTAACGAAATTTGGCGTAAAAATTCATGATGTTCTAAAACGATGTATCAAATTATACGAGGATCGGTCCCTTATTTCTGATAGGTCAAATACAACCTTGAAGGCCTTAATATTAACATGTACATCATTATCGTGAAAAGAATTGGTAAACTTATAACAAACACAAAGAAAAATCGATGTGTGCAATTTGAATCCCCCAGAAAGAGTCCTTTTAAAACGCACAAATCCCAATGTTAGAACCATAATATACTGCACTCTGAAGCATAAATTATAGAGTAAATTTATACGTGGATCGTTTAATTTTTGTAGCCACCATTAATAACTAAAAATGTGTTGCAGGGTATTAAATAGTCGGGCTTGACCAACTATAAGTTTTACTGTTTTTTCTCTAATAAACATTATAATTGTTATAATTATTAAAGATTAATATTATAAACAAATAAAATATTCTTAATGAGTTTGAGTGTTATTGATGTCTCCGCATTTGACATCTCTCCCTAAGTATAATCTAGTCGAGCCATAAAACAACTTTCAATGTATTTTCAAAGTTAATGACATTTTATAATTATGATGAAAGAAATTATAAATGGAATATAATAAAATATATTTGTATAGGTGTTAGTACATCTTTGTATTAGAAAAGTTTAGATTAGATTTAGTCACATTTAATTCTTGTGTGTAATTAGAAGAGCTAAAGCTTTAGAAGTCTAAATGCAAAATTAAACGTCTTTACAATTGATCGAAATTGGTACCAAATCGAAATATAAGAAAATATTTCTGTTTAAGATTTCTACTTCCAATTTTATGATCCATTGAGGAGCCAAAACGATTGTTTTAAAAATAAATCTGAAATTTCGACTGAATTGATTTTCTTCATAGTGACAACAAAGGAGTCTAGCATTATAATTTAGAAGTCAATGAAAAGTGGTCTATATGACCTGTTGAGCAACACTTTGGCTCTTTCACGTATGGCTACCAAAAACGTCATAATACTTTGGGGATTCGTTATGAGCTAGTTTGCATCAAAAACTTGTGTGGTATTCAAATGTAATGGTTTTGGCATAGAAGTTTTTACTGAAGTGGCAGAATAATAATTCAGGATACATTTTATACCTAGGAAATAAGATCTTATATGGATTGAAACCAAAGGCTCTTAAAGGTAAATTTTTTTTGCATGACAGCAATGAAAAAATCGATCAAATTATTTGTGACACATTTCTATTACTTAAAATCCCAAAACTCATATGTAAAGTAAAGACAACCAGCAAGATTAAAATATGAGCCAAATACCCAAGGCGAATGTATTGTTCCATACTTGGTGGGAATTGAAAAGCTGTTCCTATTTTGTGTTATTGGAATAGGGTCTCATAATTACAGTATCTTTCCCAAAGAATATCTAAAATAATATCCCATTATAACAAATTCAGGGAACTTTTGCCAAGACCGGTGAAAACTATTGAAAAGGAGAGTATGTAGTTCCTACCTTGCCCTTTTGACCACCATTTGTTTCGATCGATGCAGCATGTTTCTCTTAGAATACCCTTTACTTGGAAAGAGTGATTAAGAAATTAGTTTGATTTTTTCATTACTTTAAAACTGGTACAGATTTTTTGTGGTGCGGAGTCCATATATGTAAAAAGTAGAGTCCAATGTTGAACAACATTTATAATACGTATTAAGTCATTTTGTAATTACGATAAAAACATTAAAAAATATAAAAATGTCTATCTAATACCCTACACCATATCCTCGCCTAAAAATGGAAGTTATAAAAAATTTGGGAACGGCAGTCGTATATTTTTAATTCTCTGATTTATTCTTAAGTCTGTAGTACATTATTGTGACACTAAAATATGTTATAATTTATGTGTTTTAGAATGAATTTTTCTTGGAGGTTATATGGGGCTTCAAGAAATTATGAACAGAACCTCGTATAATTTTTCACATCGATTTTTCCTAATATTTTGGTATCACTTTTTTGGCGCATTATTTTAGAATATTATAATACTAAATTTTATGATCTTAAATTTCCATTCCTGAAAGAACATTTGTATGGGACGTTTCGTTACTAAGGCTTCGCCCTTAAGTCAAAGTAATGATATGCACCAAATTTCATCGAGATATTTAAAAAATTGCGACCTATTAACTGTTTACAGCGTTAAAATGGTCAGCCAGACAGGCAGACGAACGGACATCGTTATATGGACTCAGAAAGTGATTTTGTGTCGAAAGGTATACTTAAAGGTGGATGTAACACCATTTCTTCCTGCATGTTACAAACATCATCACAAACACATAATGCTCCAAACACCTTCGGTGGTGTAGGGTATACATATCTACAATAAAATAATAACAAAAATTTTAATCTTTGAGACTTGTTATTTGATACTCTAATAACTGACATTTCTTTTAAAGGCAACAAGAATGTTTATGTTAAGGAAAATTTAATTAGAGAATGCTTTAGTCAAAATAACTTTTATCGGCCGGTATAGATGAATAGAGAGATCTTACAATTAAATTCTGACCTGTTGCTATAAAACGTCGATTTAATTGCTATAAAACAGATTGATTCATTGGGTACATTTGTGTTAACAAAAGAAGAAAGACCTCCAACAAGGGTGAACTTATTTTATTCTCAATTAAGGATCATGGATCCCGCAGGGTTTTTATCCATCTTACATTCCTATAGGTATTGTAGTAAAATTTTTCAAACAACTTTTCTTTGCAGTCAGTAACATAAATTCTAAAATAGTTTCTCTTTTCATAATAAAAACGAAATAATTTTTTTCTGCCACCTAATAATTAAGTAATTATATCTTTCCTTTAGACTTATCATATGTAAAAATATAAAATCGATAAATGCTATTTGATATTAAATATTTATAAGTTTATTGTGGTTTTATATACATAAATATTGCGTTTATATATTCAGTTTTTTCCCCTAAAAATGGGTGGGAGTTACAATAATGTTTATTTACATGTAAAGAGGTCGTATATATTAAAATTTACAAAATTTCCTAAAACAACATTTTTTGATATTATCGGGCATTAAATAAGTCTTTGTGCCATAAGTTTAGGTAGATTAAATGTGATTGTGTTGTAATAATGGTGTCATAATTATTAACTAGGGAAATGTATTGACAAAATAATAATATTTAGTTAAGGAAGGTCAATTATCTGGAAGTTATTAAAGGTGAAAATAAATTTTGAAAAAAATATTTTAATTAAATAATAAAAATGTTAGTTATTGTGAATGTAAATATTAGATTTTTAGTTAAGTTTAGAAAACTCCGGTCACACATAGATAACATTAACGTTGTTAAAGCACTATATGAATGGGGTATGGAAAATGTTTATATTTTCATTAAATTAGCCGGTCATTCTTTGGTCATAGATATCAAAGGGGTGTTTTGAAAAGAGGAGTTTTGTGAGTGCTATATGAAATCATAAACCAATATTCATAATATATGGATGAAATGTTTTCACAATACTAATAATTTTTGAGATTTATTTTTTATAGTGATTTTGTAATGTGGATCTCTATAAACGAAAAGGGACAAACTCAAATTGTATCTCTATCTATTATCTTTAAAATGACTACCTGTGAAGTCACACTGACACACATTTTTTAATCGAATAAAAAAATGAATTCAAACATTATTTAAAAATGCATCTTTAGTGATATCACGTTTATGTGGGTGTTAATTATTAATCATTATTTACTAATACATAAGAGTTTTAAATTTTTTCATAATAGACCGATTCTATTAATATCCACCATGACTACTTTTCTAATTGTTTTTATACCCTACACTACTACAAGTGTTGAAGGGTAAAACAGTTAATTCGTTTTGTTATTCCGTGTGTAACCACCATATAAAAATCTAAGTCAATTTTGCTACGTCTGTCTGTCTGTCTGTTGGAAACATTCTCACGCCTAGAATAATTGGCAGAATTTGCTGAAATCAGGCAACGTTTTTTTTTTTTGTGATCAGTCTTCTAATTAAATCTAGCTATAACGGCCCATTAGCAAAAATTTTATACATCGACATCTGAGACAACCCTTAAATTCACGGAAAAAATTAAACATTTTTTAATAAATTAAGCAAAACTTTAATCAAAACTTACAATTATTTGCACTTTATCATCATACAAAAGATCATAAGCTTGGATAAAAAGAGGCCCAAAAATGCAAAATTTTGATACACCCGAAAATCGGTGCACCATATAGGTCAGAACTTTGAAGATAATTTTCTAAAATTTACCTACAGAAACTAGATTGTGCTGGAGCCATTATTTGACTTAACTCCCATATAAGGCTTCTTCCCGGAAAACTGTTTTGGTCAATTCTATTAAAATTTGTCACAATTTTATTCCAATTATTTCATTCATTTTTTATTTAGTTCTCATAAAAGGCCCCTTTTGGGAAAACAGGTTTGATCTTATAAAACTCTCATATAAATATGAAACAACTTTATTTAATATCACCATGATTAAGGCCCTTTAGTGAAAAATGGGTTGAAATTTTTAATACTCTTAAATTCGAACCAAATTTATTGAAATTTGGCATAATTATATTTTAAACTCTCTAATTTGACAATTGCTGAGTCGTATTTGTTAATCCCATTTGCCCAAATTGTGTCTCGGATTAAAAACATTTTTCCTATGGACCAACTCCATCGAAATTCTGGTACAACATCTTTAACTCAAGCGAATGTTTGTTTAATGTGGATGGTTAAGGCATAGACGAATATAGCATTCTTAATTATCTCTACTTCAAGTTGCCAACCGACTTTTGTTAATAAAAATTTAAAAAAGAGACTGTACATATGTTTTTCTTTCTTTATCACAAATAAACATACATTTTAAAATAAAAATAATAAAATAAAAATAATAAACGTTTTGTATTAACAAAACAAAAACCGACATAAAATTAAATTTTAAATTTTTATTTTGAATTTGTTTTCTCATTTTCTGTCATTTGGAAATTTTCCCAAATTATTTTGTATAAATTTCCCATAAAAATTGTAACAAAATCAGTAAATAAAAGATAAAATACTCGCTTAAAAATGCAAATTATATATAAAAGAATAAAAGGAGTGAGATCGAGAAATTATTGACAAATATATATTTTAATAAAAATGAAACCACTAACTTACAGATTCTAATTAGATTGAAATATTTATTAAAATATATAAAAAATATTTTTATAGTTTTAATCACTAGAGATGAAATTCTGAACCTTTTCTGAAAACCCTTTTGTTAACGTTTTTATAGGGTTTTCTGTCACTTTGCTCGAAAAGGTAGTGTATCTCCGTTTAATATCGAATACACCTTTGGACACCATTTTATGCTCATTAATGCCATTTGAACATGAGACCAATATCTTTCTACTGGACACTTTGGTGGTTTTGGCGCTCTTGGTACGAATACAACTTTACTGTTCTTTAGCACTCAATGAATTGTTTACCATAGTGACAGGATAGAAAGTCAAGCCAAAAATCAATGGACAAATTATGAACACTTATGAATGGAAGCAAACATTTTTGTCGACTTTCTTTGATGTAAATTTCGGTATTTATAGAGTCCGTTGTAACAAATTATTCTCTTCTTTTGTTGGAACTGCTATATACTCCGTCGATCATCAGCAATATAAAATTTCTAACCAGGAAGTTGCCAAAAGTCTGGCTGGAACATAAGTTTCGTCATCCCTTATACAGCAAGAATAGTTTTTTTAAAAGTTTAACTTTATTTTCCGTGCTCTGGTTTTGGGCTATAAATTTTAAGCAGCGTTCGTGTCGGAAATTTTCTATGCCCTGTATGTTTTTTATGCCCTACACCACCATGGGCGGTTAAGGTATTATACGTTTGAGCAAAAATAGTAACGTTCAAAAAATTGTGTTACCACCACTTTTATGTACATTGTTTGACTCGGGACCACTTTTTGAGTCGATTTACGCGTCCATTCGTTCGTCAGGAGCGCTGGCTTCCTGACTGGCTCTCTTTTTTTAAAGAAAATGCAAGGCGATATTTAAAGTTATCTTAATGAAATTTGTCATGCGTCATTATTTTGGTGCCGCACACACTCTCTTCCTAATAATATTTTGATGAGCTTAAATCGCACATATATTATATATTATATATTATATATTATATATTATATATTATATATTATATATTATATATTATATATTATATATTATATATTATATATTATATATTATATATTATATATTATATATTATATATTATATATATATAATATACTCAAAATGCATTTATACGAGATTTGTTCATTAATTTTTGGTAGCTGTCACTTATAACTAATAATGTATTGTAGGACATTAAAAAGTCTGTTAAACCTGCATTTGTTTTAACTTTATTTACCAAATAATCCGAGCACTGGGCCAACCGTGCTGCTTTCCTATCGGATGCTTTATTTTTCTTGTTGGCCTTGGAAAAATCATGTGTTTCTATAAACGGACAAGTTCTCCCTTGAATGTTTAGAAACATTGGAAATAGTTTGACGTTAAACATTTGAATGCTTGGCCAACTTTTTGCAGGTCTACATTGGGTTATCTACAAAATATTTCATAATTTTAGTACGAACTTTTTGCTGGTGATTAGTTTTAATCAGATTAACGAAATATTTATTTGTTTGAATAATTTTTTGCAAATGAAACTTAACAAAAAAAAGCAAATTAAATAATTTGGTTTAAAAGTTTTAATGGAAAACGTGTGTTAAGAATTTTTCAATCTCACTTGTTGTATGTAAATACATATTTCTTTTGTCATTTATTTTAAAATAAAATATAAATATATGCAAAATACTGCGTATATTGCAAACTGTTATTGACACTTATTTGTCATTTGCATCAACAGAATTGAACTTAAAGCGACTATAATCTTTAACATTAAACTATAATAATAGCGACATTTTAGGTTTCTTTGTTCTAAAAAAGGGGAGAAATATATTAAAACATCCATTTATTTGTAGTTTAGCCCCTTCTGCGGTGAATATTACATGATAGGAAAGCTATACATACACACAATTTTCAACTACATCACACTCTATTTAAATGCAAATATTCAATATTTTAAAGCAACAACAACAACAACTATAATAATAAATATTTATAAATTCATAATAGTCGTATTTATGTATTCTTTATGTTAATTAGTTAAGTACTTATTTATATAAGTATCATCGTGTCTGGTGGCCTGTATTGTTAGTAAGGAGGAGTATTTTTAGAAAAAAATTCTGTTTTAAGGGTTGAGTTATAAAAAAATTACGAATAAATAATTTTCTTACAATATTATTTAGTTGCTGTCAAACATTAATGACAATTTATTTTCTTGGAAAATAATCAAAAATATTTTCTATGTCAAGCTGCCAAAAGTTTTTTTCCTTTTTAGCTAAATGTTTGACAGTTCTTGTAAACTCTTGAAATAAATTGCCGGTCAAGTTTTTAAGAAAAATTCATTGGAATTTTATTATAATGATGAAAAATGGTAATAACATATTTAAAATGAAGGTCATGAAATAATATTTTAAAATTTTATAATAAAAATCTTTTAAACTCATCAGCTTTGGATGATAATACGGAATTTGTCATTCGATGGTCAAAAATGGGATCACGCCACTCACTTTACTAAGCTCTCTCCTAATAATTTTATCATGGACTTATCTTAGAAGTAACTTGTTGTCACATTACATAATAGAGATATTTATGTGCGCGTACTGTCTCCTTACGATAAATATTATTCTTACAACATTAACACTTGTGGAGTATGTTGGTTTATGCACATAAAATATCATTATGATGCACTTTGTGTTAAAGTATACGATACACTTGGTAGCTGTTTACACTAAGCTTTTGTGCAAAACAAACAAATTCGGCTCACTTTTTCAAATTGCAAAAACGAAATTTACAAAACGTAATATTTTTACGTAACCTGATGCGTTCGAAAACTTTTTGTAATAGAAATGTTGCACCCCGAAATCGGTTGTAGTGATCACCTAACGATAAAATATCCTCTATTTCATGATGGTACAATTGGTGGTAAAGTAAATAATGCATGTTTTACATATGTTTAAGTGTCTCCCCACGATGCACCTGGTAGCTATGAAGTAACTGAGCACATAAGAGTATTTTATCTGACCGTATACAAAGGAAATTTTTTGGCCCTTCCCCTTTCGGTTGTCATCAAAAAAACTGTAGGGTATGTACCTACATACATATTATCCCCTTAACCACACTTACACAATAAGTAACTTCGAACAGCTAGTCCGATTTGAATGAAATTTCATCCAGTGATACCCAAGATCTAAGCGATCTGAAGTTTTAATTTTGTTAATTTAATAAAATTTTTCAATAGATTCCAATTATAAAGCAGATATATGAGTGAGTTCTACTAGTGGATATCTGTAAAAATTACTGTATGATTGGTTAACCTCTTTTAGTTTAAGAGATATTTTTATTTTAAAATTTTTAGCGAAGATATTATGCAATAGCGAGTACAAAATTGATAGGATTTGTTCAGATATCTTTAATTTTATTAGGAAGAATTGACAAAAGTTTATGAATTAAAAAAATTTAAATTGAATCAGAAGTTATAATTTTAATTTCAAAAAAAAAAAAAAAAAAAACTTGTTCCACTCTTTTTAAGTTATAAAAATTTCTCTTAAGATACTGATATCGTATTTATATTTCATTGAAAAATTACTAACAAGTTTTTGTGTAAAATAAGGAGACGATTTTCATTAATTCGACCCACTTTGTTAAATTCAGCCTATTTTTAAAATTGCAACAAAGAAATTTATAAAAGTTTTTGTTTTTGCTTAGCTTGATGTGTTCGAAAACATTTTGTTGTAGAAATGTTAAATCCCAAACTATGAATCCATCACATTCTGAATCGTTTTTACAATGTCCCTACGTCTTTCCCTTTATCTGAAAGACTGACTATCCATTTAAACCTTGTGAATTCAGCTCACAGTTTTAGAGGTATCACGTTGAAAAGTTGCTAGTGTCCTATTTTGGCCGGCCAAGGGTTTTTTCATTGGTTCTATACAACCTTCCTTACAAATATTATACTAAAGGTTTTGTATTAAGAACTATTTGAATTATGGTAAACATATACAAAATTAGATGTGCAAAATTATGCGAGGGCTTATAATTTTTTTTGGCTCTCATATAACGTAAAAGATCCTATAAAAACGCAACAGTTCGACATAAATTTTAGTACTATATCATTGAATTCGAACAATTAGTATAACCGTAAAAACGATGGTCGAACGAGTAGAGAGACGGTTACTATTAAAATTCATTACACAGTCCAAAATGATTACAGGCACATGTCATTCGAACTCGTTAACAGCATAAAATATAATCTCTGGAAAGTCTCTTATGGTAGCTATAATAACGACAGTTAAAACTATTTTCAACTTTGTTTATATTTTTCTAAATATATAAATTTTATATGCGACTCGTGTTCTTTAATTATTGAGAAAAATATTGAAGTAATAGAAAATTGCAAAGTAATTAAAAATAAATGAAAATTTAATAAGGCGTTACAAAATGATAAAACGTAATTTGAATACAAAACATGTATTGTTGGCTTAAGAATATAAATTTTCTGATTTAATCTAGAGAATATTAAAATAAGTAATAAATATTCTATGACGTCAGCTTTAAACAAATAATATGTAAATTAATTGATATTTGTTAAAACATTAAAATATTAAATCAGTTACTGATTATTTTCCAATACAATATAATCAAATACTTTTATAATAAAATTTATTTTAAATGAATTTTACGCATGCGCTAACAATTCGCACAACTGCAATCAAATTTTTAATCAAATGTGAAATTCTTAAAGAAAACAAACTTATTTATAGTAAACCATTGAACTTGCTATAAACTAGTTTTAAGTAGGAAAACAAGTAGAACCCAAAAAAACATTACAACATTAGAATAACCAATCAGTATGTTATTAAAAGTTGTTGTGGTCCAACAAATATTCAATGTTGCAATGGATTTGTTAAATGACATTTTGTTTGACCAAAAATATAAATGATTTTCACATATATTAATTTTTAAACCTTTGATTTTTGACATTTGTCTTGAATTTTGACATTTTATATAAATGTTTATTAATGTTTTATAAACATTTTATGCCTGATGGCAAATACATTTTTTTATCGTACAAACATTCATTGTTTAAGTATAGAATAATAAATATGTATGTATAGTTATTGTTAAAAATATTATATACTCTGAATCTATTAAAACCTAGGAAAAATGTGTCAAATTTCATCAAATAAATCATACATTACAATTTGCGTTATAAAACGTCCACTATTGTTTCATTTGTTAAAAGCTCACAAAGTGATCTCACAAAAATTTTAGAATCAACGAAACCGATCAAAGCATTTTATACGATTTTCAATTATTTCAAATGGCTTAGCTAGGCATCTTTACAAACACATTGAATATACTCTCCGAAACTTTGTGACAGAACGAAATGGCACAGTACAGTTCAAGTCGTCTTGTTTTACCTCAATCTTTAAGATTAATTAACATTGACACCGTATTGAAGTTATTTTCCCAAAATTTATTATTTTAATGTGTTTAAGTTTATTAAAAAAGTATGCTGTCTCTTGAAGTACCCTCAGGTGTCGATGTGTTAGTTGATTGTTACTGAAACGATTTTATCGATTTAATGCCAAAGTCATTATATGGATTTTGGGCAATTTTTATTGAATTGAGTTTAACAAAGGCGGGCAAAAATTTCAATTTTGTCTAAGTTTTGATGATGGATTATATAAAAATCTTGGAAAACAAATATTAAATTATAAATTTTTAATGCTTGAAAAAAATTTTTCAATTTGGTATATAAATCGCCAAATCATCAAAATACCAAAATCGTCAAAATGACAATAAATCGTCAAATCAGGCAACATTGCCCGCATTATTAAATTATTATTAAAAATAATTATATTTTCATATTCTTTGGCTTTAATTACTCTAATCATGTATGCTTGTTCTAACAATAATATTTTGTTTTAATGGATTCGTTTTCATTACGATTTCATAAGAAATTTTCTGTCATAAGAACGTATTTATATTTTTCCAATTCCCCTATTTGCCATCACACAGTATTACAGAATAAAATTTAAACTACTGAACTTTTGGAGATATCAAAATTAATGTTAAATGGTTAGAGCAGTGTATATTTCAGTTGGTTTGAATAAGTGAAGGTCTCTAAAACAACATTTCGTTTGTGACATAACACATTCTTAACGTTACACAGTGGTTCCAAAACGCTTTTTTAGAAATAATTCTATAACTTTGTAACTTTTCACATGAAACTTTTGAAGTGTTTTCCAATTGATTTGGAGAAGAACATGTTTCTAGTGGATCCAAGGTTCGGGAAGAGGGTCTCCAGAGTTGGTATTTTTTAACCAAATCGCCAAAATTTTATTTATGATTTGATTGCAAAATAAAATATACATTTTTATAGACCTTAAAATTCTCTACAAAAATACGCTAATATGTGTGGAATATTTCTGATAGTTTAAGGGATATTTAGTCCAAAGTAAATTTTTGACCCATTTCTGGACAGGTTTTTAGTTCCTTGACCTTGTCGGACTCTTTTGAGCTAATTATTCATTATAATACTTTTCCAAAACATGTTGAAAATTTTCCCCATTAAGGAAATGTCATAAGACTGCAAATATTGGATCATTTTTTCACAAAGAAAAATTGTATTAATGTATAATATAAAGAGCGACCGGCCTTCGGTCAGACTAAGGTTTTACTCTGTGGTAAATAATAAGCCGTCTTCAGTAATAAAACATTCCATACGCGACCAGCCTTCGGTCAAACTTAAACACTTTAGAATATTATGTGAACACTTAAGAATACTAATGTGAAATTTCGCTAAAAAATATTTTATAGTAACAAAATTATTTAAAAAAAATGCGTTTTGAAACCACTATGTAACATCGAACTAGATAGTTGTTTAAAACAGTTTGATTCAATAAAACGCGCTTAATTAGTAAAAGTCAATTGCAACATTCTTAGAAGGAACTAGCACATGTGTTGATAGTTGTTACATCAAGTTGCAACTCAAGTTGTACTGCACAAGTTCCATTCAAACGTGCATACATGTTCCAAGAAATTGCGCAAACTTAGTTGCCTATGCATACGTAACCATATCGTTTTAATTCGTGCACATGCGCAATACAATTTTTTGACTTCACTATTCCAATAAAAGTTGCACTAATTCATCTTTCTTAATGAACAGCAACCAGTCAAATAAAAAGCTGCAACAGCTAAACATTATATTTATAGTAAAACGTCGAACCAAATTATTAGTTTCGTTTAGGTTGGAACTAGTTACATTTAAGCAAAATGGCGTTCGATAAAATCCATATAAATATGCATGATAGTATTTGTGAATTCTAGTTTGAAGGTCATAGTATGCGTTAGAAATGGTGAATATAATAAGGAGCTAAAAGGTTAACATGAAGATCAATTCTTTAAAATTGAAGGAAAAATAACAAATCAAACACTAAGGAGTGAGGCAAACAAATATTAATTTCAATTACTGGAAAAAGTTTAATATTAAACTTTATTGATAAAAATCACTAAATTAGTTTCTGTATATTATCTCACTTTTAAACAGCTATTAATTCAATAATGACTATAAAAATATTTTCAATGATATTTTTAATAAAACATATTTAATAATCGTTTGATAAATCTATTGAATTATTTATTAATTATTGTTTATTTTTATTGTTGCAAATATTTAATATATAAATACTTCAAAAAGATATTAATTGCATTTTTCAAGTGAATTTTATTAAAAAAAAACAATAATTTTTTATTAAAAAATTAAAAATGAAATATTAAATCTAAAAGCAAGAGTTATTAAAAACACTTTAAAATTATTTAATTTCATACATTTATTATTGAAGATTAATTTTTTTGCTGTAAATTTTTGTTTCCGCGAAAATTAAGAAAAAAAATATTTAAATATAAATTGTTTATTCCCGGGATTAAAATAAAGTGTTGATAAATATGTTGGGCAGAAATATTAGGTCATGCGAAAAGCATATGTTTACTTAAACTATAAAACAGATTCAAAATTTTGTATATAACTGTAACTAAAATTACTTGAGACCTCATAAATTAGTCATATTATTGAATATTCGTTAAGTGGATTTGGTTGTATTAATAGATAAGTAATAAAATAGTGTTTCTTAAACAGCCATATAGATGAACAATAACAAACACAAAGCTGAAGGAGTGAGATCGAAAATTTTTAAACTCATATAGATGTAAATAAAAACGAAACTAAATGTTATTATTATTATAATTTACAAAAAAATTATAGTTTTAGTCATAAATCCTTGCTTAACGTTTTTTATAGTGCTGTCTGTCACTTAGTTCGAACAGGTATTTCATTTCCCTTTAAAGTCTAACACACTTTTTGCGCTCTTCACTCGGGTAGTTTCGTGGATTTGTCTCTCTTGGTACAAATACCACATTAATATACCATTCAAGGACTTGCCTATCATAAACATAAACTTTCTGACCAGGAAGTTACGAAAAATCTACCAGAGTTTAATAAAAGTAGTAAAAGTATAGGCGTGGTTAAGTTTGGACTTTGTGTACTTAACGTAACTAGGAAGTTGTGAAAAATCTGCCAGAGTTTCATAAAAATAGTAAAAATATAACAACTTTAAGTTTGGACTTTGTGGACTTAACGGGAGTCTTTCAAAAGGGTCCAAAAGCTGGTCACCTCTGGTCATAAGAATTTTTTAAACGATCCAGATTCTTTACATCTAAACCAATTTTGAGTGAATTCTGTTAGTGGAAGCTTATCGTATGGGTAGACTTTCTCTTATATTTTAACGAATATTTAGCTACATGTATCGGATAAGTCGTTCAAAGGTTATGGATTTATTTCCATTTCGGTTTGTATAACAACGTAGGCATTTCAACGAAAATCAACGAAGTCATCTTGAATCAAGTTCTGAACTTATTCCTGTAATCATAATTACAAATAAATTTAAAAAATTTTCCTGTAATCATAATTCCAAATAAATCGAAATCGGTAAAAAAGCATAGAAATTAATTTTTTATGATTTATATGAATTTTATACCCTCCACCACCACATGTGATGATGAGGGTATATTAAGAATATTTGTTTTAGCTCTGAGAAGTTTTCCTTTTAAAATATTTTTTATAATCCTGTGATGTTTCCCGTTTAAAGTCAGCAAAATCAGATTAGTATGTCAAAAGAAAATAGACCGATATCTAAGGCAACCTCTAAATTCAAAATATGAACTTTCGTTTTTCAATTATAAATCAACAAATTAGAAAGAAAATTTGACATAATATTATTCATTATCATTCCGAAAACAATTGAAATCGGTTCAGTAGAAAAAAAGTTGTATCTAAAAATATAATTAATTTTATGACTCAGTGTTGTAAGTATTTAAGAAAAAATTTTATTTAATGTATACGTTTGTGAGTGTATGTGTAAGTGTGTATGTACAAAATATAACGTATTTCACATGTATTTATGGTGGATAGTGTTTCAGATTCGGTATAGCCGAATATAGCATTTTCACTTTTTTATTTACAATTTTAGAAGGATCCAAATGACACAGAATAGTTACAAATGTCAGTCGAAGTATTTAAAGTTTGAAAAACTAACACTACCAACATACATGTTGTAAGCAGTTGCATTAAATTTTTATATGTTTTATCGTACGTAGTACAATTGGCTTTATTAACATAAATAATATAGCCAATTGCACTACGCATGATGAAACTGACATTTAAAAGCCTGTTAAATACAAAAGTAGATAAATATATTGAAAGTGAATATTGATCTGAGTACGTAGCCAAATGAAAAATATTAATTCGAAATAATTTTTTTTTTAATTAGATGAAAATCATATAGATGATGAATATAAAGTGATGCATGGTATTAACAACCATCATCCATCTGAAATATCAGTGAAGAAAACTATTAAGTTCTCTCGATACTACAATTAAATCTCCATCAAGTCATTAAAAATTGGTTTGAATCAATCTCTAACTTAAAACCGGACCAGTTACTTTGAAGCGGAAGGAAATGGATATCCAATGATTGACAATCCCCTATCAATATCTTCTTTTTTGGAAAAATTTATATAAAACTAAAAAGCTAATGAAGGATACATTAAGTTCGTTATAGCTCAATATAGTTATTCCATTTATAATTATAAAATATGTTTTATTTATTTTAATATGCACAAATTATTTAAATAGTTCTTGATTATCTTATTCAAAAGTTCATTGTTTAATTTAATCAAAATTGTTTTTACCAAATTGTTTACACACAAACATATTAAAGAAATTTTTAAATGGTTTTGATTTAAAAAATTCTTAAACAACAAATAAATAGTTGAAAATAATGAAAAATAAAATGGAAAATAGAATAAAAAGAATAAAATCAAAAATTTCCATAAAATGTAAATTTTTATTTTTATACCCTCCACCACCACAAGTGGTGAAGAGAGAATTTTAACTTTGTCATTCCCTATGTAACGCTAAGAAAAAGCCATCTAAGACCTCATAATGTATATATAGCTGCGTTCAAAATAATAGGAGTGATGGTAACACATATTTTGGAATCGGAATTATAAAAACTTATATTTTAGTTTTTGATATTTACAACAGAAAGTGCTAAATTAAATGCAAAGGAACTTATTTTAATAACCCTCATATTAGCGACGTAATTTGTCAAATAATACAGTAATACACAAATGAAATTTGTAGTATTGATCTTGGGAAAAAACTATAAACTTGTGTCCCTAAACGTGAACATTCAGATGTAAATAACTGCCTTCTAGTTTGGTATAGGAAAAACCATTTTCCTTGGTCGGTGAATATGTCTTAAATGGAGTTTAATTTGCCAGATTTTATCTTAAAAGATTAATTAAAAACAAATTACATACTTTAATTCCCTAAAAGCAACCATTGCCCACAAAAAAGCTTGCTCCTTTATGCTTAAAATATGCATATGGATATTTGGTGCAACCTTAAGGAAAAAATCGAAATAAACTGTGAATAAACGAAAAAAAAATCGAAATAAACTGTGAATAAACGAAAAAAAAAAAAAATTGATAGATCTTGAATGAAACAATATGTTCGTCAACCTCTGAGTACAGAATTTCAATGATATCAATAAATCGCATAACAACATGATTTTAAAGGTATCATATGGAAGCAGTTTTCACACTATAAAGTTGGTCTATTATATTAAGTGAAAAGATAATCAATCTTAAACGTTTACGTTAGAATAATGTAAAATGTAGTGCTTTTCCATTCCGAATGATATATGAATTTTAAAAGAGTTTTTCTAAATATGACGATCAGTGCTACCGTTGGTACAACTTTAGTGCAAATTGCGAATTTTCCAATTGTTTATTACTTCTTGTGTACTTTTTCAAATTTTCCTTTTTTCCCCTTTTTTATAATTTGGATTTTCGGCATAAATCTTCATAATTTGGCTTAAAAAGGTCATATCAATAAATAAATAAAAATTATGGATGAAAAAATTAAAATTAGGAGCTATCGAATCATTAAAAATAATAAACGATTCTTCTGCGAAATCATAATGGACATCGGAAAATTTAAGAAAACCCGAATTGTTAGTTAATATTCAAAATTATTATATATAACGGGAAAGAGTGCAAATTTTTAATTTAAAACTATTCAAAAAATTTTAATTTTTGGTGAATTAACCCTATGGCGACTTTTGTTCCGCACATCACTTTTTAGTGCTGATGAGGCTGGCAACGCTGATGACAATCCGAAACACACTAGAAGTTTAGCAGAGGGGTTTGTTCTCAACATTCTGAATTGACGAAAAGTCGATAAACTTTCACTACTCTGCTTTCATTTCCTTAAAATAGTGTTTAATAGACAATAAGGAGTGTAATACTGAACAAATAACATCAAGTGCTAATGAATTCAGAGCTGCAATACATGGTATTAAATTTTAAAAATGCGTAGGTGGGACTTATTTAACATGAAAATTAAAGGCCTTTTAGACATACTCTAATAATATTTACAGTTTTAAAAGTATTATTTCAGTTTTTGTGGACACAAACAGAAATAATATATTATAGTCATATTTTCATAAACAGCCAATTTTGAAACGTATTCATATCATTTTATTTATTTTGTATTAATTGTGACATCATGTTTATTTATGTATATTTTATAGACGTTTAATAATTGATTCTAAACATTACAACGAAATGTTTTTACAATATGAAGTTTTCCATAAAAAATTTTACTTTGAGTTTTTATATATTGATGCTGCTATTTTCTTCAACGCTACTGTATATTCCTGCATCAAATCAGAATAGTAGTCGATTTAACTATGTTGGCCTGACTATCTGGCCTGAGTATTTGTTTCCTATTTAAAACAAGCAAAATCGGTTTATTATATCAAAAGATATAAACATATATATTTAAGGCAACTTCTAAGTTCCAGTGAAGAATTTTCGTAAAATTGTCAACTAGAAATCAACAAATTAGAATAAGATTTCGGCATAATATGATATAAAAAAATTGTCAAAATTTTTATGGCTCATTAAGTGTTCTTGAATTGCATTTAAGCAAAAACTAACAAACCTATTATATACATTGGTTAGTGTATGCGTGAGTGTGTATATACGAACATAACGTATTTACCTAAACGCTTTTGTGCTGGAGGGTATTGAAGATTCGTCGTAGCCGATTATAGCGTTCTTACTTGTTTTGATTATTTTTTATGTATTTTGCTTTGCCACTCTATTTATTAAATAAAATATAAAAATTATTAAAGCAAAAATATACTTAAATATGAAGTTGTGTTTATATATCCATTTCATGGAATAACACAGAGAAGAACTGTAATTTAGTATACAAGCGTAAATATGAATAAAAGGAATAATAACTAAAAATCCCATTAAAAGGATATTTAATGTTATACATTGAGGTGAATAACTTGAAAATCACTAAACATAAAATCTGTTTTAAGTTTCCATTATTTTATAAAAGTTTATATTTTACTATGAATATAAAAACATGTTATTTGTTTATTGTTATTATTAATGAAATAAGGACTTTATTGAAATAAATGTGTTCTATATACAATAAATTGCATTTAATATTGATTGTTATTTAATTATATTTTTTAATCTCAGACCAACAGACGTGTTTGTGCTTTCATGCATTTGTGCAGACACTTTGAATTATACCGTTAGATATGAATCTATTCCTGAATCGATATAATTCCGTTCAACTTATTATCTGTCCACTTAACGATGTAAGTACTCGACAGAATGCAATTTTACAGATATCATGAATGAAGGAGCTCCCATATAAAAGTATTAGTTTTCAATACTTATAGATTTATATAGACTTATCGAAATTCGTCAAAGTTTAGTATTGAGATAAAATTGTTTCCAGTTTAGATTATAATACCTTTCACCTGACTATGTGAGAAAGATATATATATATATATATATATATATATATATATATATATATATATATATATATATATATATATATATATATATATATATATATATATATATATATATATATATATATATATATATATATATATATATATATATATATATATATATATATATATATATATATATATATGCTCGTCATTCTTGTTGTAATTTACGCAATTTTCGACTTGGAGTCCCAGAAGCTTTTAGACGTTTCTGGATCGGTCTGAAAAAAGAAATTGATTGAGCTAAGTACATCTGTACGTCCGAGTATCGATTAATCAAGTTTCTGAAGCCGACCTATAGTAGACATATATGGCATGTATATCTAACTATTTGAAAGGCTTTCGAGAACTTTTGTATTGAAATCTTTGAATAAGGAACCTTGAACTTTTTTTCGGTTTTTTTTCTATTTTTTTAAGAATATATATAATTTGGAAACATAACTTTTTCACAGTAAGATTTCAATAAATTTAACGGATTTATACGCTGAAGGCATAGAATGAACCGGACTATTAGTTCAGGAGTTATGGGCTAGAACATGATTTCCGATATTTTGAACTCCCTATGAGACCTATAGATTTGTTTATAGCACTGATTGATTTCATTTTTTCCTAAATTTTATCTTTTTCATTTTTCTGAATTGACTCATAAACCACAGAGTGTAATTCTTTCGTTAAAAATTGAATTCCTATAATTTTCCCATCTGGTTGTTGTTTATAAATAAAGTAAAACAAAAACAACGATTAAAATAAAGCTTTTGAGATTTTGGCCATTTTATTATACTGATGCTCCTGAGGCAGCTACGGAACTAGTTGTCGCGAAGAAAAATTACAATTTCCTTAAGGTGATTATGATATTATGAAAGCCTAATTATATTAAGGACTTAACGTTAAATGTTAAGTCTTAATTTTTTGAAGGTTTGTATGAAGTCTATTTCTACCCTGTTCATACTTAGTTATTCAATTAAATTAAATTAAATTAAATTAAATTAAATTCAATTTCGGAGTGTAGTTTAATATCATCGGAAGTTTATAGCCACATGCGTGGAGTTAAATGATTGTAATGTCCACCAATTAAATTTTTTACCATAAGGACTTTAATAAAGGTTATCGAAAGCATGCTTACATTCGTGTTACTTGCATTTGAATTTTCAAATTTCAAAATGTTGTAAGGTTTATATATATACTATAATTAATAATGATTGTTGTATATGCTGATAAAAACACGATCGTTTCAACAAATGTATGCTGTGTTCATTAAACCATAATTTAGACTGCTTCCAAATATTTGTAGCATCTTTATCTTGCTTGTGTTGGCGAATAAATTTTGGATTCGCCAAGAAAATGCTGCCCAAACCATAAACCTACTACCGCAATGACATCCGAACATCGAATTATCTCAAATCGTGCCAATCATGTGAGAATGAATCCGGACATTGTGCATTAAATTTATTCATCATCACTGTATACATTTGATTGCATTGGTTTACGCTTTAGCCTTTTCCACTTCGTAAAATGTAACCAACGTGTTGATTTGTTGTTAACTCCGTATTTCCCTTGGTAGATTTTCGAACACCGTTATTCTTTCCATTCTTAAAGAAATAACGCACCATACTTTCGGAACATTTCATTTGACAACCATTTTCTCTATTGGAACTTCCTTGGTAATGAAAATTTTAATTTTGATCTTTCCTTGTTCGGATAGAAAAATTCCCTTGGACATCTTTATGACTTTATAATATTTATCATTTAAAAGCATTTATTGGAAATTTTCATCAATGTATTTGTATTTTTAAATTTACTCCTTCTACTCTAAAGATTAAAGTTTTAATTTAGAAAATTCTCATTTCCACGAAATAAAATTAATTAATTAAATTCTTTATAACTTCAACAATTCAAGTCATTACAAAGTGGACAGTTGTATAACCTTTTCACATTAATTAATCCGAATATTTTTTCTTAGTTACTCTTAATATATTTCTTTGGAAATTTTCCAATTGTTTTCTATGACAACAATTAAGATAAAATTGAAAATAATCAAAATAAGTGAAATAAACATTAATTCTGTTACCTAGAATTCCAAAAATATTATTTATTATAATTACAATATATTAAATTAAATTTTAGATATAGAGATTCGAGCCAAGTACCAAGTTCACATGATTTCATTTGTTTTATTTTTAAATAACAAATTTCCTCTTGCACTTAAAGTAATTAGTTGATACTTGAATGAAGGAAACTAAAACTTAACTTTTGTACTCTCCCGCTGTGTATGTAACAGCAATGATTTGTTTATAGAATCCACCACCATAAGTGGTTATTTTTACTTTGTCATTCTGTTTGCAATATCAGGAAGGAATCATCTTAGATACAATAAAGTATATATTAAATCGAGTTATGTATATCCGTCTGTGTATCCGTCCAATATTGGCCCATATTTGTTTATAGCTCCCAAGTAAGGCATCTTCCCAGAATTGGGTTTTAGTTCATAAAACTTTAAAAATTTAAATTATATATGCTTATTATGTGGTTTGTTACCGAATTCGACCCTAAAAATACTGATATCTGAACTTACCCTAATTTAAGATATCAAGTAAGAGAACTTCAGTGCCAATATATTTCAAAAAAATTATTTTTAATCAATATTTATCGATATTTGAAGAAACTCGAGACTCGGGTAGGAGGAGCAAGGTTAGCGAATTCAACTTTTGCACTTTTAATGATGATGGCCCCACACATAATAATTTCACGGGGGCGATAAAAATATAAAAAAATACATTTTACCTAAATAACATCAGCGACTCAGTCAATAGCTGAATATGAATATCGTGCTTGAAGATCACTTCTCGCATATTGCAGAAAATGAAAGAATCACCCGCGATTTTCAAGAGTAGTTTTGGCTCAACTGATATCGGGATGGAACAATAGGCACAAAGCCTAATGGCCCTGTATTTTCCAACAGAGCTCAAGATCAAGATGTTTTCAATTTACTACATTATATTGTACAATCTTTATATAAATTAAAGCTTCACTACGTTTACGTACGTGGAAAATGACCTAAATCTTTTAATACCTGTGATGTGTGATGTTAAAAATTTCTTTTGTTAATATATCCTGTGTTATCTTATTTTCTGCTATATTTTCAGATATATACGACATAAAATTTGTCGTTAGCGGTTGCCAACCCCGTGCCCTACCCAAAAATTTTATGGTGCGTGAAACTCGCCACTAAAAGCAATATTTGTGTGTAAAATTTTAATAATTTAATACATTAATTTTTCAAAAGGTTTTCTAAGACATCAGTCTATAACTTTATATAAATTTTAAAAATGAATCACTTCAGAGTTCCTTACAAGTACTTAGGAAATATTTGATTAAGCCCTGTAATTTTTATGATGTGAGTGCGCTAAAAACAGGCAGACAAAAAACTCAGATTTTGATTTTATGCATACTTTATGGAATCTAAATTGATTCCATATTTTATGCATACTTAATGGAATCTAAATTCATTCCATATTGCCGTTACAAACAGAATAACAAAGTTGGTTAGTAAAGTATTTTATAGGCTGAATATACAACAAGGTTCCTCGTAGGCTTCGCTAGAGAATTAACTTATGGCAAATTTAGCCATAAAAAAGTATTCAGATCTGAGAATCCTTCTTAGAATAGCCAATTGTTTTGTTCTTTGTGATCTGCCAAATGTTTCCAACACTTGCATGCAAACTTATGTAAATCGACTTTAAGGAAATGTAAAAATTCCGATATTTTCATGCGATGTTTGGCGGAAGATTATAAGTATTTTCAATAGTTGAAGGTTCATCAGGCCATGATTATCCACTGAAGGTTCACAGATGCTACAATTCAATATTCAATTGATATAAGATCTTACACATCTGGTTTTTTGGTTGGTCCACGCTTTTTTGATTAGTTCCCTGAAATTATTTCTAAGTGTAGCATGTGAAGGTCTTTAGTAATTCCTGATTGCCAATTGTATAATTCTTATTCCCTTAGTTTTGCAACTAATAATAACTTAAAGTCTAGAGGTTTAAAAACAACGAAGACAAATTGAGAAACTAAAAAAAAAAACAATTTTAATCCATAACTTACCTCCAGCTAATATTATTTATTTGCTTTGGAATCTGAATAAAAGTAACTTTAAATACTTAAGTACTTTTCTCAACTTTATGTACAGAACAATTCAATCCAATATAAATTAAACTCCTTGAGACATTTGCCATTCAACTTGAAAAAAGCACACACATACACATTTAAACACACACTCCTCTTTAGACATGACGCACACATACACATACACATATGAATTACTTATTCATTGACAAAACTTTAAGAAGCACTTAAAAAATGAATTTAATTTCATTTCCTTTTCTTTTTCTCAAAATATGATTTAAATTCGTTCTGTGTTTTATTTATTGTTATTTAACGAATTAATTTCTTATTTTTTTCTTTCTTCAGAATCTGTAAATATTTAAAAAAGTCAATGAAGAAATGAAGTTGGAAAAGAGAAGAAAAAAAAGAAATTGAAACGTAATAAAGTTGTTGAACACTAACAATGATGTTGATGCCGCACAGTGGTACTAAAAAACTCTTTTTTGGAAATAATTTTGTAACTGTGTAACTATTGAATATTTTTAACGAATTTTCACAAACAGGTTTTTGAGGTATTTTTAAATTGTTTTTGGAAAAGGGCATGTTTCTGGTGTGTCCTGGTATGGGGAAGTGGATCTCTAAAGTTTGTCACCTCGATTTTTGACGATTTTTAAACAATTGCCAAAATTTTACTTATGATTTAATTAAAATAAATATAGCCTTTATAATTCTCTAAAAATACGCTTACCAGAAATTGGTCGCATCCCATGTTATATCCAAGATCTCGGAGAATGTCATCCTTCCCCGACCCCGAGAGGAGCTATAAACTTATATTCTCCCAAAAATGCTCCAATCACTTAGAAATTTATGTGCAAAATTTTACTCAAATATATTAAGCGGTTATAAAATAATGCCAGAATATTGAACGACATGGGCATTTATCTGATAAATGTGTAAATATCCGGGGAGGTGACCAAGTTTAAGTAATTTTTTGAGGGGTGTTGTAAAATTTTTATATAAGTGTTTGGCATCGTCGAAAAGGTAATTACTTATAAAATAATCATATCTACATAATAAACTACTTACACTAAATATCTTTAATAAATTTGTCGAAAATTCAAAGATTTTTGGTGCACTTTTGAAAAAAAAATTAATATTTGAAATGAATTAAGATATTTTTTATGAAATTGGAACATCATAGTGCTGTCCTTTTTTCTGTGAGCGTTACGTTAGAAAAAAATTATGGACCGACCCTCGTAAATTTTCTCACATTGATTTTTGCTTATATTTGTCTTGATTTGACATATTTTTATTGCAATACCGACATATTTGTGAGATTTAAGACCTTCAAAGTGATATTTGAAGGGGGTTATATGGGACTCATTACCTCACATAATATGGTACATTGTTTTAAAATATTATGAAGCTAATTTGTGCCAAATTACATTAAAATTTCTTTATATTTAGGACTTCTGTGACATTAAATACAAATTCCGGAATAAAATAATGGACCCATCATCACCAAATTCAATAGGAATCGACCTTGGTGCAAAGTAATTTCACATGCCAAATTCCATTAAGATATCATTAAACGGCCTGCATTTTGTTCACAATTTTTACATGGACAGCCAACCAGACTGCCAGACGGACGGACGCACGGACATCGTTAAATATCGCTCGACTCATCACTTTCTGAGTCGAACTTAAAATGGTGATAGTAATATTTTTCTCTGTGTTACAAACTTAAGCACAAACGCATTATACTCCAAACACCTATGGTGGTGTAGGGTATAAAAACCTATCCAAAAAGGGTAAAAATTTTACTTTGGTCTAAATATCTTTTAAATTATAAATGTTATCCCACACATATAAGCGTATAAGAGCTATATGTATGAAAAATATTTTTCACTTTTTTTAATAACCCATGTGGAGATCCACTTCTTCCTTCTCCAGATCAATTCAAAAGCACCCCATGAGCGTTTATGAGAAATTTCGTTACAAAAAAATATTCAATAGTTCCAAAGTTACAGAATTATTTCCAAAAAAAGCTTTTGATACCACTGTACGTTGTCGCTTCTGATAGTCTGATGATGTTAATAATATTGTAGCTGCTGCTGCTGCAGCTGCTAATAGTTGTGATATTTCTGCTGCTACTGTAGCTTCTCACATTGATTGTTTGTTGCTGTAAGATTTTATTTAATAAAACCACGTTTATTAAACATATAAAAATTATACTTAAACTGCCACTTGAGCACGTACTCGGTGGTCTTTTGTTAAAACGTATAAATAACATTAAAGTGGGAAAAAAGAAATAAAATGTATTAAAGGGAAAATGAATGAGAGAAGTATAAGATGAATGAAAGAAGAGAAATGAGAGAAGAAGAAATCATGAAGTCAGATTTAAATCTGATACATTTATTTAATTGACTTGACTTTCATAAGGGAAATTAAAATTAAGTCAACACAAATTCGTGCGAGTGAGAACAAATAATGGACAATAAAACCACATCAAAGAACGTTTATAAGGTTTTAAAGCCACATAAATAATTCCTTAAAATGGAAATTTTTTTTGAAATATTAATCTTTTACGTCGGCCACAATCACTTTTCAAAATAAGTTTTTTTTTTTTTTTTTAATTTTGTAAAAAAAATATTTATAAAAGTAACTTTGAGTTATTATGTGATGTAACACCACAAGTGCTAAATGAGGTCATGTTAAGTTTGGTTATGTGTAGGAGTATAAGACAAGAAAAACATTTAAGATTCCAGTACAAATTTTCAAAATTATATCAATATTTAAAAGAACGGGATTATTTTCGTATATTAATGATGTCCCTCCGCTTTATATTTACTGATTATTTCAATCAATCCCATTTCATCAAAACAATCGCAAATAATTTCGAAACGAAACAAGAAAGTGATAAAAGCAAATGAAATTTTTAAAGAAAACAGCACACACAGACACTTATACATATTCCTATAAATGCGTTTAGTTCCCTTCTCTATGCCGCGGCAAAGGTTTCCAAGTAGTCTTGATAAACGTTTAACGAATACAGCTTACCAGTGTTAAACTGGCCGGTTTTCAGACAGTGCTAAAACTAAAATTAAATAAAGTTTAGGAGGAAATTCATTTAGATCTTTTAAAAAACTGAAAGAAATCAATGACAAACTATATTCATTATTAATAATAATAAAGTGCATTTATAGGAAAAAACTATTAAAATCTTGAATTAAGTTAAAAAATAAAATGAAGAAAATATTTGTATTTATTCCACATTCGTTTCGTAACTTCCGATTAGATTTCTTTCCTATAAAGCTTTAATGGTTGCGAGGCGTAAAAAAGTTGTCGTTATTTTGAAACAGACGTTATTTGAGGTAATATGACCTGATGTTGCCATTTTTCCACTCGCTATAGTATAAGTTTATATTAATGCATCAAGTCAAAGTCGATTTAAACCAGCCAAGATATAGACCGATATCTAACATGATCTCAGAACTTTCGTAAAATGTCGATTATAAATCGACAGAAAAAATATTGATTAATTTATGGCTCTGTGTCAACAAATCTATGTACGATTGTCTGTTGTTGGCCGCGCACATTTTTATTAATGGCCGTATTATTACCCTACGCTGTTTAAGATCAGCTAAATCAGTTTATTACCATAAAAGCTTTAAAATCTCAAAATTCCAACAAATATTTTAATTATTATTATTATTTTTATTATTATTACTATTATTATTATTTTGAATTTACAGCACACAGATTTTAATACAATTTGTTATATGCTGTTAAATACACTTCATAAAAGTGCCGAAAATTATCAAAAGTGGATCAATAGAAGGAAATAATAGTCATAAATATTATATATAAGTATGTCGGCCATAAGAAAAAAATTATCTGTGAGTGTGTATTTGTGTTAGTATACTTATAGATCTATTCGAGTATAAATATGTGACCACAAATGTGGTGAATGGTATTAAAGATTCGTATGTTTTTACTAGTTTTTGAAGAATATAATTTTTTTCTGGTCCATATTGATGCTTTTGCTTTTTTACTTTCTATAAAATCCCAGGCAACATTTGAACACAATTTGAATACAAGTTTCAAAAAACTAAAAGAAAAGTAAAAATGTCAGTCCTGTCCATCTATATAATGCCCTAACACCACACTGCTGGTTGCAAGTATTGCTACGAAAAATTAATGAGCGATCCTCGCATAATAAGTTTAATTATTTATGCTTATATGTGAAATAGATTATGGTGATATTAATTATTGTATTCAAAACCCGGAAACCGATAACAGTATTTTTTTTTTTTGCATTTCAGAAAACAGACCGGCTTTGAATAAAATTAAATTCTATTATTGAATTATTCGGCATGCAAGTCAATAAAAATAATTTAATAAGATTCTACAAGTTTTTTTCAGCAATATACATTCTTTAGGTAAAGAGAAATAGATCTGTAATTTGGACATATTCTGTAAAGCAAAAATATTGAATTTAAATAAAACCGTGGTATCTCACATTGCTTTAGAATATAATTTTATATTTAGGTATTTTGTAGTCTAAAACCCCATTCCATTTATATAGAACCTAAATTCCACTTGGCCAAACAATCACGTTGTTATACAAATTTTAAATTGTAGATAAACAAAAATTTTTAAAGTTTTCTAAAAAATATTTTTCAAATGTGGCATGTGTTGTAGCCACATTATTCGTTAGCACACCTTCCCTCCCAAAATAATTGTTTATATGAACAATACTTTATAAATGAACATCAATATGTCTGGCGTCCTTAACAAAAATAACTGACAGTTATAAACAATAATTTTATATAGTAAATCTTCAATAGATTGACAAGCAGATAATGAGTGTAATTCTTTTGACACTTAACTATCTATAATTAAAGTTCATTAGATTAAAAGTAAACAATATATCTTCCTGTTATTATCAGATCATTAGAAAAAAGAAGGAACAAAAAGTTAATAATTTTCCATTCATAGATTCATTCATTAGATTAAAAAGATTAGATAAATTATTTATGAAAACAACTTATCAAAAGATTCTTATATGAATAAATTTATATAAAAACATAACGGTGTCACACATTGTCTGTCTGCTAAAATAAGGACGGTAATAAATATGAAATTCCAGGAAATGAAGAAAGTAGAATTTAATAGAAAAGAATAATAGTTATTATTATGAAATTTAATAAAGGACAAAAAACTAGTTTATTCCACAAGTCTTTTATTGTTATTGCATTATAAAAGTTCTAATTTCCAGGAAGTATAAAGGAGAGTAATGCGTAATATATTATCTAAATGTATGAAAAGTAAATTTCCGAATATAGGAGGAGCATAGTTGTCCCTGTAGTAGATCAAATAATACAAAATGCCTGAAATATTTTATCATAATCAAAGACATATAAAGCTGCGGTCAAAATAATGGTAAAAGTGAATGCATTTCTTTAGTCCAAACAATTGTTATAACATTTAGTGTAAATGGGTGTGAAGTTGCTTCTGAAATTAATAATTAACAAAGTTTTCAAGAAAAGTTTTATTAGAATTTAAATTATGGGTTGGTCTAAACGCTGTACTGCAGAAAAGAGTGAACTCATTCTGCCGAAATAAGAAATTTTATTGGATAATCAAATAAAATTATTAAAAGTGCCATAACCTGCAAATAAAAGCTAGGTAGGCGTGAATGAAGAACTATGACGATAACTTTAATGGTTCATCCTATATTATGACAAATAATTTTTATTTATAAGAAGACATTCTAGCAAGGAATATAATAATATATAATAAAATTTGAGAAATTTTCTTTCAAATCTCGAAAAATGAAATTACCAAAAAATTATTACGGAATTTCTTCTTGGATTTTTGAAGCTTATTGATATCAGTTGGCTTCACTTAATTTATTGATACCATATTATTAATAAACAAGTCGGTCAAGCTCAACCATCTAATACCCTACACCATATCCTCGGTTAAAAATGGTAGTTACAAAAAATTGATTTTCTGATGTATTTTAAGTGTGTAGTACATTATTGTGACACTAATAGTAAAGTTAAATTTATGTTTTTTAAATGATTTTTCTTTTTGGGTTATTATATATGAGCTACAATTATAATAATTTGAGACATGAGTGAGATTTTTGCTTTTAAAAGTGATATTTGGAAGGCGGTTTGTATAGGACCTATGAGAAATAATAGACCATCTTTCGCATATTTTGGCACATCGTTTTAGAATACTGGTTTAAATTGTTTTTTATTTAGGATTTTTATTAACCATAGAGATATTTAAAAAATTGCGACCTGTAGACTGTAACCAATGTAAACATTGACTGCCAGCCGTATTGAAAGACAGACGAGGGGAAATTGTTAAATTGACTGAGAAAGTGATCCTGAGACGAACGGTATACTTAAAGGTGGATGCAATATCATTTTTTACATGTTATAGATATCAGCACAAACGCATAACACCCCAACCACCTTCGGTGTTGTAGAATATAATAAAGGGTTTTATAAAATATTTCTTATTTAAAGTGAAAGTGGGTTTTTGGGATCAATAAAATTTATTATATTTTTTCTAATGAAGATAGTTGAAGTCCAATCCTCTGTTAATGTTAATCAGCCCCCAAAATAGTATCCCCGACTGATGGTTTAGCCCTTACAGACTCATTAATAATACCACAAACCATTTCTTAAGAATTTTGTTAGAAATATCATAATTGCTACTGAACACACTACCTTACTTGGCTTAGAAAATGCCAACTCCACAGAACACTTCAACTCAATCGATGATGAAAGAATGTCAAAATGCCTATTAAGCTCTTTGTATAAAGAACTTTTTAAATATCAGGAAAACTGTAAAGCAAAGTCTAATTCAAACCTCTCATTATGGAAATATTAGTCAGTCTGAGGATGGGCAAAAAACAAAAAAGAAAAATGAAATCTATTTATTAGGCATTAAATGAATGGACTTTAGTCAAACGAATTATATGCCACACAATATGAAAATCCTTTGATGAACAGTTAATAACTCAAAATCATTACATATCCACACATCAACATTTGCAGATGATACTGTTATATTGAGTAACGTGAATGTTCACAGAAAGCATTTCGCATTTTTCTGGAATAAATATTTGAAATTGAAGCAGGCTTGCAGAGTTGGAAAATAAAGCGGAAGTTATTAGTTTGAATTTTAGATATTCTCGACCTCTCTTAAATCGAATAATTCCTAATTTTATAAAATCACTAACTTTACCCTTCGCGTTGCTGCACAAAAATGTTTCTCAGTCCTAGAAATTTTACAAATCACAAAGTTTTTCATTAGGTATTCGATAATCAATATGCGCTTTGTATAGGGGCTACTACTTTCGCCTACCAGTTCCTTGATAAAGTGGGAGGGATCAAATTAGAAAATTATCGCCGTTATAGTTAAATATTCGATGACCAATACATGGCTTGTTTGAGTCCTACCTCTTCCCCTAATCTTATCCGTCTCATATTTTGCCTCATAAAAAAATTGCAAAAAAAAAAAAAATATATTGAAACCAAATTTAAAAAATCTGGCTTTTATAGTTCTTTAGATATTTCACCATCAAAATTTGCTTTGTATTACCTCTCCCCCTGATCCTATCCGTCCTACATTTTGTCCAGTAAAACAGTTCCTTAAAGAAGCGATTGAAATTAATTCTTGGTGTTACATTTTTAGATATCAGATATTCATTATTTGCTTTGTATGGGTGTTAAGCTGTTTACAGACAAACAAACCCAGAATATATATAGATATATATTACTTAGGGTTTCACATCGTCGGTATTTATTAAAAAAACACAATAAAAAATGTTTAACCGGGGTTTCCACATGAAACCGTGGAGAAACCGCATCTTCTGAAATACGATTTTTCGAATAACTGGAAACCCTGTATCTTGATATAGTCTTTTGGATACACTCAAAAATTCTATATAATTATTATTTTATTTTACAAACAGCATATCTACACTAGTTTATTTGGGTCATTCCTACGGTTACTACTAGTTGACTTTTAGTGGTACGAAAACAAATTATAAATTACAAATCCAAATTAACAAATTCCACTTTTATGACATATATGCATAGACAGATGGACATTGCTAAATGACTGTATATGATTCAAAATATATATACTTTATAGAATTTAAGACGATTTCCTCTTAGTTTTACCTCAGAAATGATAAACATAATATAATCTTTATCACAACTTTTGTTGATATAACAACAAATAAGAAACCTGCATATATTTTTATGAGCTTAAGATGTTGCACCAAAAAATAAGTTTAAACCACGATTTCGAAAAAAATGCATAACACGAAAGTAAGAGTGAATGTGGTCCCATGTTATTGACATTAAAAAGAATTTTGAAATTTGTCTGAATTTCGATAGAATTCATTAGTTTTTAAGAACTTTCGAATAACGAATATGGTCAGTAAGACAATTTAAAAATATTTGTACTTAATTTTAATTCAAAATTTGATGTAAATATGAGTATTTAACAGGCCTAAAGCCCCTTTCCGAAAAGTCTTAAATGAAATTTATAGCAAATTACAAACCGATTATCGTTTCATTATATTTTTTTTGAATATTGCGGAACCCTCAGATATCTATAACATATTTCCAACTAAAAAAATATTGCTAGTTTTAAGCAACCAAAGATCGTAATAAATATTAAGGCCAGTCTTCGAAGCTAATTATTTTGGTAGACTTGATATATTTTCTAACAAAGAGAAGACTCACGAACATACACTGAACCAAAAGTCGTAATTAAAATTAACGAACAATTTCCGTAGAAATTAACGAAAAAAGGTGTTAAATAAACACATTTTTATTTTAATTAACATAACTTTTCTTCAAATTTAATTAAATTTTCTTTAAATATACTTAAAATACACAAATTTATTAAATTCTTTGTACTTGGTGCTTTTAATTGATGCGCTTTGCTGCACAACAAGTAATTAAGACCAAATTTTCGCTGTAGTAGATCGTTAAATGTTTGATAATTAATATTTGCTTTGTATGGGGAGTATTTTTGTCAATTTCAATAATGTAGTATTCAAATTAAATAATTTTCATTTAAATTTACTGCATTTTTATTAACAAATCCAAATAGTCATAGTAAAAATTTTTCGTCAATTTGAAGAATTTACCAAAAATTTACACAATTTTTCGTTGTGATGAATAATGGTTTCATAATATAACCTACATTATTTTAATTCTACTCCCTTTTTGCTTCACTTTTTGGTTCAGCGTGGCTTAATGGATCAGTTTTCGTTGCAATGCTATATATTTTATAGAGTCTTAAATGATTCGTTCTTCGGATAACAAACTGAATAAGAGAATTTATCAGTTTTGTGGTCAATTGTGTTGTTAAAGACTATAAAATTGAGTCTGTCCCATTGTTCGAATTTCTGACCCCAGGTAGCCTCCATATAAGGCAACTTTAAAAGGAACCCCTTTTTACAAATATTTTATATTTCAAAAATATGTTCCATTTCCGTTCATTTGAACCTTTAATCCAACAAAATTTTCTTGTTTTGATTTTGTTTCAAAATTTCACATTTTTTCAAATTATTCAACAAGAAGATTTGATTCTCTATTAATTGTAGGTTTTCACGATTATTGGTAAACAACAATAATTTTAAATGAAGTATCAAAAAATACCCTTTCAACATTCGACTGACTTTATACATAAGTGACAGTAAAAACATATAAAAAATTGGATGAGTTTTTGAGGGTCCCATTCTTATTATTTTTTTAATAACCCACTAATTGAAACGTTTATGTAATTTAAGATCCAATTGTCATCAAAAGTTTCAACAATTTGTTCAAACTCTTATATAATAAAAAATAGAACTGAATTATCTTTTCTACTAGTTACCTAATACCTCTATAATTTCTGTATCCAAAATTTAAGACATTTTTAACAAACAATAATTTTTAAACAGTTTGTAGCACTGTGTAATTTACAAAAAAAATATATAAATCACATTTCTCATTCAATTTCCCTTAATTATCAATTATTACGAAGTAATTTTTAATTTCACTTCACATTAACTTTCATTTTTGAGAGTTAAACCACTGCGTATGATTAATATTAATTTTATTATAGACTTATATAACACACCTTAACGTATGAGTTATATTTTTCGATAAAATATTTTATAAAATTTCTTTTCAAAAATAAAAAAGATTTCTTTTTCAAATTCTTTTTATTTTAATTTTGATTTCTATTAAAATTAATTTGTTTGAATTTCATTCATAAAATCATAACATTTCTTGTTTTTTTAAATACTTTCACTCACACATTCACATAATAATTAAAATAATGACTGTTATTTCTTCCAAAAAAACAGTATTCCCGCTTAAATTTTATTCACATTCATCCGTTTTCATCGACCGTTTGCGTTGAAGTTTCGTTATCAACTGAGTTGCAAACATTCAAAATTCGTGCAATTTTTCTTTACAATAAACAAACACAAAAACGCACACAGACAATCATATATACACACTCAATACGTATTTGTGTGTGCAAGAAAAGCTAAATTGTCCAGTTTGTTATTGTTGTGAAAGAAATGAAATAAAAGTCAATGTAAAATTCAAGTCTAACGGGAGGGTGTCTCGTACTGTATTCGTTCGTATAGCAAATATTGTGCATGTGTAGGTTGTATGCTAAAAGCAACAACAGGTTAAACGATGAACGAATTTTGAAGCGAATTGAAATATTAAGAGAATAAATATAATTTCTCTTAATATTGAAATTTATTTAACAGTAATTGAGAGAAAAAGAGTGTTATTTCTCCGTTAGATTTTAAATTGGAGGCATAAAGACATATAATCTGTTATTTGAAAATAAATAGAAATTTTTGACTTTAAAAGAGAAATGTAGTTTTTTATTAGAAAATATATAAACCAGCATTTCTTTATTTTGGGATTGGGTATTTAGGCATTTTTGAATGGAAAACTGGGAATTTATTTTAATTCTCTGATTTATGAAAAATTTTCTTCTAAGGCATTAAATTAACCCAAAATTATCTTGTATCAAGGAAAGGCAGAAATTCTGGACCGACTCTTGCAAAATTCTACACATAGTTTTCTGCTAACTTTTGCTAAATTTTGCATGGACAGCCAGCCGGACGAACATTATTAAATCGAATAAGAAAGTTATTCTGTGTCGAACGGTATACTTTAAAGTGTTATAGGAATTTTTTTCTGTCCGTCCACCACCTTTGGTGGTGTAGGGTTAAAATATAAATAAAATTGAAAGAAAAAAAGTCAAAATTCAAAACTTAATTTATGCTTTAAGTGCAATATTTTATTATGATACTAACATTTATGAGGGATTTGTGCTTTTAAAAGGATTTGAACAATAATAGACCGATTATCGTAAATACTATTTTGGAATAGTATAATAATTATTTCGTTAAAAATCGCGTTATTGATAGGATTTTTTATGTTCCGGAAGGAACATTTGTAAGGGGGGTTGGGTGAAATAATAGAACCAATTTCAATATGCATCGTTCATGGCCTCAAATAATGATACGTGTCAAGTTTTACTAAAATATCTTGAAAATTGCCATCTCAATTTTTTTTACAAGATTTAGATGTACATACATCCAGATGGACGGACGTCATTGAAACGACTCAAAAAG
>PYHX02000413.1:73646830-73681368 GCA_004302925.2 Cochliomyia hominivorax | reverse complement strand
TAAGTAAGAATGTAAAAGTTTAGTCAGGTTCTGTCTAAGTACATTGTTTATTTTAAACGGTATTTACGAAAAGTAATGAACGATCCTCGTATTATTTATTTTCTGCTTTATTCTTAAGCATGCAGTACTTTAATGTGAAACTAACATGTTATGTACCGATCTCCATATTATTTATAAATCGATTTTTGCTTATATTAATCTTAATTTGACCAATTTTTACTACATACGTGAGATTTGTGATCTTCAAAGTGACATTTTAGGTATTTATATGGGACTTATGACAAGCAATAAAGTGACCCTAGCGTAATTTGGCACATTGACTAAGAACATTATACGGACTTATTTTCGTAAAATTACGTTAAAATCTCTTATTTTTTGGACTTTTATAAGTTCGGAAGAATATTGTATGGGATCGAATACGTTAATTTTTAGGACTTTTGAAATGGTCCTCATTTCGGGAGATCTAACAATGTCCAATTTCAACAGGCTTCATTCTTGGGTCAAATAATAAATATATGGCGCAAAAATTTCCCATTAAGATATCTCAAAAATGCGATTTGTAGAGTGTTCGAAACGTTATTGGATGGTGATTGATTGAAGAATCTTATTCCAATACTGACTTAAGAACGTTTTAAGCTAATTTATTTCTTGTCCTAAAATTTAAATCTAAATTAATATGAAGATCATAAATTATACAATATACAGGTTTTTGAGGAAAGTTAGCTGTCAAGTTAGAGTTAATCAACCAAAGTTGAAGTGGTTGAAAAACATTCCAAAAATTGCCAATGAAGGGTACTTCTCTTAATTAGACGACTGACAAATTTCATAATGTCAGATGTATCGTGATTGAAATAAATCCCACAGATGTTGGAAATCATAATTTACATTACGAAAATTTCAATACCATTTAAAAATTGACTATAAACTAAATGAGAATTATTATTGCTCATACAACATTTTATATGTGGCCGTGAGTCCTAATCGAATTGTTAATTATACCGATTAAAGTATTTTATTTTATTATAATATTCAATTTGATGAAAATTATAATAAAAAATGTCCTAAAAATAAAAGAGTCCATATTAGTTTGGATTTATAAAATAACTGGTATAAACTAAAACATAATCGGATATAATCGCGTTTTGCTTTGTTCTTTTTGCTTGAAGTATTAAATCAGAATGAAGATTTAAATCAGGATATTGAAAAAACTCGGAGCAAAATCTTTTGCTTAACTCTTCTTTGAGGAGATTAAAATTTAATCATAATTTCTTCGATTTTGCTCTGTGCGAAGAGCAAAAAAAAAGATGTACATTTTTACTCCTTAAAATTGTGAAATGTTTGAAAATTAAAAAGAAAAAAAAAAAAAAAAAGACAAATATTGCTGCATTAAAACCTTCTGTTGTTGTTTTATACTTGAAAATACAATTACAAAAACATCTAAAAATTCATATAACAAAAGTAAACACATCCTTATATGTTAGTACATTCTTATATTCATACAAATATTGTTAACATACAAACATCCCTTTTTCAGCTTAATAAAAGACATTTTTCACTGCTACATACGACTTCAAAACAATTTGTATAAATTATTACTATAAAATTCTTTTTCGGAATTTGCTCTTTTTCTTTTTAACATTTTTGATTTTATAATTTTTTAGAATTAAACTCTGTTCAAAAGAGGTGGTAAAATATAAAACTCTTTTTTAAAAATTAAAATTACACTCTTTGAAAGATTCGATTTGTATTGAAGAATAAAAAAGAGTTTAAAACCGTACCTTGATTTAAATATACGAACAATTTTCGCAAGGAGCCAATGTTGTACTGGTTGTGTGAATATTTTAAGGGTCTTAATAAGCAGAATCCAAACCTGCATAAATCTTTCAATCGTTCCTTTGAAATAATTTTATACTCATAATTTTCACATTAGGACCATATACTTGGACTAGCTATAACAATTTTATGTTTCATTTGAATTATTGTGCAGCATCAGATTAATAATATAATGAACTGTATTACAGTTTATTTATTTGACACTAATTACTTTCAAATAAAGACACACCGTCAACTAAACTTTGCTATTCCCTTAGGTGTTTACACATATTAAGTAATTAAAACTATATAACACTTAAATATTTTTATAATTTAATTATTATTATTATTTTCAATTATTAGAGAAATTATAATAAATTTATTGGAAATTTTACATTAACATTAATTATCAGATTAAAGTTAAAATTAGATTTTAGTTATAAGATAATGAAAATATTATGTGCTAAAAAAAGTTTTAAGACACTATAACTGAAGTATTTTTATTAAAAAGAAGAAAAATATGTGTAAATCCCACAATAAGGAGTGAGACCGAAAAATTCTTAACACATGTTTTTCATTAAAAATTTTAATCTAAATATTATTTGATTATTTGATATCTTGTAAGAAACGTCAGTTATTATGTTAAATATCAAACAAATGAATATATTGTTAATCTGATTAAATTGAGTGACCAGAAAAATGCGTCTTAAAATATAAAACCTAACTTGGTCCTACAAAGAGTTGACCAGGCATTCAGAATTTTGCCGTCAAACTGTTTCCAATGTTATTACCAAAAGAACTTGTCCGTTGATAAAAAATCTGGTTCAGTTTGAAGGAATGGTCTACATGACATTTCTATCGCCGAAAATTGCTAGATATGACAAGCAATATGAAGTTGTAAAAAAAGCCAATCATTTGTTTAGCCAGTGTAGCGTTGAAATTTTTCGAAAAGTCTTCAAATTATGTAGCACCTAAAACGTATTTTGCAGAACAAAAAGTCGCCTCAGTTTTAATTTATAAAAAAACTTTATTGACATATATTAATGACAATTTGGACAATAATTTGAGAGTTCCATAATCTCGAAATCCGTTTTCCGGTAGTGAGCCTATATACTTATACAGGAGCTATAGCAAAATATGTACCGATATTGGTCAAATTAATAATAATATTCAAGACAGTAAGAAATTATTAAGCCGAAAATCAATAGGATTGTTCTTTATTTAAGAACTTTATAAGCTCAAAGCTCTTTACCGGGGAGGGGCCTTATATGAGAGCTTTAACAATATATGGACAGAGATTGTCCAAGTTATTAATATATACTAAAGTAAGAAAAATAATAATTACGCAATTTCTTTAGAATTGGGATTAAATTAAGAGTTTTATAAGCTTAAACCGAGAGGGGGCCTTATGTGGAAGCTATTGCAAAATATGAACCGATATTTGTCAAACTAATAACATATATTGAAAATAGTTAGAAAATGGATTGTGCCAAATTTCAATAGAATTGGTTGATATGTACTATTAACCATATTTAATCAAAATAAATACATATGGCGAATTTCAGAAGATTATCTTCTAAATTTCGACACATAAATTTTGGGATGAAACACAAACAACAGTATGTTACAATTAATATTCAGTTAAATCCAATTATTTTTTTTTAATAGAAAAGTTCTTTTTCGCAATTTTGCGTTTTTTCAGATATCGGTGTATAACTTTTTTATTAAAATAGTAAACTGCTTAGGACAATAACAAATACTTAGGCCAAATTTCATTGATTACGAACATTTATTTTAGGCGTGAGAATATTTCCAACAGACGGACAAAGCTAAATCGTCTCAGATTTTGATATGATACAAGAACATATATATACTTTTTGGGGTCTTAGATGGTAACTTATTAGTGTTACACACGAAATGACAAAGTTAATATAGCCTCATCACCAATTGTGGTGGTGGAGGGGCAAAAAGTGCTAATTTGAAATAGTTCATAAAAAGTCGCACGCAATTGAAAAAGTCGGAATTTGCGGCACAATTCGCAGCAACGATAATACTGTTTACAACGGGTTCTATAAATAACGAAATCAAGAAATATTTTCATTCATAAGACTTCATAATGTGTCAGCTTATTTTTTGGCCTGAGATGGCATACTATCACTATGGTGACACAAGAGCAATAATATGATATTTGTACCAAAAGAAGCAAAACCTCCAAAGTGCCCTGAGCTAAGGCCAGTGGAGAGATATTGGCCTCTTGTAAAAAAGAATTGAAGGCACAAAAGAAGATGTCCAAATGTATGTTAGTTTTTAAACAGAGATGGACTCTCTGTTCAAGAAAAGTGACAAAAATTACTATAAAAATGTTAATGGAAGAGTTTACGGAAAAGGTTCAAAATTTTATCACTAGTGAGTAACTATGGATTCGCCTTTTATTGGCACATATATATGCTAAGAATTTTTCGTTCCTAAAAAATTAAGACTTATAAAGGAAAATCTCTTTAATACTATTTATTTATTCCAAGTTAATCGTTATTTGCTCTCCATAATATTAAATATCAGATTAAAGTTTAAATTTGATTGATTTTAATTTTGTTGCGAAAAATTTTTGCACATCGAACAAATTTTTATGCAAAATACTTTTACTAAAATATCAAAAGTATATTTAAAAAATATATTTAAAATGATTTCAACAGGTGTTTGTCAAATATTTCTCTTAAATGCATACGGCGCATACTCAAAGAGTGTTTTTTTCAATTACGGCGAAAATGATAACATTTTGAGCATATTTGACGGAAACATAGAATAATTAAGAGTAATGTTATGTGTACATATATACAATCATTCTCTGCTGCTGTTAACTTAATATAACAAAGATGTTATTTGTGTACAAATTTTAGTAAATTAATTCCGGATAAAGTATAAATGCAATTTTAAATAAAGTAGAAAAGATATAGAAAACAGACAGATGAGTCGACACAGATTTTGATTTGATATTTATTGATATTTATTTTATGGGATTTTAGTTGATTTCTTTTAGGAGAATATGACACAATTTATCACTTGTAGTGCAGATTTCTTACATTTTTTAATAAGGATTTTTTATAATTTATAAATAATGGCTGTCACTCCTCTTAACTCGACCTGAAATGTATTCCGACCTGAAATGTATTCCGATATTAGTTACGCAGTTTTCCAAAATGGAAGATAAGACTTCTAGAAAAAAATTATTATAAATTCATAAATCTGTTATTGATATGGTATTATGATTGCTATATTATCATTATTTTTGTCATATCCACGAGTTGTCAAGTAGCGTCATGCGGTTCCATTTTGTGAATACCATGCAACTCTTCAGATTATAATTTTCTCATGAACTGCTGTCACATGTCAAAGGTGTCATCATATCAAAGATATTAGTTATCTTATTATTCACAAAAAAAGTTAAGCATGAAGTTGTTTCGGAATCTTTATAAAATAAACCACCGTAGGTTTGCAACATGCACAAAAATTAGTGTTACTCCCATCTTTAAATATACTGTTCGACTCATAATCATTTTCTGAACCGATTTAAAGATTTCTGTCCGTCTGTCGGTCTGTGTGTCCGACTGTCTGTTTATGTGAACATTTTGAACAGTCTACGGAGTCCCGGAATGGAGTTTTTATATCACTAAAGTCATAAATATAAAGCGATTTTAAGGAAATACTAGTAAGTCTTATGATATTTTAAAACGATGTGCCAAATTTGCGAGGGTCGGTTAATTATTCGTCATAGATTGTAATAATAACTGGTCAAATTAAGATAAATACAAGCAAAATTATACGAGGGACGGTCTATAATTTATTCCAGCTCTCATGTAACCCTTCAACAACATTCATTTTAAATCGCATAAAATTGAAATAAATGTTACTGCCACAATAATGTACTGCTCAGTTAAGAATAAATAAGAAAATGACCTCGTGTAGTTTTAGTTTTTCGTAACTACTGTTTATTATCAACATTATGGTGTAGGGTATTAGATAGTCGGGCTTGAATGACTATAATATTCTTAGTCAAAGAATATATTTGAAGGCAGTGGCAGCACAGTTTTTTGCCCGTTACAACCAATTTGCACCGACTTATGCTAATCAAACTATAATTTTTTGTGACTAAATAATAAGTAGTTTTGTATAAATTCCTTTTTTTAAGACAGTATCAGTTGCTATTTTCAGTATATAATATATTTCTTATAAATTTAAGTTAGAACCATTTTTTATACACTACACCACTATAGATGGTTGGGGTAATAGGCGTTATACCCACCTTTAAATACACCGTTCGACTCAGAATCACTTTCTGAGTCAATTTTACGATGTCCTTTTGTCAAGTTTTTCAAATTTTTTCCGGAAACAAAACTATAGCAAACAAAACATAGACGTATTCGAGACGGTTTAGAAAAATAATTGTGATGTCTTTAAATAAAAAATTGGCTAAATTTATAAGTCCAAAACTGTTTTCCGTGAAGTGATTTTATAAGGTAGCTACAGCAAATATGGACCGAGATTGACCAAATCAATATTATTTATTAAAGTTGAATAGTTTATTATAGATTTTCATTATTTTAATAGAATTAGTTCATATTTAGGAGTTTTAGAAGCTATAAACCAAATACCGGAAAGGGCTTTATGTGGGATAATATAATAACTACACCACAATCCTGTTACTTTCTAATTTATTATTGTAAAAATAATTATATATGGCGATTTTCCGAAGATTATCTTCAAAATTGCGATCTATAAGACACACAGGTTTATGGGTGTATCAAAATTTTGCATATTTCATCCTATAACTTTTATTATGTTGGTACCTTTTTTTATGATTTTTTGTGCGATAGTGTTTAAATTCAGCTACTTTTTGTTAAAAAGAAAAATAGAAAAGTTATTTTGTGGAATTTTGAGGTTGTTTCAGACAATGGTATATAACTTTTTGATTAATGAACCGATAAAAAACATTCTTATGTTTTCTTTTGAAATACTGCGATCATTGTCAATGTTTTAAAGAATAATGTTTAAAAAATCACTTTCACTGGGAACGACGTTTATCAAAAATCATGGTATCACTCATCTCTACTCTCTTTTATTCGATATCTATTCATCAGTCTGTCCGACAGCCTGTCCAGGTAATCGATGTGAACACTCTATAGGCCCAAATTTTTCAGATAACTTAATAGAATTTGATTATGAATTCGGTACCCTTTTTTAAGCTCAAAAAATCAAATTATGCGAATGTCGGTTCATTGCTTTTCATAGGTCCATACACGCCTCTTCAAGTATACTTTCATGGGCATAATAGACAGATATACATCGCTATTTTAATGGAAATTGGTTATAATAAAGATATATTTAAAACAATATCCGACGGTGCGAAATTATACAGTGGTCGTCAAATATCATATTTCTTGCAGTTCTCCAGAAAAGTTAATTTTAAACGAAACAATTCACAAAATATTAGGATCAAAATAATGTACTGCAGATTTAAGAATAAACCAGAAATAAAATTATACGATTGTCCGTTCAACTTACTTTTTCATAACTGCTATTTATAACCAATATTGTGGTGTTGGTAATAAATAGCGCTCTTAACCGAATAAAACATTATTACTTGTAACTATATGTATGTTCAAGAACCTCTTTTTATTTAATCTATTTGGTTTCCCACTATCTAAAGTTTATATTTTCAGCTCCAAGGAGTCAAGAAATAAATACCAGATATTATTATGAATTACTGTTAGAAAATCAATGATTTTTAATGCTTTTTTACATAGAAAATAAAATATTGGCTATTAATCTCAAAGTAAATTATTTGCGCATTAAAAATTAAAGTATTCGTTAAATTGATAACAAGTAAATATTTATATTTTTTAGATGATTTGTTTGTTGTTTTTTCGTTAATTTATTTAATTAATGACGTTTCATAATTTTTGACAGAAAAGTCTTCACTGAGTTTAACTTGAAATATAAAAAGTTAAAGTTATTGTCGGTCAAGCCCGACCATCTAATACCCCACACCACATTGTTTGTAATTAATGAGAGCTACTAAAAATTAATGAACGACCCTCGTATAAATTTATTTTATAATTTATGCTTGAGAGCCCACAAATAGCACACAATTGTTATGGTACTAACGATACTGTGGTATTTGTGCGTTATGGACCGACCCTCGTTAAATTTCGCACATCGTTTTTTTTTTTTGCTTATGGTTATTATTTTGCTTAAGTTTGTTCTAAGTGAACCAATTTTCCAATCTATATGTGAGCCCTTCATATATTTTTGTGGAGTTGTATGGACCGATTCTCGTATACTTTAACACATCGTTTTGGAATATTGTTAGACTTATTTTGAAAAATTTCCTTAAAATTACTTTATATTCAAAACTTTATTAATATTTCGGTAGGAATATTTGCATTTTGTTCACAAAATTTACATGAACCGCCAGCCAGCCAGCCAGCCAGACGGACGGACATTATTAAATCGACTCAGAAAATGATTACGAGTCTAACAGTATACTTAAAAGTGGTGGTAGCACCTACGGTGGTGTAGGGCATAAATATATCAGCAACCTAAAGATGCTTGTCTTCAAATGAATGTCTATCATTAATTTTTACTTTAATTAAAATAATTTTACAATCCAGTTATAATTTCATTATTTGAGAAAATAACCACAACCGTTTCCATTTTTTTAATTTTAGCCATTAATTGGCATCATTTAGTGTTTATGTGTGTTTGCCTTTTGGGGAATTATATATTTAGTTTTGTTGTATTTTTTGTACATTTCAAGTCAATTAAAATGAAAGAATGGCTTATTTTTCATTTGGTATATATTTTTGGTTTTTCTTTCATTCTTCCTTTTATATTTTAATAAAGGATCTTATGTCAGTTTTGTTTTTTATTCTTTATTTCTGTTATTATTTTCATTCTTCCTAATTAATAATATTTTTCGTTTAGAATGAAAATGTAAATTTGATACCCTACAATATCAATGAAAATATAAGCTTTCAAATTACCTGTAATTGTAGGAAAATAATAAAATATACATTTTTATATCCTCCACCACTACAAGTGGTGAAGAGGGCGTATAAACTTTGTTATTTCGTATGTAATGCAAAGAAGGAATCATCTCAGACCCCATAATATTTATATACATTTTTACATCAAATTAAAATCTGAGTCGATTTAACTATGTCCGTCTGTCTGTGTATTGGTAGGACACTTACACCCACAACAATTGACGGAGCTGAATGAAATTTGGACCGAGTATTTCTCATAGTCCTATAAAGTATTCTCTTTAAAACCAGTAAAATCGGTTAAGTAAATTGAAAGATATAGGCCCATTTTTAAGGAAACTTCTAAATTCAAGCGATGGACCTCTTTATTCAAGCGATGGATTTTTGTAAAATTGTCAATTATAAATAGAAAAAAATCTTTAATATATTAAATACTTTTGTGAATGTATTGTGTGTATGTACGAACGTAACGTATTACTTCACCCGCATTGTAGTGGGGGTATTGAAGATTCGGCACAGCTGAATATCGCTTTCCTATTTCTTTGTATTGAATTTTGAGCAGAGGAAAAGAGGTATTAAAGAAAATGTAAAAAATTTAATAAAGAAAATATTTTAAATATTAGAAACATTGATATCGGGGTTGTCGTTGAGGTAACTTTGTATTATTGCCATTTTAGTTGACTTTTTACTTAATAAAATTTATTTTATTTTTCGTGAAAAATTCCTTTTATGAATTTAAAATCTTTTATGTATGTAGTAAACAAAATTAGTTAATTATAGACATCTCTCGTTAGTCCAGTGATCGGTAGTGCCGCTAAGAAGAAGGCAAGCTCCAAAAGTATTTTACTGCAAGCTTCCCAGTGCTAGATAATCATAAAAGTTTTATCCGACAAAAATAAAAGACGAGTATGAACAGGTCCATTTTCTTTACGCTACCTGATATAAATTCGATTCTCTTTTCCCCAGGAATTGCTTAAGGTAATCCCAGAAGAAAGTCAATAAATTAATACTTGAGTTGTGTAATATATAGAGCAAAGTCAATTGACATTATCATATCAAGGCAATAATCCTATAGTTTAATTTGGATAATTATGAACCGCAGAACCTTTGCAAAAATCGCACAGTGAGAATAGGTTTCCATCGTGTAGTAGTTCGCTCAATTATAAAATTTGCAAGACTATTCTCAAGTCAAATCTTAAAAATTTGCAAATACTCTTGTTAACACTTAAGGATAATGTTATGAAGTTGGTTTCCATATAATTTAATGAATCCTCGAAGTCAAGAAATGCGAGTAATATACACTATCAAACTATATGTTACCTTCAATTTTCCTACGGGGTTTGACGTTCTTAGAGATAAGCTCTTTCTCAACAATGACGAAGCCTTTAACGTGAGTACCTGTCTCTGTAGACCTAACCTAACGATGCTCTTCACACTGGGTGAATGCAATGCGTCTGCCAGCCTCTGAAACTTATTTATAACGTCATTATTATGGTCTTATTGTTGAAGTTTAAGAGATACAAATAGAATGAACCAACGTCAAGACAGTCTGGTGTCGGAAATGGGAGATAAGAACCTTTGAATTTATTGATAGGGTATGACTTGCTCGGTGATAAGAACATTAATTTGGTATTGAACAAACCTGGTGTTAAGAGCATCATGGGCTTAGGCCAACATGGCAGGTACCCACCTAGATCTTTAACATATTCTACCCTTCAATGACACTTAATGTATGACGTGCAAACTCCACAGATCTGCCCCCAGTTTTGACTGGAATAAAGAATAGGAATATACAATAAAATAACAACGATAAAAAATCCTCAATAATATTTCATATTTTGTTGTAAACACCTTCATCTCTCACCAAAACTAATCCATTATTTTAAAATCAAACTTCTCCATATAAGCGCTGTGAGTTACCTTCTTCTGTTCCAATATGGTTTAGATTCTATCATAAAACTGTTAAATGTATTTTTTTAATTCAATTGATTGGAAATCTTGATACCTTCCTTATTGGAAAAAAGATTGGATATAGTTCTTGATATATGTTGATTAATCCAAAGGCTGCTATTCATAGGTAAATAATGATTGAAGCCAATTTTTGATACCTTATGCTGAAATGAATATTATTCCAATAAGGTGAGTTTTTACAATAAAAATAGATGGTAGTCAGAAGGTCAGAGGTCTAGACTTTACGGCGGCAAATCAAAACTATTTATCCACATTTAGTAAAATAGCCATCAATTGTCTTTAATAAAGGTGATTGTTCGTACCCATTTCACCAACTCAAAAAAGATAAATATATTTATGATTCTACCAAATACTGAGCACTACCATAATTTTCAGATATTCGCTTACGGTGCTGATTTGGCTGGTTGGCTGGGCACTTAAATTCGGTTGGCACTTGAAATTATCGCTACAATATATATTTTTTCATTATAAGGAATACTACATCGTAAAATGGACCATTATTGTGACATTACAGCTTCATTTCCGGTATGAAAAATAGTCTTTAAACATCATCTTGATTCAAGTGGTTGATTTTGTTTGGAAGGAAATGGCTTGTTGTATGACTTTAAACGACTATGGAAGTCTTTTTTAACATAAATAATTTGTCATCTCAGAGATCTTTCTGCCAATATGATTCCATGTATGAGTCATGAGTTTCAAATACTTATACAAGTCCTTGAGGATGACTATTTGCCGAAAAATATGACTGTAGCGATCCTTAATTTTGCTTCCCACTAGCCACAAGTACTAAATTTCCAGTATCTAGAAAATTATGCGAACTCGTGTGGCCTGGTTGCAAAGATACGTTTCATCACTGTATTTAGATCAATTCGATATGTCTTCAATTTTATTTTATTTAGTACTGGGTAAAATTTATATTTAGTATTTTATGTTAGTTTATCTTTTTGAACAGTTTAAGATCGTTGGGACTATATATCGTGTAAACTATATCTTATTCCCTACCACGAGAGCAGTTTGTGTCGAATAAAATATGAAGTTTCTTTAAAAATAAAGCACTGAGTGCATGTTTAAAAAGTATGAGCATGCGAAACATAATGAAGGTAAATCAATTAGATTCATATGATATAATCATGTGTGGTATCTTTGCATTCAAAAAATCCACTATTGCTGGACCTAGGTTTTCCCATGTACGAAAAAGTGACTCCTTTAAAAGAACTAAACATCCAACCGTCGTAATATGTTTTTAGTTTATCAGCTGTAGGGATCTGACTTTAATTTTATAGTTATGCTACTTTTGGAATTATAGAGACCACTATTGGGAAATTTCAAGAATTTTTTTCAGTAGTTCAAGTTACAAATGTATCAACATATATAAATTATTTGATTTATTAGAGATTTTCAAATGCTTTAGATAAAAAATTTAATTAATGCTAAAATTCTTAGAGTTCTATTTTAAATCATGTAGTGAATTATTTAGTCATTTATCTTCTTTATTTAATATTTCAAAATTTTTCCGTTGACCTGATGTAAATGGCAATTTAAATGAATTCTCAAGGACAGAGAATAAAAATGTAAAAACGTTATTATGTTTTTAAAATAGACAATAGAATAAAGAATTCCAAATAAAAATAAATGCTAAAAAAATTATTTTTTAACTGTTTTTTATTAAAATTTTTGATGGGAAAATATGTATTAAAACAAAAGTTGTTTATATAAACAGAAGTTTTGGTTAATTTGTTTTTAGTGTTAATATAATTTTTATTGAAAACTATTGTGGTTCAATAGTTCTGCTTTTTTTGTAATGTTTTCATTACATTTATTTTATCGCTGTTAGAGATATAAAAAATTAAAGTTAAGTTTCTTTATTTTCAATTTTTTAAAATGGTTCAATAATTTGCATTAATAGAAAATAAAGCGAATTATAGAAATCCTAAAAGGAAATTGTTATTGAAAATAAATATATTCTGACACAACAGTGTTGAAGATTCGTCAAATTTTGATCCAAAAATTCTTAAAATTAAACATAACGACATTTAAAAATAATGCCAAAAAATGTAAGCTACTGTCAAAAAGTTCACATTGCGAATATCAAGGAAATCCGATTTTTCTGCTCAATGCTTAATGAACTATATATTTTATAAGTGTACTGAGTTAAATATCACATTCAATGTCAAGTTGTATAAAAACAAAGAGAAATAAGTAAGAGTTTGCTGACTTTTCATCAGAAAAACAAACCGATCGGCTCACCATCGGCCCTTCCATTCTATTTAATTATTATCTAAAACTAGCTTTAACTCGGTGCGATATGCTGCACAAAGGTTCTTCTCAGTCCTAGATCTCGAAAGAAATTTCACCAATCACATATCGGCGTGTATTAAAAAATTTCATTGGGACCTAATTTTCGCTTTAGTAGATCTATATATGAGGGCTTCTTCAACCCTGAGGAAGTCATTGGAATATAAATATTATTCAAATTGAATAAAATTTATTCAAATTAACTCCATTTTTACTAACGTATTCAAATAAATAAAATTTTTTCGTTATGATGAGTAAAGGTTTCTTTGACTAATATTTACCCTACTTTTTCGTTATATTTACTACCTTTTTTATACCAGTGTAGACTCGAACACAACACACACATTTACTCACTAATAACAAAAAATGGTAAAATAATAAAGCGTAATTTCATATGTGTATGCATACAGTCACAAAAATTTATATATTTTTGGCTAAAACTACTTCTACTTATCTGATTTTGATGATTTTTTAAATATTTTTTGCAAAATTTACAAAATTTTTTTGGTCTTAAATTCTAGTTTGTCTCAATAATCTGTCAATAACTTCATTGTCACTACACCGATTTGACTGGCTTTAAACTGCTTAGGACAATACAAAAAGTCTGACCAAATTTTCTTGAATTCAGATTATTATTGTGACCTTGAGAATAATGTTCAACAGACAGATAGACACATATATTAGTTAACCTGCTAACCGGTCATTATTTATATAACTGAAAGCGATTTATATTAAATTGCAATTTTCGAAAAAACCGAAAACCGGTTTCTAAAAAAATTAACAGAATCAATCACCCTACCGAGCATACATGCGTACATGCGTATACTTTATATAATTCACTAATATAACTTATACCCTTCTAAATTTTATATAATAACACATTTTTGAAATCATATATCAGACATATATCTATAACATTTTTACTACTCAACCCATATAGCTTCTTTTTAAATAGAAAAAACAATAACCAAACCAATTTGGCTAAGCTTCATTGAATTCGGCCAATTATTCTAGGCGTGAGAATATTTTCCAACAGACAGGCCACACATAAATAAATCGACTCAGATTTTGATTTGATGGAAAAATATACTTATGGGGCCTAAGATTATTTCTTTTTAGCACAGCACATAATTTGATAAAAGATTAAAAAAAAACTTTGGATAAGGCACAGCGGAGAAATATCCTTACAAACAAACTTTCTAATATCGAATTTAAACTGCGTTTTTATTTTCGGGCATTTTTAAGTGCTTATTTTTTATTATAAAACGTATATATGAGCTCTTTTTCTTTCCATAAATTAAAAGTTTTTTCTTATTAATTCTAGGCGTTACAATATTTTGGTTAAAAACTGGTTAATCGGTTATTCTTAACCGAAACCGAAGCTGGTTTATATTTAATTGCAAATTTCGAAGTAACCGAAAATCTGTTTCTAAAAAAAGTCGAGCCATATCGCTAGTTTCAAATAGGAAAAATGCGTAGGACAATAACAAACTATTTTGCCATGAAAGACTCAATTTGATTTGATGTAAGAATATACTTTATGGGGTCTTTTGATTATTCCTTCTTGGCGTTGTACTTAGTTTGACAAAGTCAAAATAGCTTTATCACCACTTGCAGTGATGGATAGTATATAAGTATAAAAGATATCAAAAAATTTTGGATAGGGCATGGGGGAGTGGTATCCCATTACAAGCAAAATTTTTAATCTCTGAAAGTGTGACATGAAATTTTTTGAAATTTGGTGCATTGAAAGAACAATGACAGCAAAGAGACATGGGGGAAGTGATATCCTATTACGAACGAATTTTATAATTTTATTTTTAGCTGCTTACTTAACATATTTAGTATAATTTATAAATTATTCCAGTTTTGTTTTTGAGAACTTAACAAATAAACGATCTTTTTTCAATTAACCAAGAGCTCGTAGGCAGGTTTTTGCCCAAGCTTTAATTTACAGGTAATCATATTAAAACCTCTTTAGAAAACAATAAAAACTATAAAGTTCAAAACAAGAAAGTTGTTTTATCTGCGTATGAATTTTATCAACTTATGAAATTAATGGGTTTTTTCAAAGGTCCAACTTTAGATTAATATAACTTTCAAAAAAAAAAAAAAAAAAAAATCACATCATCAAAATCGTTTGCGTCAATATTTTCTTTAAATTTTTTGGGGAATCTGGTACACACTTTTTGAAATTTAAAGATCTAACACAAAGAACTACGAATTACGCCCCTGACTAGATAGCTCCTAATTTCCAAAAAACACCTCAGCTCTAGTCATTTTGAATTTCAATAAGATATTGAGTCGATTGAACCCATAAACATTTTTTGTATGTTCATTAATATTTATGAAGACTATGCATGTTGTTTTAAAAGGGCAGTCCGGTTAGCTCAGTGTTCAAACTATTTGATAGGTTTAAAAACATATAAGGCAATAAAATCTTCCTGATAGGGACACTGCTAAAAATTAGAGGACAAACACAGAGCACGGAAATTGACGTTAAGTTTAAGAAAACGTTCTTGCTGCATAACTTTGTGGTGCTGATAATCGAAAGAGTGTTGAAGAAAAGTTAAGGGACACAAAATCAGTCAAAATTTCCGGGCGGACGTAAGGACAAGGGTAAGTAGACTCAGAAGTTGAATCAGAGTCTAACGCTATAGTAACACACCAACCACTTACGATGGAGTAGGTTATAAAAATAAATAAAAAATGTTGGGCTCAGTATTTCCACAAAAAATAACAATTCTTGTGTTATAAAAGTAAATAAATAAGAAAATATTAAGGTCAATATACCAGTCAGTCTCAATTTTGTGGCTAAGAATGAGTTAAGATCCTCCCGCATTCGATCCAATGTTTACTTTATGAAATTAAAATCTGGCACGGATTTAAAACAAATTGGATGTCCAACGTACTATCCACCAAACCTCCCTGCTATCATTATGTTTAATTTCATGCAAATCTATTCAGTCGATCAAAAGTTACAGATTTATTTCCAAAACAATTTGTTTTACCCTAAAGTTATTATGTCATCTGTAAGTATGATTAATATTTCATTAATATTTATAAAGTATACGCACAGAGTATTTGATGGGTATTTAATAATTTGTTAATAATATTTTTAAATAAAGTAATAAATATTCACCAAACTGATTTAAATTATATATTTTTTGTTTTCATATTCTATTTATAAATTATTTTTAATATCCTTAAATTTAGAATTTCAATTCGCTCAACTGTGTGTAGAAATTCAAAGGATTATATAAATTTTATATTAATTTAACACATTTAATCCTTGTATTACTAATCTATGTAATTTAAAGCGTTTTCTAAACTAGTGTGTTTTCTTTTTCTTATTTTGCTTATTATCATATTCATAATAAAAACAAGTAAAAAGTTATAGTCGGTCCAGCCTTACTATTTAATACCCTACACAACATTGTTGCTGGTGTAAAGATCATTTTACTGGTACTAACATCCATGTGAGATTATGTGTTCTTAAAGGGTTTTTTGGGCGTTATGTGGCAGATAGAAGAAATATGGACCTCGAACCACGCAAAATTAAACACATAATTTTTTGCTTATATTTGTCTACATTTGACCAATTCTTATTAATAAATGTGAGATTTATGACCTTCTAAGTGATATTTGGAAGGGAGTGGGGGCGGGTTGAATGAGACTATGAGAAATAAAGAATTGTGTTTCGTATTATTTTACACAACGTTTATAATATCTTCAAAACCGTTTTATATTTCGGAATTTGTGAGCTTAAATCACCATTCCGAGAGCACAATTTGTATGGAAGCTAGGTGAAGTACACATTATCACAAATTTCAATTGGCATCGTCCTTGGACCAAAAATAATGACACGTGCCAAATTTCAGTAAAATGCGGCCAGCAATTTGGACACAAGGTCTACATGGACAGCCAGTTTGCCAACCAGCAAGCCGGCCAGAATGGGCAGACATCGTTCAATCGACTCCGAAAGTGATCCTTAGTCAAACGGTGGTGGTAGCACAATTTTTTCTGCCTGTAACAAATTTTTACACAATCACATAATACCTCAACCATCAATGGTGGTGTAGGGCATAAATATATTATCGTATTTAAAAAATATTAAGTTTAATGCCCTCTTTGCATCATAAAATGTCATAAAGTATTTACTACAATAACAACCATTAACATATCACCGAGATATTGTTTTACTTTCTTTCCAACGATTTTTTTAAAGATTATTAACCTTTTGTTTTCTAAGAAGAAAACAAAACAATTTCTTTATATTTTTTTTAAAGAATTTATATATATTTTTTTGAAGTTTAATATACAAGACACATATTATGTTATTTATTTGAATTCTTGATATTTAGGTTGACAAAATCCATTAAACAACCATAACATCTTGTTTAAGATGGCAAATATTAGATAGATGGGTCATTAATACTATAATTTTGCGAATAAATGTTACAGTCTATTTAAGCCAAAAAACAAAACTAATGAAAGAAAACATATAATAGAAAAAATAATAACAAGCAAAATTAGTATTTAAGGTTAAGACGAATTTTAAGTACTCTTCACTGGCTACACTTTTATTTAAAACCCCTGATAAACTCTAGTAAACTTCCGTTATACATTTTATTTAAGTGTAGATCAAATTGTGAAACATTCATTTGAGTCATTCAAATATCGAAAAATGACATAATCAGTGCATTTTTAAAGTCTTCAAAAAGGCACGAAAAATTCAGTGCCAAAAAAATGACGCAGACAATCGCCTTAAACTTCGGTTGTATTGCTATTTCCGACACTTATTGATTCCGAAACAGATTAAAATCAAAGTAACCTGAAGCATTGTTAACAAAGAGTGACTGATCGCACCCTCATTACTGATACTTCTATAGAAGTCATTGAAGAGAAAGTTTAGACTCTTGGTGTGTTATATCGGAAGTTGCTGTGCGAAGAATAATTTTTGAGAGTCATACATGCAGTGATATAATGGGCAAACTTCCTGCGATAACATCAAGGAGGCTGATCTCCTTGTGACTGAGTGTCACATTGTACCTGTGAAGTTCATCCAAAATTTTTGGATGAAACTCGGCATAAATAGATTAATAGAATCCTATCTAATTCATCATTGTCTTTAAATAAAATATAATCCGTTTGAACTTGTAACATACGCACATGCTAAAAAGTATATTTACATAATGACTACGGATTACCTAACTTGGATAGACGACATATATGATGTCGTCAAATAAAAGTAAAAAACTTCAAATATCGCCAAACAGCAATTTCAAACTAAGTTTTGACAATAATATTATCCTTTATAATAACTACATTTAAACCACTAATAGAATTCGCAAAGGGCAGTCAAAATTCTTAGAACCTTAAACGGTGTAAAGTTATGTAAATTTAAGATAAAATACATCATGAAAAAGAAGAACAATCTAAACTCTCTTGGAAGGTTTATGGTCAAGGACGATTCATGACAAGGCTTTCTACACTGTTAATGCACAGAGAGATAAACTGTTACTTTTGATCGGCTGCAATGATTTACATAACATTAAACATAACAATATCAGAGGAGTTAGTTGTTATAATTTTAGTAGTTTGAAACCCATTGGGGTTCCATGTTGTCCGGAAAAAGTTATTACCAATAATTTTAAACCCTTTGCGGTTTTCAATGGGAGGAGCGACCATCTATTTATTCCCTCGTTAGTGAAGAAATATTTGCTCTTTTAGATTTAAGATTAGAATACCTATTGTGAGTCCCATATATAGCAAATATAAGCATTATTAATTTTGCTAAAATAGCCTGTTACTGAGATAAACAGCAGTTTAGAATGTGTCACATTTTCATTCGCAAACCTATTTGCATTTTCTGTAGTTTACTGCTCTCATAATATATGATAACAGTGCTGAGAGAATACTACAATGATCTAGTTGATTAAAGCCTGATTTTGCCACTCATCCCACTACATTTTAAGATCCATGTGAATACACATTGAGACATCCTCTATCACTTGTGGTAATTACAACACAGTGCAATCAATTAAAAAGCTTAACAATACTCTTTGTTATTGTGAATTATTATTGTCGTATTCAGGAACAGTTGTCAGTTAATTGTTATCGATCGTAGATCGTAAAGAGATCTCGTTCACTCTTTTTAGTTCATAAAGTGGAACTTTTTATTTTTGACGTCGTAATTTTTTTGCATGAGATTTTTTCTTCCCAATCTTATTTCAGAGTGAGTCCTAGTCAAGTCATCTTATCTGCAAAATATTATCATCTTATTTGCAATTCTGAGAATTTCTGGGCACCATAATGTCAAAATGTTACGTTGGCATCTCTTAAAAAAGTTTGAAAATGGAGCCTAATCCATACAGTTGGATGCCATATTTAAATATACTAACTAAAATAAAAAATTATTAAAAAAAGCGTTTTGTGACCAATGTGCACTGTAATGTATAAACTATCAAATCCTCTTAGAGAGATAATGACCACATTTTCAAAGAGTCCAAAATCACATCTGCTGTTACAAATGGTACAACAAATTTAATACCATCTCTTATAACACGTGTCATGTTGTAGGGTATTAACATACTTACAAGCTTTAAAAATCAAGAATGAACCATTTGAGTTAAGAGTAATGACATATTTAAGACAATATTTTATTGTACTTTATTTTATCCATTTTAACACCCACAGCGATAAAAATATAAATAAATATAAACAAAATGAAGTAATTGATATGTGTTTTATCCAGTAAACAATTTAATACATTAAACATAATTTTCGAGTGAATTATTTCTATGACAATTATTGGTAATTTTGTAAGATGTTAATGCGGTCATAGACAAATATCAAAATACTGTCATAAAAAATGGATTTGAAGAATGGTATAGTAACGTGTTTGATATGAGGTCATTGCTCTTTTATACTAATAGAAAAATATGAGATACCGGGCACCGTGAACGAAGGAAATTTGTATCATTTTTTTACGATTAGCTTGAAAAGATGTAATTGTTCTAATTGTAATATGACTCTTTTGTGTGTATTCTAACAGCAGAACAATAAAATTTGTGGGATGATATTTATTCACCAAATGCATTATTGATGTATCATAAGGAATCTACATTGGTCATTTTCACCTTATACAGTGTTTTTGTATGGTGTCATTTTGATCAAAAGTTTTTAACTCTCTCTTGAAAGTATGTGAAGCACGGCGATTTTAGTTTTGAATTTGAAAGATAACAGCCTAAGAACTTTTGTTAGAGACAAAGATCTGGTATCAAATGAATTAAGAGCCTTTAAAATGGAAAAAATCTACTTGATTTTGTCATAGTTGTTATGGAGGTCCTGCGGAAAGTCAATAATATCGTGACATAAGATTGGAGATTTGAAATCTTCGCAGTAAGTGGTGATTTTATAAACAGAAAATTGTGTAATGTGCCCTCCTACTCAACAGTAGAAAAATTCCAGTTAAATATGATTTGGTATGGGAGGCTATGGAAGATGTGGAGATATATATGAAAATATCGATCGTTCCGGTGTCAATTTAGTCCCGCTGTTATTAAAAGATACCCTGGCCAAGTTTAAGGTATAAGAAAACTTACTTCCTGTACAATATATGGCGAAAATTTTTATGTGTTATTACTACTGGCAGAAACAATGCCTTGTCGTTCCAGCACAACTCTTTGCAGATCTTGGGTTGGATCACTTTTAAAATTAAAAAATGACTGATTTTAGACATTAGTAAAAAAAGTAAAAGCTACAATTGAGTTATAGCTCTGGTATAAACAGTAATTCTATACGGCAAAAATTAACACCACTACTCTTGTCGGATCTTGTTAGGTTTAGCAATTCTTGAGTTTTTATGATGTGTTTCGAATCCAAAGACGAATCGTTCTCAGACGAATGTCTTATTTCAGCAAATTGCCATGAAAATTTTAAGAAACTTTTATAACTCACTTGGGTCCTGAAGGTTCCTTGGTGTTACTTGAAAAAAGATGAAAGTAAGTACGTATGTAAAGAAATAAAATTAGAAATTAAAAATGTAAGTAGAGAAGCAGATAATAAGTTTATCAATCTCATGGATTGAGCTGGAGTGTATTTGCGAGCTCCTTAAATCAGGGCAGTGCCAGGAAAGAAGCGACAGTTTTTAGGTACTGCAGCATGTATGCCACAAGAGAGTCCTCGAGAAATTCAGTAAGAATAATGTCCAGACTACAACCAATCTGGATCATATCATTCTGTTAATCAAACACGATCTTGTCAATGATCGAATGCTCTGCCAAAGAATGATATGCGACACTTCGGGACAAGACTTTACGTCATGTAGAGCTTCGTGCCATCATTGTATATGCTCAATAAAGAATTTTCAGTCAACAGTAACATTTGATTTCATACATAATGCAAATTAGGTACGAATAAAATTTAACTGTTTTCTTAACATTTTTAATTACATGTGAGAACACATTAAACCAAATTAGCAATGAAAAATATTCTCGAAGAGTTTCAATAGACAGTAGAATATTAAAAAGGTTGTGCGTACTATCCGATGAAAAAAAATTAATCTAATCTGGCTACATAGATATAGAATATATGTTATGGATCCATGTTACTACGTCTAACCTTTCTTTAACGGTTATATAAATATATTAAGTATTAGAATTTCTTTATAATAGATAATTATTAATAAATTTACAAAAATATTTATCCTTGAACATCTTTCCCTTCTTAATGATTAACAATTTGTTAATTTATTGCAAATTTTTTGTACTTATTTGTACGATTCCCATTGCCTTCTAAATGATATCATTAAAATACATTATTAACCACATTAGTTTAATAATGACTAAATAATGATTATCTTGTGGTGATTTTGTTCTTTATTAAAACTATGCTCATTTGGTATAATATGTAGTCAAAATTAATTACTAATTAGTAAACCAAAAAAATGTATTCTACTTTTTTAATATCCCAAAAAGGTCTACTAATTTATTTAGTTTATAACGAGGGAAGTTAGAAAATAATTCAAACAATAGAAATTAAACTAAACCAGAACTATAATTGAATTAGAACTTAACTAGAACTGAGCAAGAACTGAACTAAGATTGAACTAAAACTTAACAAGAACTGAGCTAGATTGATCAGAACTAAACTAGAACTGAATTAGAACTGAACTAAGCTTAATTAGACTGTATTAGAACTGAGCTCGAACTTAACTCAAACTGATCTCGAACTGAACTAGAAACTGAACTAGTGCTGGAACTAAATTTTGTAATAATTTTAGCACTAACTTCCTAATTTCGACAATTTGCCATAATTTGCAACTCATAACGAACTTAGATAAAAAAAATTGTCAATTCTTTAGGCATTCAGCTCTTTGTAGCTCTGTACAAATTCTATACAAACTTTTCATTTTAATCATAAACAAAATTTCGTACTTTAAATAACAAATTTTGCTAATTTTGCAAAATATTTATCTTTGTATGTGATAGTTAAAAAGGATAAATGACATTCAATTTCTGTTACCCAAATGTCATAAGGAACAAAGCCCTTAACATTTCACATATATACCACGCACCAATTACAATCATATGTACATACTCAACAGATAAAAACATAAAATTCTGTTTAACTAAAGAAGTCATTTTTCATTCCTTAACATTAGATTTAGTTAAATTTATTACATATAAGTTTTTTATTATATTTTTTATGTCTTTCCACACATTCGAACTGAATTACGTAACAATAAATGTTAGAATAATCAAATAAGAGAAAAACTTATTTACATTTGTATTAAACTTTCTTACATTATAATTTGTTACACCTTTTAATGTATTTTCAAGGTAAAGTACGATGTCTAAAACAAATTATTGCGTTTTACGTTTGCACGTGTAATTTTAATAACATTTGTTTGGTTAGTATTAATTTTTATTAGGGTAGCACTATACAAAATTTTTCTTTCTTCTTATTAAAAGTGATTTCAATTCCACGCAAAGGAAACGGAAGCTCACCTGTTGAAGCGAAACCAATTTTCTTTATTTTTTCAACACAATTCTTAATCTTCAGAATATTACAGTGTTTGAAGAGAACTGAACCAGTTTTGAAGTAAATAATAAATTGAGTAGTCACATCCATACGGATATAAATTTTATAGACAACAAAAACATCAAATATGTTTCAAATTCGGATATTTAAAAATGTTTAAATGAGAAAAGAAAACTTAGAAGCAACAAACGAGATTATCATTTGTGTATCTCTACAGCTTGGGAAAGAATATTCTAAAAAGAAACAAACAATAATACAAAATTTTCCTCTGGAAATAATTTTGTACCATCTATACTTCTATGAAGATATAAGTATCCCAAAGGAAATCGTTCCATTTCGCTATCAATGATAAAAAAACTAACGCACGTGGAAATAGCTGCGCCATCCGTTTTAATTTTTTGTATTATCAGGATTTAAACAAATAATTGGAAAATCTCCCAAATTATAGTGATCTCATAGTCAATAATAGATTTGAATATGACTTTATTATAAAATATTATATAACTACTTTCTTGCTATTCAAAGTTATTTGAAAAGCTTAAATAAAGACTCGAATGAAAGAAAAATCAGACCAGATCTCCAATTTGGTTTCTGTCTAAGATATGAAACTATGAACAGATTAATAGCATAAAATGAAAAAAAAAAAAATATTTGATTATAGCGTTATTAACCAAAAATTTGGTTAGATGTTATGTAAACGTTATCTCAGATTTGTGCCTTTTTGCTAATGGAATAGGACAACAACAAAATTATTTTATGCACGAGAATGCTTCCTACAGACGGACGCACATAGAAAATAGTCTTAAATTTCGATTTGACGCAAAACATATATATATATATATATATATATATATATATATATATATATATATATATATATATATATATATATATATATATATATATATATATATATATATATATATATATATATATATATAATATATATATATATGCTATCCGGTCCAAGATGATACTTTCTTGGCGTTATATACGGAATGATAAATGAAGATATCCTCAGTCACTTTGGTGGTAGAGACTTTACAAATGAAGTTTTTGTCAAATCATTATCAACGATGTACTGCACGGACTTTAATTGTAGTAGGATGTAAAGCTTTAAATCCTAAAATCTAAATAACCATTGTTTCATTCTGGAGTGTAACTGGTATAACTTGATCATAATTGGAAATACGTAACCTGGCATGTAGACATGTTACGTACTCCCAAATAAAATTTATCGAACTACTGCAGCGAAAATTTTAAAATTTAGCTCAATCTAGATTTCATTTGATTTGCTTTATTGCAAAAGGTGTAGAATGGATAGTTCAGCGTCAAAGGTACTACCCACATACAACTAATATTCATTAACTATTATTTATGAAAATATTCGCAAGTTTAATTCCGATAATTTTATTTTTAAAATGCATAATTGGAATTAATCTAGGACGGATAGAGAGGAGTATAAAGTTAATATAAACTGTCGAAAATTTGTAGTAAATATGAAAAATTTAAATCTGGTGCTTTTTTTCCTTACTTTAGGAAACGTAGAGTTATACTAGTCTTGGAGACTAGTATTTATTATATTTATATAGGAGTATAAGATGCAATAACTCATAAGACATATAACAGATAGTGTCATAATGGAATTGTTGAATATCTTATGAACTTCGACATTTAAAGTCATAAAATCATTATCAAATGAAACATATTTATTGTGTCGAAGATCTAATAGTAATTTCAAAATCAATTATGGTTGGATATTTTTGTCTTATTTCTCGTCCTTAATCCCTTATTTAGGAACCATCCTACTGTCGTTATTATGAGAAATACAAATATACAAATATGTAACTATAAGAACTGAACCATAATTTTCATATTAATTTTTTATAAATAATTCCTTCGTAGAAATATATCAAAGTCCACTATTTACATAACTATTCACTTCTTTACTTCTTATCAAAGTTCTAATAAATGAGATTTATTATATTTTATAAATGATATTAACTGAAAATATAATGTTGCTTTAAATACTTATGTAATTTTTTGTGTTATATTTAAGGAAACGAAATCGTATCGCCAGAAGAATACTTATACATATATATTTTGGCAACATTTTTGATTTCCTTATTTTTTATAAATATGTGTCATTAACCTAAGCATAACGTTACTGAGAGATTTAAACACTCTACAGTAACAAAAGTGGTATGTTGAGTTTAATACTAATATATACCTTGTATTTGTTGAGAAACTCTTATGAATTTTCTTAACTAATTTTCATTGAATTTGTTATATAGGATACTTGATAGGCATAAGGTAATCGATAAAATCCATGCAAATAAAAGGTTTTTTACAAATGCTCTCATATGTATATAACAGATGAATTAAGCCTCCGGGCAAGTTTGGTTAAAAAGGGATTCCAAAGAGAAATAATCACTGCAAATACTTTTCAAAATGTGTAAACAAATTGGTAGAAAAACATGCAGTTATGTGAGGGTGTCAGAAAGCATATATTTGCAAACTCTTTCTTGAGCTCATTGACATATATTTTCTTTCGACCTTCATCATTATATTTAAACCTTTTTCAAAAGAAATCCAGTTTGAGTGGTTCAAAAGTTGGAACTTCATATTTTCTGATAAATCTTATTGACTTCGGTACCGCATTTTTTTACATATTTCATTAGGACGCTTAATACCGATTCAAAGAGTTCACTTATAGTGATATTTTATTCTAGTAACAAGTAAGAATTATATATTCGGCTGTGTCGAATATTAAATACCTTAAATCGCAAAATATGGACCGATATTTATCAAACTTGTAGTATATAATTTCAACAGAATTCGCCCATAATTAGGAGTTATATAACTTTAAAAACTTACTCCCAGAGGTTTGTTTCCAAATTTCATAAAATTCGGACAACTTTCAAGACATGAAAATGTTTTCAACAGACAGACTGATATAGCTGGATCGCCTCAGATTTTGATTAGATGCAATAATATAATGTTTTCTGCTGTCCTGGGTAATTATTCATTGTTCATAACAGGGTTCCACAGAGATCATTTCGAGACATAAACTTTCTCCTGCTAATTTATTGACTGGAATTTATTATTTCTTTATTCACCAGGTTCCCAAAAAATAGCGAAATCACAATCTTCATCAACCTGTTGTTTGTTTGCGTACAACTAATGATCCTCTGATCGATGTCTAATAGACTCACGTACTGGATTATTGAAGAGATATTTATATTTTCAAAAGCAACTTTATCATTATAATTATCACTTTAATATTATCTCTTCTCCGACCACTTATTTTATAAACTACATCAAACATGTTATAGACGTTAACTGACCTCCCATTAGAGTGGGCGTGATAGGTCTTACAAATTTTGTTGCTATTAAAAAGGACAGACTAATTGGTGTGAATCTTCGCAGCATTCTCCGTCCCTCCCTTTTCCTTGGGACTAAAACCTCTCCAGTTTTATATATAAACCATTCGAGACTTTCTAAAAGTATGAAAAAATATGAGAGAGCAAATTTGGAGATATATCCTTATAGATTCAGTAGTGGTATAAAAAGATTAGAGTAGTTAGAATATAATATTTGGCTCATACCAGTGATTTCTGAAGTGAATTTGTGTTATGGTTAATTGCAGACAAATTTTCTGAGATTTGGCATATGAATACAAGTTTGTCAAAGGACATTCGTATGAAAGGAGCTTGAGGTATGGAACATTACCAATTTCAATAGACTACGACCTTGGCTGTACCAAATTTCATCAATGTATTACCAAATTAAATTAGAAATGTCTAAACGATAATTTGTTGTAGTATATTTATGATTCGTTGCAGTTAAATATAAAATTCTTACTCGATTTCCTTTTCCTCTTTATCTTAAGCAAAAGATAATTTTTTATCTTCGAATGATTGTCCTTAAGACACATTTATTTAATACTATTAATCTATCACGAGACATAATGTGTGGTCAATAGGTTGTGCCAACAAATAAATAAATAAAAAAAGATACCAAGGATAATATGTCGTTGTTGTTTCCTTTTTTATCTCAAACACATTTAAACATTATGTAAGAGGATAAAAAAGACATATATTTCCTTTAGCTTAAAGTAAGTTCTTTCCTTGAAAATTTCCAATTGATTTGTGAACATGGAAAATTATGTAAACAAACTGAAGGGAAATTTGCTAAGAAATGAGAAAATTTATTAATTGGAAATAAATTTATTGTTGCCTTAAAATGACTTTTGGAATGAAATGTGATGAATAACATTCTCAGACAAATTGCAAGTTTGATGAAAAGAGATGGGAATTCATTTGAAGTTAGTTTTATAGTATTAGAGGTCAATGATCTTTCTGGTAAATGTTTCAGGAAACATGTGTTTTAATATAATATATTTTTAAAGGGAAAATAATTCAATAAAACTTTATTTAATTCTTTAATAAATAAAATATTAAAAAATTTACAATTTTTTATAATAATTGATAAAAACTTTTTGAAGGAATTTTATATACTCCACCACTACAAATGGTGAAGAGGGTATATTAACTTTGTCATCCCGTGTATAACACCAAGAAGGAATCATATCAGAATCTATAAGTAAATATTAACAAACACTCTTACACTCTAAAAAAATTGTACGATTTCAATGAAATTCGTCCACTTCATCTGTTACTGTTCTTTAGAAGTAGACCGATATCTAAGACAACCCTCATAATTATGAAAAAGAACTTTTCGAAATGTAACAGGTTTTTAAACAAGAATTTTGCTATAACATACAGTTATATGTGCTTCACTATCGTACAAAAAGTCGTAAAATCGCATCAATGTATGAAGGTTGGTGGATAAAATATGCAAATTGTTGATACACTCCTAAATCTCTGCGTCTTATAGGTCGCAGTTTTGAAGATAATCTTTTGAAATTATGCTATTTATATTTACTTTAATTTCATTTCCTAACTGTTCTGAATATATGTTATAAATTGTTTAATATCGGTTCCAAACTTGCAAACACCCTCGTAGAAAACGGTTTTTAGCTTGTTTAACTCTTAAAATAAACCCTAATTTTATTAAAATTCAGCACAAATATTTCTTGTCTATCTTTTATATACATTATAATTGACAAATTTCTGTCAATATTTTGCTGTAGTCCCACATAAGACCCCTTCCCAGAAAAACAGTTTTTGAACTTTTTAAAACTAGTCAATAATGACCAATTATTAATCTCTACAGGTCGCCATTTTTAAAATATTTTGATGATTTTGGTAACATTAGTTTGGCCTAAGGATGAGGCCTATTGAAATTTGCCATGTTCAGTCCAATATTTCAGGTAAACCCCCCCACATGCTCTTCCCAAAGTGGGGTTTGGCACAAGTAAGTTTTATATATCTTAAAACGATGTGCCAAACGATACACGAGGTCTGTCCCATTATCTCTCACAAGTCTCCGTACAGACCCCCTTACATATATTACTTTTCAGGCCAAAATTCTTACATATACGTGGGTATTGTAATAATTATTCGTCAAATTAAGATAAATATAAGCAAACATGAATGTTGCGAAATTTATACAAGGGTCGGTTTACAAATTCTAGTAGCCCTAATGTGACCACCCCCCTCAGAGAAATTCATTCATCGTACATTTAACATAAATCTCAGTATCACACACTTTATTTAGAATAAACAGAAAATAAAATTATACGAGGGTTGATGATTAAGTTTTCAAAACTACCGTTTTATCCGACAATGTGGTGAAGATAGTCGGGCTGACTGACTCTAACAGAGAAAATGTTTTACTAATACAAGTTTTTATGAGTTTGATAAAAAACTTCCTTAGGACCTCTATACATCCAATCTTATTCGACAGATAAGGTCTATCATCCAAAGTTACAACTAATAAAGATAACTTTCAGCAGCAGATTCCACTTTTATTTTATTATTATTTATTTTTTTTGCTACGAATACCATTTTAAAAGTTAATTTCTTATATTATTCTTTTCCAGTCCCACAGTGAAACTGTCACAAAAAGCATTTGCGGTTTCTATTGAAAAAAGTATAAGAAAAACTTTCCAATTCTAATTAAAACTATTTAAAACAAAAAGGAAATTGTTCAAGTAAACTGCTTAATGCCAAATTAAAGAAGAAATAATAAAAACTTTCGACTGATTTCATTTAACTGAATAAAAATCTGAAAATAAGTTTATCTATTAATATTGAAGTGAATATTCAGAGGTAAAATTAATATTAATTATGCTCAATTAGAAACCTAATATTTCTTTTGCTTATAGTTAGTGAATTAATATAATTATAATATCTGATATTAAAATATTACTTTTCATTGGATATCGATATCTGCAATATATGTTTATTATCAACATTTAACATTAAGTATACGCTACAGTAACGGTAAAATAACGTCAAAGTTAATATTTATTATAATTTATGTGACTCAAGTTTTCCTAATATCTCACTAAGTTTCTTTAAATTCTATAAATATTTTAAAGCTTTAATATTTTCACAATTCGTAGTATATTTTCTTTAAAACGTAAGAAAATAAATTGAAATCACCAAAGTGCTTTAAACATTCACACAATATTTCGTATGTAAGTACCATTAAAATGTCATATAAGGAAGCAACAGTAACAAAAACAACAATACAAAAGATAAATTTGAAATTATAGTAAAAACCATCTCATAAGGAATGAAGAATCACAACAGCCTACACAAAATGTCTACTTTGACACAGATAGATATTGGTGGTTTCATGTCCTCAAAATTTAAGAACATCATAAACTAAGCCACCTGACCGTAATTGTTTGCAAGTATGTAGAAATGTGTACTTTAAGAGTTGCCAACTGGCAAACTATTTACATATTTTGATATAAAATTTCGGCAGATTAAAATATTTGCATAGCTTAATTCCTGGGTTTTAAAAGGATTTGAAAAGGATGATTTTACAGTAAGAGTAGGTAATTGACGTCATACTATTGGAATCCAATAACGGCTTACATAGAAGTTGAAGGTAAAATGATGGCAATAACAAGCAATATGGCATGGGAGCTATAGCAGAATGTAGACTGATGATCCGAAAATTCTCCTCACACTTTTTAAATTAATTCCGAAGTAATTATCGCTGAATTTCATTGAAAATACTACAATACTCGCCTTTAATTCTTTTTTGATGAATTGAGTCTTATATTGGAACTTTTATTTTAGAGATAATTAGAAAAATATAGGATTTTAAAACCAACTCTATGATATGGCTGGAATTGGTTGATTTAACATAAAGTTTTTTCTGTGTGTTGCTTTTGCCCGATATAACGGATTTGTCCATGCGATCGTTTATATGGAAAGTTAAAACTAAGTATGAACCAAGTATTAAATAGTTTTGCCGAATTCATTGAAATTGGTTCATATTTAAGAATTTTATAAATTATTCTGGAAATTGGGTTTATATTATTTTATGAATTAAATAAAAACTGAGTTGACTTTTTTATTTCCTATTCTCTAAACAGTTTGATATTAAACCTAAATAAACTAAATTGTCTTAGCTTCATTATTTGTCCTAGCTCCCATATAAAGGCTTCTTCCCGGAATATGGTTTAAAGCTTATAAAACTCTTAGATATAGAACAATTCAGATGAAATTCGGCACACATGTATTTGAACCGTTTTTGATAAAGCTCTCACATAAGACCTATTCCCGAAAACTTTTTTATTGAAAAACGTAAGGATATAATTTTTAATAATACAAATGCTTATTGATGATTCTAATGAATATTGGGTTATGTTTCACTATAACTTCAATTTTAGGTCACTTCCTGGAAGAGGAATTAATATATGTATTTATTTGAAAATTATCGGGACATATTCTGATATAACCACTAAATAGGATATGATGTCTTAAGGTTATTAAATTTAGATCGGTTTCATTAAAACATGGACCGGATATCATTTTGAAACTCACGCAAATATTTACATAATGTAAGTGGTAAAATAACATTCTTACTTTTGTTTATCAACCAAATTTCAATAGCCTTAAGTGTGGTAATGAGGGTACCTGATAAAGTAAACTATTTATACGTCATGCGTAAATTCCTTCTAAATCCAATTATTATTATTTATTAATTTATTTGAGATATTTGGGAAAACTGTCTAGGGCAACAAGAAACTATAAATTTTCGTTGAATTCGAAAATATATTCCATGTTCATAGCTAAATCGATTTCAAATTTGATTTGATGAAAGTTTATGTATACATTATGACATTTTTATCAAACATATTCTTTTAAACATACCTCAAGTTACTGGCAGTATCGCACTAGCTAATTTTGATGTTGATATCACTGCAAACCTAACTGGAACGAAATCATTTTTAGATACAAATTTAACTAAAACTAACATAGTACAGCAGCATAGTACTAACATAGTATAGCACGTTCTTCAAAAACTATTCACGTCATTCACACCAAAGATTCATAAAATTGCAGCATTGTAAGACACATTAAAGCAATTAATAGTTGCTTTGGCAAAAGGTAGCAATTATGAATCGAATGAGTTAACTAGAAAAGGGGCTAAAACTTATATATATTGTGCAGAATTATTGGAAGTTTAATATTCATTAATTTATTCGAGTGAAGATGGGCCATGGAGTAGTAACGTACTAATGACATGATCTTCAGTATTAAGAATATATAGAGATTGATATCTGTAATTACTGGTCATTGGATTTAAGGCAAATAAGCCAGTAGATCAGGATTGCCCTTCAACGACTACTGTCACATGTGCGCTGCTATGAACGAATAACGACCATAAGAGTTTTTTGCAAGTTAAATGTGACCAGCCCATCAGACAACTTTATCCAATGTTGCCCCCGTTAGAGTTTTATTATTTTCCATTCGGTGGTATACAGTCTAATGTAAAAATTCCACAGTTTCACCGCGGATACTCTGAGGAAGTTTTGGTTTAAATGAAAATCCTCGAATATATCTCCTCTAAATGGCAATCCTACATTAACATAAACGAATTCTAATAAGTATGAGAGCTAAATGTAAAAAGCACTCTATTGATACTTTACAAATTTAGTCACGTACATAAATTCTGGATTTTTATGTTGTACACTTTTTTCTCCTTCCTTTTGTTTGGTTTTATTTGGCATGTTATTGCTTTTCTATTATATTTGCTATATTTTTGTGTATCTTACATGTGTATGTGCGTATAAGAAATATATACATATGCAAACAACATTGATACTTAGGAAACCATTATGGTTCTATAGAAAACATCTTACCTTTACATAACCTATCCTGGGGATATGTGAAAAAGGCGGTCTGATATGTATGTGCGTACACACGCAAGCATTCATCTGTATGTGTATATACTCATATTCATGTATATTTAATAAGGAGTACAAATACATAACAAAGGCAAAAATGTTTTACAAATACGAATACATGAAAATGTTCCTCATTTTTTCGGAATCTTGTTACTTTGATTTTACGTTAGCTAATATATCACATATGCATATGTGTGTGTGTATTTACACTGAATGGATTTCAGTGAAAATAAAAGAAAATAAGAAATATATAATGAAATAATATTCGATATAAATCCAAAAAAATCTTTTATCGTATTTTTAAAGATTTAAGCGATTTCAATAAATTCAATTTACTTTAAAGGAATTTTTATAAGAACAATAAGAGGCCTATGAAAGATATAACAATGGAGAGCTCATAATTGATTTCATATCTTTAGAAATCACACACATATAGGTTAAATCGGGTTAATCTTTATATACCAAATCAATCAGTGTTTGTTTTTTCTGTTTGTTTATTTGGGACTTATAGACAGATAAATTACTGACCGATTTTTCTGAAATTTTCACAAAATGATCCCCATATTTCCAAAAGTAATATAGACTATAAAATATTTCCCCATACAAAATAAAATGTTAATTATCGAATATCTAAATATATGTTTCAATCAACTGTTACAAGACAAAATATGAAGCGGATAACATCAGGGGAAGAGGTAGCTCCCATACAAAGCATATTCTTATCATTAACTATTTAAAGAAATAAACATCGAGAATTGTCATTTTTGGTTCCAACCACTTTTTAAGGAACTATTTTACAATACAAAATGTGGAGCAGGTAGAATCAGGGGGAGAGGTAGCCCCATAAAAAGCTAATTTTGATAATCGAATATTTAAGAACTATAACAGCGAAAATATTAGAATTTGGTAACAACCACTTTATCAAAGAACTGTTTTACTAGACAAAGTGAAAGATGGATAGGATCAGGGGACGTGGTAGCCCCATATAAATAAAGTGTTAATTATCGAATATCTAAAGAAATATAAAAGCAAAAGTTCTCAAATTCATGCCTAAACATTTCTCAAGAATTTGTTTTACTGATCAAAATATTGGATGGGTAGGATAAGGAGAAAGGGTATTCCCATACAAAAGCAAAATTAGTTATTAAATTTTTTAAAGAAACTGTAAAAGCGGGAAATATTCAAATTGTTTCCAATTACTTTTACCGAGAATCTTTTTTGCTGGTTAAATTGTAGGACCAATTAGAAACTGGGGAGATCCCCCATACAAAGCAAATAATGATTATCAAATATCTAAAGGACTATAAAGTGAGAGTTCTCAATTTGGTTCCTAATCATTTCTCAAGGAACGATTTTATGGAACAAATCTAAAACCGATAGGATCAGGAGAAGAATACCCCACACAAAGGATAGTAATGATAATTTAATATTTAAATAACCAAAACAGCGAAAGTTCTAAAATTTGGTTGGACGGTTTAGGATCAAGGAAAGGGGTTGGCTCCCATGTAATGTAAATATAAAATAGAATTTAGAATTGAGAAGGCCAGGGGCATTTAGCAAAATGTCCATTGCATAATTATTTTTTAATACACGTTGTGATTTTTGAAATTTATTTCGGGTCTTGGACTTGAGGGAATGAAAAGCTAGTTTTTTCTTTTCTTTAACCATTAATTTAGATAAAAACAATTTGCTTTACTAGCTCTGGCTATGACGATCTTTATTCCCACTTCATAACTTTATATATCATCGTCATTGTGTTTCGCTCTTTGTCTCTGAACAATAGCAAATTATCTAATTCATTAATCTAAAAATGGAGTGATAATAGTTTATAGACGGTTTTACATTTTTAGTGAGTTGGTCTTGAGCATTTGTCAGATGAGCTCTCTCCTGATATTTTTTAAAACAAGATTTATTTTATTATCTCCTGATATTTTTTTTGCATTCACTATTAACCATATTGGTCATGCGGAATCTAATCGCGATACAAGGGACATTTATTTCTTAAAATATTTCGGAGAAAGGGGATTATGTTTTCT
>PYHX02000413.1:73600902-73646730 GCA_004302925.2 Cochliomyia hominivorax | reverse complement strand
TAAACAAAACTGTAGGTATATACCCACATACACATTACCCCCGTTAAACACACTTACACAATAAGTAACTTCGCACAGCTAATCTGATTTGAATGAAATTTCATCCAGTGATACTCAAGATCTAAGCGAATTTAAGTTTTAATTTTGTTAATTATAAAAAATTTTCAATAGATCCCGATTATAAAAGCAGATATGTGAGTGAGTTTTGCTAGTGGATATCTGTAAAAATGACTGTATGATTGGTTAACCTCTTTTAGTTTAAGAGATATTTTTATTTTAAAATTTTACTATTTCACCGACCGTAGCGAAAGATATTATGCAATAGCGAGTCCAAAAATTATACGACTTGTTCAGATATCTTTATTTTATTAGGAAGAAGTGACAAAAGTTTATGAATAAAAAAAATTTAAATTGAATCAGAAGTTATAAATTTGAATTTCAAAAGAAACTAGTTTCACTCTTTTTGAGTTATAAAAAATTGTCTCTTAAGATACCGATATCGTATTTATATTTCATTGAAAAATTACTAACAAGTTTTTGTGTAAAATAAATAATCTTAAATTTAGGGAGACGATTTTCATTAATCCACTTTAAATTCAGCCTATTTTTAAAATTGCAACAAAGAAATTTATAAAAGTTTTTGTTTTTGTTTAGCTTGATGTGTTCGAAAACTTTTTGTTGTAGAAATGTTGTATCCCAAACTATGAATCCATCATCTTCTGAATCGTTTTTACAATGTCCCTACGTCTTTCCCTTTATCTGAAAAGCTGACTATCCATTTAAACCTTGTGAATTCAGCTCACAGTTTTAGAGATATCACGTTGAAAAGTTGCTGGTATCATTATTTGGCGCAACGACAATGTCCAAAGCAGGGTTTTTTGTTGGTTCTATACAACCTTCCTTACAAATATTATACTAAAGGTTTTGTATTAAGAACTATTTGAATTATGGTAAACATATACAAAATTAGATGTGCAAAATTATGCGAGGGCATATAATTTTTTCTGGCTCTCATATAACGTAAAAAATCCTATAAAAACGCAACAGTTCGACATAAATTTTAGTACTATATCATTGAATTCGAACAATTAGTATAACCGTAAAACCGATGGTCGAACGAGTAGAGAGACGGTTACTATTAAAATTCACTACACAGTCCAAAATGATTACAGGCACATGTCATTCGAACTCGTTAACAGCATAAAATAGAATCTCTGGAAAGTCCCTTATGGTAGCTATAATAACGACAGTTAAAACTATTTTCAACTTTGTATATATTTTTCTAAATATATAAATTTTATATGCGACTCGTGTTCTTTAATTATGAGAAAAATATTGAAGTAATAGAAAATTGCAAAGTAATTAAAAATAAATGAAAATTTAATAAGACGTTACAAAATGATAAAACGTAATTTGAATACAAAACATGTATTGTTGGCTTAAGAATATAAATTTCTGATTTAATCTAGAGAATATTAAAATAAGTAATAAATATTCTATGACGTCAGCTTTAAACAAATAATATGTAAATTAATTGATATTTGTTTAAAACATTAAAATATTAATCAGTTACTGATTATTTTCCAATACAATATAATCAAATACTTTATAATAAAATTTATTTTAAATGAATTTTACGCATGCGCTAACATTCGCACAACTGCAATCCAAATTTTTAATCAAATGTGAAATTCTTAAAGAAAACAAACTTATTTATAGTAAACCATTGAACTTGCTATAAACTAGTTTTAAGTAGGAAAACAAGTAGAACCCAAAAAAACATTACAACATTAGAATAACCAATCAGTATGTTGTTAAGAGTTTTGTGTTTCAACAAATATTCTATGTTGCAATGGATTTGTTAGATGACAGTTTGTGACCAAAAAATATAAATCATAAACGTATGAACTTGGAAAATGATTTTTATATATTAATTTCTGTATTAATTTCTGCGAAGGAAATTTAAACATTTTTAAAACTTTGATTTTTGACATTTGTCTTGAATTTTGACATTTTATAATAAATGTTTATTAATGTTTTATAAACATTTAGGCCTGATGGCAAATAATTTTTTTGTCGTACAAACATTTATTGTTTAAGTATAGAATAATTAAATATGTATGTATAGTTATTGTTAGAAATGTTATATATTCTGAATCTATTAAAATCTAGGAAAAATGTTACAAATTTCATCAAATAAATCATACATTAAAATTTGCGCTCATAAAACGTCCGCTATTGTTTCATTGTTAAAAGCTCACAAAAATTTTACAATCAAAGAAACTGATCAACGCATTTTATCGATTTTCAATTTCTTTTAAATGACTTTGCATCTTAACAAACACATTGAAGATACTCTCCGAAACTTTGTGACAGAACGAAATGGCACAGTACAGTTCAAGTCGTCTTGTTTTACCTCAATCTTTAAGATTAATTAACATTGACACCGTATTGAAGTTATTTCCCAAATTTATTATTTTAATGTGTTTAAGTTTATTAAAAAAGTATGCTGTCTCTTGAAGTACCCTCAGGTGTCGATGTGTTAGTTGATTGTTACTGAAACGATTTTAATCGATTTAATGCCAAAGTCATTATATGGATTTTGGGCAATTTTTATTGAATTGAGTTTAACAAAGGCGGGCAAAAAATTTCAATTTTGTCTAAGTTTTGATGATGGATTATATAAAAATCTTGGAAAACAAATATTAAATTATAAATTTTTAATGCTTGAAAAAAATTTTTCAATTTGGTATATAAATCGCCAAATCATCAAAATACCAAAATCGTCAAAATGACAATAAATCGTCAAATCAGGCAACATTGCCCGCATTATTAAATTATTATTAAAATAATTATATTTTCATATTCTTTGGCTTTAATTACTCTAATCATGTATGCTTGTTCTAACAATAATATTTTGTTTTAATGGATTCGTTTTCATTACGATTTCATAAGAAATTTTCTGTCATAAGAACGTATTTATATTTTTCCAATTCCCCTATTTGCCATCACACAGTATTACAGAATAAAATTTAAACTACTGACTTTTGGAGATATCAAAATTAATGTTAAATGGTTAGAGCAGTGTATATTTCAGTTGGTTTGAATAAGTGAAGGTCTCTAAAACAACATTTCGTTTGTGACATAACACATTCTTAACGTTACACAGTGGTTCCAAAACGCTTTTTTTAGAAATAATTCTATAACTTTGTAACTTTTCACATGAAACTTTTGAAGTGTTTTCCAATTGATTTGGAGAAGAACATGTTTCTAGTGGGATCCAAGGTTCGGGAAGAGGGTCTCCAGAGTTGGTATTTTTTAACCAAATCGCCAAAATTTTATTTATGATTTGATTGCAAAATAAAATATACATTTTTATAGACCTTAAAATTCTCTACAAAAATACGCTAATATGTGTGGAATATTTCTGATAGTTTAAGGGATATTTAGTCCAAAGTAAATTTTTGACCCATTTCTGGACAGGTTTTTAGTTCCTTGACCTTGTCGGACTCTTTTGAGCTAATTATTCATTATAATACTTTTCCAAACATGTTGAAAATTTTCCCCATTAAGGAAATGTCATAAGACTGCAAATATTGGATCATTTTTTCACAAAGAAAAATTGTATTAATGTATAATATAAAGAGCGACCGGCCTTCGTCAGACTAAGGTTTTTACTCTGTGGTAAATAATAAGCCGTCTTCAGTAATAAAACATTCCATACGCGACCAGCCTTCGGTCAAACTTAAACACTTTAGAATATTATGTGAACACTTAAGAATACTAATGTGAAATTTCGCTAAAAAATATTTTATAGTAACAAAATTATTTAAAAAAAATGCGTTTTGAAACCACTATGTAACATCGAACTAGATAGTTGTTTAAAACAGTTTGATTCAATAAAACGCGCTTAATTAGTAAAAGTCAATTGCAACATTCTTAGAAGGAACTAGCACATGTGTTGATAGTTGTTACATCAAGTTGCAACTCAAGTTGTACTGCACAAGTTCCATTCAAACGTGCATACATGTTCCAAGAAATTGCGCAAACTTAGTTGCCTATGCATACGTAACCATATCGTTTTAATTCGTGCACATGCGCAATACAATTTTTTGACTTCACTATTCCAATAAAAGTTGCACTAATTCATCTTTCTTAATGAACAGCAACCAGTCAAATAAAAAGCTGCAACAGCTAAACATTATATTTATAGTAAAACGTCGAACCAAATTATTAGTTTCGTTTAGGTTGGAACTAGTTACATTTAAGCAAAATGGCGTTCGATAAAATCCATATAAATATGCATGATAGTATTTGTGAATTCTAGTTTGAAGGTCATAGTATGCGTTAGAAATGGTGAATATAATAAGGAGCTAAAAGGTTAACATGAAGATCAATTCTTTAAAATTGAAGGAAAAATAACAAATCAAACACTAAGGAGTGAGGCAAACAAATATTAATTTCAATTACTGGAAAAAGTTTAATATTAAACTTTATTGATAAAAATCACTAAATTAGTTTCTGTATATTATCTCACTTTTAAACAGCTATTAATTCAATAATGACTATAAAAATATTTTCAATGATATTTTTAATAAAACATATTTAATAATCGTTTGATAAATCTATTGAATTATTTATTAATTATTGTTTATTTTTATTGTTGCAAATATTTAATATATAAATACTTCAAAAAGATATTAATTGCATTTTTCAAGTGAATTTTATTAAAAAAAAACAATAATTTTTTATTAAAAATTAAAATGAAATATTAAATCTAAAAGCAAGAGTTATTAAAAACACTTTAAAATTATTTAATTTCATACATTTATTATTGAAGATTAATTTTTTTGCTGTAAATTTTTGTTTCCGCGAAATTAAGAAAAAAAATATTTAAATATAAATTGTTTATTCCCGGGATTAAAATAAAGTGTTGATAAATATGTTGGGCAGAAATATTAGGTCATGCGAAAAGCATATGTTTACTTAAACTATAAAACAGATTCAAAATTTTGTATATAACTGTAACTAAAATTACTTGAGACCTCATAAATTAGTCATATTATTGAATATTCGTTAAGTGGATTTGGTTGTATTAATAGATAAGTAATAAATAGTGTTTCTTAAACAGCCATATAGATGAACAATAACAAACACAAAGCTGAAGGAGTGAGATCGAAAATTTTTAAACTCATATAGATGTAAATAAAAACGAAACTAAATGTTATTATTATTATAATTTACAAAAAAATTATAGTTTTAGTCATAAATCCTTGCTTAACGTTTTTTATAGTGCTGTCTGTCACTTAGTTCGAACAGGTATTTCATTTCCCTTTAAAGTCTAACACACTTTTTGCGCTCTTCACTCGGGTAGTTTCGTGGATTTGTCTCTCTTGGTACAAATACCACATTAATATACCATTCAAGGACTTGCCTATCATAAACATAACTTTCTGACCAGGAAGTTACGAAAAATCTACCAGAGTTTAATAAAGTAGTAAAAGTATAGGCGTGGTTAAGTTTGGACTTTGTGTACTTAACGTAACTAGGAAGTTGTGAAAAATCTGCCAGAGTTTCATAAAAATAGTAAAAATATAACAACTTTAAGTTTGGACTTTGTGGACTTAACGGGAGTCTTTCAAAAGGGTCCAAAAGCTGGTCACCTCTGGTCATAAGAATTTTTTAAACGATCCAGATTCTTTACATCTAAACCAATTTTGAGTGAATTCTGTTAGTGGAAGCTTATCGTATGGGTAGACTTTCTCTTATATTTTAACGAATATTTAGCTACATGTATCGGATAAGTCGTTCAAAGGTTATGGATTTATTTCCATTTCGGTTTGTATAACAACGTAGGCATTTCAACGAAAATCAACGAAGTCATCTTGAATCAAGTTCTGAACTTATTCCTGTAATCATAATTACAAATAAATTTAAAAAATTTTCCTGTAATCATAATTCCAAATAAATCGAAATCGGTAAAAAAGCATAGAAATTAATTTTTTATGATTTATATGAATTTTATACCCTCCACCACCACATGTGATGATGAGGGTATATTAAGAATATTTGTTTTAGCTCTGAGAAGTTTTCCTTTTAAAATATTTTTTATAATCCTGTGATGTTTCCCGTTTAAAGTCAGCAAAATCAGATTAGTATGTCAAAAGAAAATAGACCGATATCTAAGGCAACCTCTAAATTCAAAATATGAACTTTCGTTTTTCAATTATAAATCAACAAATTAGAAAGAAAATTTGACATAATATTATTCATTATCATTCCGAAAACAATTGAAATCGGTTCAGTAGAAAAAAAGTTGTATCTAAAAATATAATTAATTTTATGACTCAGTGTTGTAAGTATTTAAGAAAAAATTTTATTTAATGTATACGTTTGTGAGTGTATGTGTAAGTGTGTATGTACAAAATATAACGTATTTCACATGTATTTATGGTGGATAGTGTTTCAGATTCGGTATAGCCGAATATAGCATTTTCACTTTTTTATTTACAATTTTAGAAGGATCCAAATGACACAGAATAGTTACAAATGTCAGTCGAAGTATTTAAAGTTTGAAAAACTAACACTACCAACATACATGTTGTAAGCAGTTGCATTAAATTTTTATATGTTTTATCGTACGTAGTACAATTGGCTTTATTAACATAAATAATATAGCCAATTGCACTACGCATGATGAAACTGACATTTAAAAGCCTGTTAAATACAAAAGTAGATAAATATATTGAAAGTGAATATTGATCTGAGTACGTAGCCAAATGAAAAATATTAATTCGAAATAATTTTTTTTTAATTAGATGAAAATCATATAGATGATGAATATAAAGTGATGCATGGTATTAACAACCATCATCCATCTGAAATATCAGTGAAGAAAACTATTAAGTTCTCTCGATACTACAATTAAATCTCCATCAAGTCATTAAAAATTGGTTTGAATCAATCTCTAACTTAAAACCGGACCAGTTACTTTGAAGCGGAAGGAAATGGATATCCAATGATTGACAATCCCCTATCAATATCTTCTTTTTGGAAAAATTTATATAAAACTAAAAAGCTAATGAAGGATACATTAAGTTCGTTATAGCTCAATATAGTTATTCCATTTATAATTATAAAATATGTTTTATTTATTTTAATATGCACAAATTATTTAAATAGTTGTTGATTATCTTATTCAAAAGTTCATTGTTTAATTTAATCGAAATTGTTTTTACCAAATTGTTTACACACAAACATATTAAAGAAATTTTTATATGATTTTTATTTAAAAAATTCTTAAACAACAAATAAATAGTTGAAAATAATGAAAAATAAAATGGAAAATAGAATAAAAAGAATAAAATCAAAAATTTCCATAAAATGTAAATTTTTATTTTTATACCCTCCACCACCACAAGTGGTGAAGAGAGAATTTTAACTTTGTCATTCCCTATGTAACGCTAAGAAAAAGCCATCTTAATCCTCATAATGTATATATAGCTGCGTTCAAAATAATAGGAGTGATGGTAACACATATTTTGGAATCGGAATTATAAAAACTTATATTTTAGTGTTTGATATTTACAGCAGAAAGTGCTAAATTAAATGCAAAAGAACTAATTTTAATAACCCTCATATTAGCGATGTAATTTGTTAAATAATACAGTAATACACAAATGAAATTTGTGGTATTGATCTTGGGAAAAAACTATAAACTTGTGTCCCCAAACGTGAACATTCAGATGTAAATAACTGCCTTCTAGTTTGGTATAGGAAAAACCATTTTCCTTGGTCAGTAAATATGTCTGAAATGGAGTTTCATTTGCCAGATTTATCTTAAAATATTAATTAAAAACAAACTACTTACTTCAATTCCCTAAAAGCAACCATTGCCCACAAAAAAGCTTGCTCCTTTATGCTTAACATATGCATATGGATATTTGATGCAACCTTAAGGAAAAAATCGAAATAAACTGTGAAAAGACTGAAATAAATCCATATTACTTGATAGATCTTTATTCAAACAATATGTTCGTCAACCTCTGAATACAGAATTTCAATGATAATATATAACTTAACAACATGATTTTAAAGGTATCATATGGAAGCAGTTTTCACACTATAAAGTTGGTCTTTTATATTAAGTGTAAGAATAATGTAAAATGTAGTGTTTTTCCATTCCGAATGATATATGAATTTTAAAACAGTTTTTCAAAATATGACTATCAGTGCTACCGTTGGTGCTTCCAACTGTTTATTACTTCTTGTGTACTTATTCAAATTTTCATTTTTTCCTTTTTTTATAATTTGGATTTCCGGCATAAATCTTCATAATTTGGCTTAAAAAGGTCATATCAATAAATCGTATAAAAATCATGGATGAAAAAGAATAAAATTAGGAACAATCGAATCATTAAAAATAATAAACGATTCTTCTGCGAAATCATAATGGACATCGGAAAATTTAAGAAAACCCGAATTGTTAGTTAATATTCAAAATTATTTCAATATTAAATGGGAAAGAGTGCAAATTTTTAATTTAAAACTATTTAAAAAACTTAAATATTGGTGAATTATTCCTATGGCGACTTTTGTTCCGCACATCACTTTTTAGTGCTGATGAGGCTGGTAACGCTGATGACAATCCGAAACACACTAGAAGTTTAGCAGAGGGGTTTGTTCTCAACATTCTGAATTGATGAAAAGTCGATAAACTTTCATTATTCTGCTTTCATTTCCTTAAAATAGTGTTTAATAGACAATAAGGAGTGTAATACTGAACAAATAAGATTAAGTGCTAATGAATTCAGAGCTGCAATACATGTATTAAATTTGAGAAATGCGTAGGCGGGACTTATTTAACATGAAAATTAAAGACCTTTTAGACATACTCTAATAATATTTAATAGTTTTAAAAGTATTATTTCAGTTTTTGTGGACACAAACAGAAATAATATATTATAGTCATATTTTCATAAACAGCCAATTTTGAAACGTATTCATATCATTTTATTTATTTTGTATTAATTGTGACATCATGTTTATTTATGTATATTTTATAGACGTTTAATAATTGATTCTAAACATTACAACGAAATGTTTTTACAATATGAAGTTTTCCATAAAAAATTTTACTTTGAGTTTTTATATATTGATGCTGCTATTTTCTTCAACGCTACTGTATATTCCTGCATCAAATCAGAATAGTAGTCGATTTAACTATGTTGGCCTGACTGTCTGGCCTGAGTATTTGTTTCCTATTTAAAACAAGCAAAATCGGTTTATTATATCAAAAGATATAAACATATATATTAAGGCAACTTCTAAGTTCCAGTGAAGAATTTTCGTAAAATTGTCAACTAGAAATCAACAAATTAGAATAAGATTTCGGCATAATATGATATAAAAAAATTGTCAAAATTTTTATGGCTCATTAAGTGTTCTTGAATTGCATTTAAGCAAAAACTAACAAACCTATTATATACATTGGTTAGTGTATGCGTGAGTGTGTATATACGAACATAACGTATTTACCTAAACGCTTTTGTGCTGGAGGGTATTGAAGATTCGTCGTAGCCGATTATAGCGTTCTTACTTGTTTTGATTATTTTTTATGTATTTTGCTTTGCCACTCTATTTATTAAATAAAATATAAAATTATTAAAGCAAAAATATACTTAAATATGAAGTTGTGTTTATATATCCATTTCATGGAATAACACAGAGAAGAACTGTAATTTAGTATACAAGCGTAAATATGAATAAAAGGAATAATAACTAAAAATCCCATTAAAAGGATATTTAATGTTATACATTGAGGTGAATAACTTGAAAATCACTAAACATAAAATCTGTTTTAAGTTTTCCATTATTTTATAAAAGTTTATATTTTACTATGAATATAAAAACATGTTATTTGTTTATTGTTATTATTAATGAAATAAGGACTTTATTGAAATAAAAGTGTTCTATATACAATAAATTGCATTTAATATTGATTGTTATTTAATTATATTTTTTTAATCTCAGACCAACAGACGTGTTTGTGCTTTCATGCATTTGTGCAGACACTTTGAATTATACCGTTAGATATGAATCTATTCCTGAATCGATATAATTCCGTTCAACTTATTATCTGTCCACTTAACGATGTAAGTACTCGACAGAATGCAATTTTACAGATATCATGAATGAAGGAGCTCCCATATAAAAGTATTAGTTTTCAATACTTATAGATTTATATAGGACTTATCGAAATTCGTCAAAGTTTAGTATTGAGATAAAATTGTTTCCAGTTTAGATTATAATACCTTTCACCTGACTATGTGAGAAAGATATATATATATATATATATATATATATATATATATATATATATATATATATATATATATATATATATATATATATATATATATATATATATATTATATATATATATATATATATATATATATATATATATATATATATATATATATATATAATATATATATATATGCTCGTCATTCTTGTTGTAATTTACGCAATTTTCGACTTGGAGTCCCAGAAGCTTTTAGACGTTTCTGGATCGGTCTGAAAAAAGAAATTGATTGAGCTAAGTACATCTGTACGTCCGAGTATCGATTAATCAAGTTTCTGAAGCCGACCTATAGTAGACATATATGGCATGTATATCTAACTATTTGAAAGGCTTTCGAGAACTTTGTATTGAAATCTTTGAATAAGGAACCTTGAACTTTTTTTCGGTTTTTTTTCTATTTTTTTAAGAATATATATAATTTGGAAACATAACTTTTTCACAGTAAGATTTCAATAAATTTAACGGATTTATACGCTGAAGGCATAGAATGAACCGGACTATTAGTTCAGGAGTTATGGGCTAGAACATGATTTCCGATATTTTGAACTCCCTATGAGACCTATAGATTTGTTTATAGCACTGATTGATTTCATTTTTTCCTAAATTTTATCTTTTTCATTTTTCTGAATTGACTCATAAACCACAGAGTGTAATTCTTTCGTTAAAAATTGAATTCCTATAATTTTCCCATCTGGTTGTTGTTTATAAATAAAGTAAAACAAAAACAACGATTAAAATAAAGCTTTTGAGATTTTGGCCATTTTATTATACTGATGCTCCTGAGGCAGCTACGGAACTAGTTGTCGCGAAGAAAAATTACAATTTCCTTAAGGTGATTATGATATTATGAAAGCCTAATTATATTAAGGACTTAACGTTAAATGTTAAGTCTTAATTTTTTGAAGGTTTGTATGAAGTCTATTTCTACCCTGTTCATACTTAGTTATTCAATTAAATTAAATTAAATTAAATTAAATTAAATTAAATTCAATTTCGGAGTGTAGTTTAATATCATCGGAAGTTTATAGCCACATGCGTGGAGTTAAATGATTGTAATGTCCACCAATTAAATTTTTTACCATAAGGACTTTAATAAAGGTTATCGAAAGCATGCTTACATTCGTGTTACTTGCATTTGAATTTTCAAATTTCAAAATGTTGTAAGGTTTATATATATACTATAATTAATAATGATTGTTGTATATGCTGATAAAAACACGATCGTTTCAACAAATGTATGCTGTGTTCATTAAACCATAATTTAGACTGCTTCCAAATATTTGTAGCATCTTTATCTTGCTTGTGTTGGCGAATAAATTTTGGATTCGCCAAGAAAATGCTGCCCAAACCATAAACCTACTACCGCAATGACATCCGAACATCGAATTATCTCAAATCGTGCCAATCATGTGAGAATGAATCCGGACATTGTGCATTAAATTTATTCATCATCACTGTATACATTTGATTGCATTGGTTTACGCTTTAGCCTTTTCCACTTCGTAAAATGTAACCAACGTGTTGATTTGTTGTTAACTCCGTATTTCCCTTGGTAGATTTTCGAACACCGTTATTCTTTCCATTCTTAAAGAAATAACGCACCATACTTTCGGAACATTTCATTTGACAACCATTTTCTCTATTGGAACTTCCTTGGTAATGAAAATTTTAATTTTGATCTTTCCTTGTTCGGATAGAAAAATTCCCTTGGACATCTTTATGACTTTATAATATTTATCATTTAAAAGCATTTATTGGAAATTTTCATCAATGTATTTGTATTTTAAATTTACTCCTTCTACTCTAAAGATTAAAGTTTTAATTTAGAAAATTCTCATTTCCACGAAATAAAATTAATTAATTAAATTCTTTATAACTTCAACAATTCAAGTCATTACAAAGTGGACAGTTGTATAACCTTTTCACATTAATTAATCCGAATATTTTTTCTTAGTTACTCTTAATATATTTCTTTGGAAATTTTCCAATTGTTTTCTATGACAACAATTAAGATAAAATTGAAAATAATCAAAATAAGTGAAATAAACATTAATTCTGTTACCTAGAATTCCAAAAATATTATTTATTATAATTACAATATATTAAATTAAATTTTAGATATAGAGATTCGAGCCAAGTACCAAGTTCACATGATTTCATTTGTTTTATTTTTAAATAACAAATTTCCTCTTGCACTTAAAGTAATTAGTTGATACTTGAATGAAGGAAACTAAAACTTAACTTTTGTACTCTCCCGCTGTGTATGTAACAGCAATGATTTGTTTATAGAATCCACCACCATAAGTGGTTATTTTTACTTTGTCATTCTGTTTGCAATATCAGGAAGGAATCATCTTAGATACAATAAAGTATATATTAAATCGAGTTATGTATATCCGTCTGTGTATCCGTCCAATATTGGCCCATATTTGTTTATAGCTCCCAAGTAAGGCATCTTCCCAGAATTGGGTTTTAGTTCATAAAACTTTAAAAATTTAAATTATATATGCTTATTATGTGGTTTGTTACCGAATTCGACCCTAAAAATACTGATATCTGAACTTACCCTAATTTAAGATATCAAGTAAGAGAACTTCAGTGCCAATATATTTCAAAAAAATTATTTTTAATCAATATTTATCGATATTTGAAGAAACTCGAGACTCGGGTAGGAGGAGCAAGGTTAGCGAATTCAACTTTTGCACTTTTAATGATGATGGCCCCACACACATAATAATTTCACGGGGGCGATAAAAATATAAAAAAATACATTTTACCTAAATAACATCAGCGACTCAGTCAATAGCTGAATATGAATATCGTGCTTGAAGATCACTTCTCGCATATTGCAGAAAATGAAAGAATCACCCGCGATTTTCAAGAGTAGTTTTGGCTCAACTGATATCGGGATGGAACAATAGGCACAAAGCCTAATGGCCCTGTATTTTCCAACAGAGCTCAAGATCAAGATGTTTTCAATTTTACTACATTATATTGTACAATCTTTATATAAATTAAAGCTTCACTACGTTTACGTACGTGGAAAATGACCTAAATCTTTTAATACCTGTGATGTGTGATGTTAAAATTTCTTTTGTTAATATATCCTGTGTTATCTTATTTTCTGCTATATTTTCAGATATATACGACATAAAATTTGTCGTTAGCGGTTGCCAACCCCGTGCCCTACCCAAAAATTTTATGGTGCGTGAAACTCGCCACTAAAAGCAATATTTGTGTGTAAAATTTTAATAATTTAATACATTAATTTTTCAAAAGGTTTTCTAAGACATCAGTCTATAACTTTATATAAATTTTAAAAATGAATCACTTCAGAGTTCCTTACAAGTACTTAGGAAATATTTGATTAAGCCCTGTAATTTTTATGATGTGAGTGCGCTAAAAACAGGCAGACAAAAAAACTCAGATTTTGATTTTATGCATACTTTATGGAATCTAAATTGATTCCATATTTTTATGCATACTTAATGGAATCTAAATTCATTCCATATTGCCGTTACAAACAGAATAACAAAGTTGGTTAGTAAAGTATTTTATAGGCTGAATATACAACAAGGTTCCTCGTAGGCTTCGCTAGAGAATTAACTTATGGCAAATTTAGCCATAAAAAAGTATTCAGATCTGAGAATCCTTCTTAAGAATAGCCAATTGTTTTGTTCTTTGTGATCTGCCAAATGTTTCCAACACCTGCATGCAAACTTATGTAAATCGACTTTAAGGAAATGTAAAAATTCCGATATTTTCATGCGATGTTTGGCGGAAGATTATAAGTATTTTCAATAGTTGAGGTTCTCACGAATATCGCTGAAGAGATAACAGATGACAACAATATTCAATTGATATAAGATCTTACACATCTTGGTTTTTTGGTTGGTCCACGCTTTTTTGATTAGTTCCCTGAAATTATTTCTAAGTGTAGCATGTGAAGGTCTTTAGTAATTCCTGATTGCCAATTGTATAATTCTTATTCCCTTAGTTTTGCAACTAATAATAACTTAAAGTCTAGAGGTTTAAAAACAATAAAGACAAATTGAGAAACTAAAATAAAAAAAAAAACAATTTTAATCCATAACTTACCTCCAGCTAATATTATTTATTTGCTTTGGAATCTGAATAAAAGTTACTTTAAGTACTTAAGTACTTTTCTCAACTTTATGTACAGAAAAATTCAATCCAATATTAAATTAAACTCCTTGAGACATTTGCCATTCAACTTGAAAAAAGTACACACATACACATTTAAACACACACTCCTCTTTAGACATGACGCACACATACACATACACATATGAATTACTTATTCATTGACAAAACTTTAAGAAGCACTTAAAAAATGAATTTAATTTTATTTCCTTTTCTTTTTCTCAAAATATGATTTAAATTCGTTCTGTGTTTTATTTATTGTTATTTAACGAATTAATTTCTTATTTTTTTCTTTCTTCAGAATCTGTAAATATTGAGAAAATGAATGAAGAAATGAAGTTGGAAAAGAGAAGAAAAAAAAAGAAATTGAAACGTAATAAAGTTGTTGAACACTAACAATGATGTTGATGCCGCACAGTGGTACTAAAAAACTCTTTTTTGGAAATAATTTTGTAACTGTGTAACTATTGAATATTTTTTAACGAATTTTCACAAACAGGTTTTTGAGGTATTTTAAATTGTTTTGGAAAAGGGCATGTTTCTGGTGTGTCCTGGTATGGGGAAGTGGATCTCTAAAGTTTGTCACCTCGATTTTTGACGATTTTTAAACAATTGCCAAAATTTTACTTATGATTTAATTAAAATAAATATAGCCTTTATAATTCTCTAAAAATACGCTTACCAGAAATTGGTCGCATCCCATGTTATATCCAAGATCTCGGAGAATGTCATCCTTCCCCGACCCCGAGAGGAGCTATAAACTTATATTCTCCCAAAAATGCTCCAATCACTTAGAAATTTATGTGCAAAATTTTACTCAAATATATTAAGCGGTTATAAAATAATGCCAGAATATTGAACGACATGGGCATTTATATGATAAATGTGCAAATTTCCGGGGAGGTAAACAAGTTTAAGTAATTTTTTTGAGGGGTGTTGTAAAATTTTTATATAAGTGTTTGGCATCGTTGAAAATATACTTACACTAAATATCTTTAATAAATTTGTCGAAAATTCAAAGATTTTTGGTGCATTTTTGAAAAAAAAAAAAAAATAATAATATTTGAAATGAATTAAGATATTTTTTATGAAATTGGAACATCATAGTGTTGTCATTTTTTCTGTGAGCGTTATGCTAGAAAAAAATATGGACCGACCCTCGTAAAATTTCTCACATTGATTTTTGCTTATATTTGTTTTGATTTGACTTATTTTTATTGCAATACCGACATATTTGTGAGATTTAAGACCTTCAAAGTGATATTTGAAGGGAAATTGTATGGGACTCATTACCTCATAAAAATGTTTAAAAATATTACAAAGCTGATTTGTGCCAAATTACATTAAAATTGCATTAAAATTTAGGACTTCTGTGACATTAAATACAAATTCCGGAATGAAATAATGGACCCATCATCACCAAATTCAATAGGAATCGACCTTGGTGCAAAGTAATTGCACATGCCAAATTTCATTAAGATATCATTAAACGGCCTCCATTTTGTTCACAATTTTTACATGGACAGCCAACCAGACTGCCAGACGGACGGACTCACGGACATCGTTAAATATCGCTCGACTCATCACTTTCTGAGTCGAACTTAAAATGGTGATAGTAATATTTTTCTCTGTGTTACAAACTTAAGCACAAACGCATTATACTCCAAACACCTATGGTGGTGTAGGGTATAAAAACTTATCCAAAAAAGGGTAAAAATTTTACTTTGGTCTAGATATCTTTTAAATTATAAATGTTATCCCACACATATAGCGTATAAGAGCTATATGTATGGAAAATATTTTTCAGTTTTTTTAATAACCCATGTGGAGATCCACTTCTTCCTTTTCCAGATCAATTCAAAATCACCCCATGAACGTTTATGTGAAATTTCGTTAAAAAAATATTAAGTAGTTCCAAATTTACAGAATTATTTCCAAAACAAGCTTTTGATACCACTGTACGTTGTCGCTTCTGATAGTCTGATGATGTTAATAATATTGTAGCTGCTGCTGCTGCAGCTGCTAATAGTTGTGATATTTCTGTTGCTACTGTAGCTTCTCACATTGATTGTTTGTTGCTGTAAGATTTTATTTAATAAAACCACGTTTATTAAACATATAAAAATTATACTTAAACTGCCACTTGAGCACGTACTCGGTGGTCTTTTGTTAAAACGTATAAATAACATTAAAGTGGGAAAAAAGAAATAAAATGTATTAAAGGGAAAATGAATGAGAGAAGTATAAGATGAATGAAAGAAGAGAAATGAGAGAAGAAGAAATCATGTAGTCAGATTTAAATCTGATACATTTATTTAATTGACTTGACTTTCATAAGGGAAATTAAAATTAAGTCAACACAAATTCGTGCGAGTGAGAACAAATAATGGACAATAAAACCACATCAAAGAACGTTTATAAGGTTTTAAAGCCACATAAATAAATCCTTAAAATGGAAATTTTTTTTGAAATATTAATCTTTTACGTCGGCCACAATCACTTTTCAAAATAAGTTTTTTTTTTTTTTTTTTTTTTTTTTTAATTTTGTAAAAAAAATATTTATAAAAGTATCTTTGAGTTATTATGTGATGTAACACCACAAGCGGTAAATGAGGTCATGTTAAGTTTGGTTATGTGTAGGAGTGTAAGACAAGAAAACATTTAAGATTCCAGTACAAATTTAGAAAATTATATCAATATTTGAAAGAACGGGATTATTTTCGTATATTAACGATGTCCCTCCGCTTTAATAATGTTACTGATTATTTCAACCAATCACATTTCATCAAAGCAATCGCAAATAATTTCGAAACGAAACAAGGAAGTGATAAAAGCAAATGAAATTTTTAAAAAAACAGCACACCCCTACACTTATACATATTCCTATAAATGCGTTTAATTCCTTTCCCTATGTTGCGGCACATGTTTTCAAGTAGTCTTGATAAACGTTTAACGAATACAGCTTACCTGTGTTAAACTGGCCGGTTTTCAGACAGTGCTTAAACTAAAATTAAATAAAGTTTAGGAGGAAATTTATTTCAATCTTTTTAAAAACTGAAAGAAGTCAATGACAAACTATATTCATTATTAATAATAATAAAGTGCATTTATAGGAAAAAACTATTAAAATCTTGAATTAAGTTAAAAAATAAAATGAAAAAATATTTGTATTTATTCCGCATTCGTTTCGTAACTTCCGATTAGATTTCTTTCTTATAAAGCTTTAATGGTTGCGAGGCGTAAAAGAGTTGTCGTTGTTTTGAAACAGACGTTATTTGAGGTAATATGACCTGATGTTGCCATTTTTCCACTCGCTATTGTACAAGTTTATATTAATGCATCATGTCAAAGTCGATTTAAACCAGCCAAGATATAGACCGATATCTAACATGATCTCAGAACTTTCGTAAAATGTCGATTATAAATCGACAGAAAAAATATTGTCATAACGATAAGACATGTCTGTCATCAAATTTTATTTAGAAAAAAGTTATAGCCCAAAATACGATTAATTTATGGCTCATGAGTTCGCATTATGTTAAAAAAGCAGTGAAAGGATATATTAACTTTGTCATTCCGGAAGTAGTACCAAGAAGGAATCATCCAGGATCCAATTAAGTATATATATTCTTCTATATCAAAATCTGTGTCAACAAATCTATGTACGATTGTCTGTTTGGCCGCGCACATTTTTATTAATGGCCGTATTATTACCCTACGCTGTTTAAGAGCAGCTAAATCAGTTTATTACCAGAAAAGGTTTAAAATCTAAAAATTCCAACAAATGTTTTTAATTATTATTATTATTATTATTATTATTATTATTATTATTATTATTATTATTATTATTATTATTATTATTATTATTTTGAATCTACAGCAAACAGATTTTAATACAATTTGTTATATGCTGTTAAATACACTTCATAAAGTGCCGAAAATTATCAAAAGCAGATCAATGGAATGAAATAATAGTCATAAATATTATTATTTCTGGTCCATATTGATGCTTTTGCTTTTTTAGTTTCTGTAAAATCCCAGGCAACATTTGAAACACAATTTGAATACAAGTTTCAAAAAACTAAAAGAAAAGTAAAAAATGTCAGTCCTGTCCATCTATATAATGCCCTAACACCACACAGCTGTTTGTAAGTATTGCTACGAAAAATTAATGAACGATCCTCGCATAATTAGTTTAATTATTTATGCTTTTATGTGAAATAGATTATGGCGATATTAATTAGTGTATTCAAAACCGGAAACCGATAACAGTATTTTTTTTTTTTGCATTTCAGGAAACAGACCGGCTTTTAATAATTTCTATTATTGAATTATTCGGCATGCCGGTTCGTTTTTCACTATTATTAAGTTTCATTTTGTATATTCCGCCATGGCTGAGTAAATATATAAAATTTTTCATTCCATGTGTTATACGAGTGTTTGTATGCGTTCTTAGACATCATATTCTGAATCGATTTTGCTATGTCAGTCTGCTATAGACATAATCACGTTAATAAAAATAATTTAATAAGATTCTACAAGTTTTTTCAGCAATATACATTCTTTAGGTAAAGAGAAATAGATCTGTAATTTGGACATATTCTGAAATTAAAGACAAAATTTCTGTAAAGCAAAAATATTGAATTTAAATAAAACCGTGGTATCTCACATTGCTTTAGAATATAATTTTATATTTAGGTATTTTGTAGTCTAAAACCCCATTCCGGGTAGACATTTATATAGAACCTATATGAAATAATGGACCGATCATAACCAATTTCAATAGACATCTTCCTTGGGTCAAAACAATAGCACGCGTAAAATTTATTTACGTTATCTTCCTGTACTTTGCGAACAATGTTTACAAAGGCAGCCAACCGGACGGACAGTCATGCTTATATTGACTCAGGAAGTGACCAAGAACATCTGCACAAACACACATTACCCACAACACCTATGGTTAGAAATTTTACCAACTACACCGTTAGCCAACTTAAGTCACTATTACAAATCAACATTCCTAAACTTAAACCATGAAAAACCTTATTTACGGTTCAAATGAAGTATTATACATTTATGCTGAAGTTTGTAATAGCGAAAAAAATCAGAATCACTTTTTAAGTCCACCTAACTTACTTTCAAGATAAAGTTGTGCAAAAATCATTCTTCAGATCTATGACAGAAATTTTAGAAATTTTATATCAATTAGAAAATGGAATGGAAAAATTATTCTACCTAAATTCCACTTGGTCAAACAATCACGTTATTATACAAATTTTAAATTGTAGATAAACAAAAATTTTAAAAGTTTTCTAAAAAATATTTTTCAAATGTGGCATGTGTTGTAGCCACATTATTCGTTAGCATACCTTCCCTCCCAAAATAATTGTTTATATGAACAATACTTTATAAATGAACATCAATATGTCTGGCGTCCTTAACAAAAATAACTGACAGTTATAAACAATAATTTTATATAGCAAATCTTCAATAGATTGACAAGCAGATAATGAGTATAATTCTTTTGACACTTAACTATCTATAATTAAAGTTCATTAGATTAAAAGTAAACAATATATCTTCCTGTTATTATCAGATCATTAGAAAAAAGAAGGAACAAAAAGTTAATAATTTTCCATTCATAGATTCATTCATTAGATTAAAAAGATTAGATAAATTATTTATGAAAACAACTTATCAAAAGATTCTTATATGAATAAATTTATATAAAAACATAACGGTGTCACACATTGTCTGTCTGTTAAAATAAGGACGGTAATAAATATGGAATTCCAGGAAATGAAAAAAGTAGAATTTAATAGAAAAGAATAATAGTTATTATTATGAAATTTAATAAAGGACAAAAAACTAGTTTATTCCACAAGTCTTTTATTGTTATTGCATTATAAAAGTTCTAATTTCCAGGAAGTATAAAGGAGAGTAATGCGTAATATATTATCTAAATGTATGGAAAGTAAATTTCCGAATGTAGGAGGAGCATAGTTGTCCCTGTAGTAGATTAAATAATACAAAATGCTTGAAATATTTTATCATAATCAATGACATATACAGCTGCGGTCAAAATAATGGTAAAAATTAATGAATTTCTTTAGTCCAAACAATTGTTATAACATTTAGTGTAAATGGGTGTGAAGTTGCTTCTGAAATTAATAATTAACAAAGTTTTCAAGAAAAGTTTTATTCGAATTTTAATTATGGGTTGGTCTAAACGCTGTACTGCAGAAAAGCGTGAACTCATTCTGCCGAAATAAGAAATTTTATTGGATAATCAAATAAAATTATTAAAAGTGCCATAACCTACAAATAAAAGCTAGGTAGGCGTGAATGAAGAACTATGACGATAACTTTACTGGTTCATCCTATATTATGACAAATAATTTTTATTTATAAGAAGACATTCTAACAAGGAATATAATAATATATAATTAAATTTGAGAAATTTGCCATTAGTGAGATTTTTGCTTTTAAAAGTGATATTTGGAAGGCGGTTTGTACAGGACCTATAAGAAATAATAGACCAACCCTCGCATATTTTGGCACATCGTTTTAGGATACTGGTTTAAATTGTTTTTTATTTAGGATTTTTATGAACCAAATTTCATAGAGATATTCAAAAAAATGGCGACCTGTAGACTGTTTGCAACGTTAACATTGACTGCCAGCCGTATTGAAAGATAGACGGGGGAAATTGTTAAATTGACTGAGAAAGTGATACTGAGACGAATGGTATACTTAAAGTTGAATGCAACATAATTTTTTTACATGTTACAGAAATCAGCACAAACGCTTAAAACCCCAACCACCTTCGATGTTGTAGAATATAATAAAGGGTTTTATAAAATATTTCTTATTTAAAGTGAAAGTGGGTTTTTGGGATCCATAAAATTTATTATATTTTTTCTAATGAAGATAGTTGAAGTCCAATCCTCTGTTAATGTTAATCAGCCCCCAAAATAGTATCCCCGACTGATGGTTTAGCCCTTACAGACTCATTAATAATACCACAAACCATTATACAATGATCAAGAGAATAAATTGATTTCTCTTAAGAATTTTGTTAGAAATATCATAATTGCTACTGAACACACTACCTTACTTGGCTTAGAAAATGCCAACTCCACAGAACACTTCAACTCAGATCGATGATGAAAGAATGTCAAAATGCCTATTAAGCTCTTTGTATAAAGAACTTTTTAAATATCAGGAAAACTGTAAAGCAAAGTCTAATTCAAACCTCTCATTATGGAAATATTAGTCAGTCTGAGGATGGGCAAAAAACAAAAAAGAAAAATGAAATCTATTTATTAGGCATTAAATGAATGGACTTTAGTCAAACGAATTATATGCCACACAATATGAAAATCCTTTGATGAACAGTTAATAACTCAAAATCATTACATATCCACACATCAACATTTGCAGATGATACTGTTATATTGAGTAACGTGAATGTTCACAGAAAGCATTTCGCATTTTTCTGGAACAAATATTTGAAATTTAAACAGGCTTACAGAGATGGAAAATAAAGCGGAAGTTATTAGTTTGAATTTTAGATATTCTCGACCTCTCTTGATTCGAATAATTCCTAATTTTATAAAATCACTAACTTTTACCCTTCGCGTTGCTGCACAAAAATGTTTCTCAGTCCTAGAAATTTTACAAATCACAAAGTGTTTCATTAGGTATTCGATAATCAATATTTGCTTTGTATAGGGGCTACTACTTTCGACTACCAATTCCTCGATAAAGTGGGAGGGATCAAATTAGAAAATTCTCGCTGTTAAAGTTAAATATTCGATGACCAATACATGGCTTGTTTGAGTCCTACCTCTTCCCCTGATCCTATCCGTCTCATATTTTGCCTCATAAAAAAATTGCAAAAAAAAATATATTGAAACCAAATTTAAAAAATATCGCTTTCATAGTTCATTAGATATTCGACCATCAAAATTTGTTTTGTATTACCTCTCCCCGTCCTACATTTTGTGCAGTAAAACAGTTCCTTAAAGAAGCGATTGAAATTAATTCTTTTAGATATTAGATATTCATTATTTACTTTGTATGGGTGTTAAGCTGTTTACAGACAAACAAACCCAGATTATATATGGATAAATTTATGTAGGGTTTCACATCGTCGGTATTTATGAAAAATATACAAATAAAAAATGTTAAACCGGGGTTTTTACATGAAACCGTGGAGAAACCGCATCTTCTGAAATACGATTTTTCGAATAACTCGAACACCTGTATCTTGATATAATCTTTTGAATACACTCAACAATACTATATAATTATTATTTTATTTTACAAAAAGTATATCTACACTAGTTTGAATGTGATCTCATGTTATTGACATTCAAAAAAAATTTGATATTTGTCTGAATTTTGATAGAATTCATAAATTTGTAAAAATTTTGAATAATGAATATGGTCAGTAAGACAATTAAAAATATTTGTACTAAATTTCAATAAAATTATGAGTATTTTACAGGCTTAAAGCCCCTTTCCGAAAAGTCTTTAATGAAATTTATAGTAAATTACAAACCGATTATCGTTTCATTATATTTTTTTTGAATATTGCGGAACCCTCAGATATCTATAACATATTTCCAACTAAAAAAATATTGCTAGTTTTAAGCAACCAAAGATCGTAATAAATATTAAGGCCAGTCTTCGAAGCTAATTATTTTGGTAGACTTGATATATTTTATGAAAAAGGGAAGACACAAGAACATACACTGAACCAAAAGTCGTAATTAAAATTAACGAAAAATTTCCGTAGAAATTAACGAAAAAAAGGTGTTAAATAAACACATTTTTATTCTAACTAACATAACTTTTCTTCAAATTTAATTAAATTTCTTTAAATATACTTAAAATACACAAATTTATTAAATTCTTTGTACTTGGTGCTTTTAATTGATGCGCTTTGCTGCATAAAAAGTAATTAAGACTGTAGTAAAATATTTGATAATTAATATTTGCTTTGTATGGGGAGTATTTTTGTCAATTTCAATAATGTATTATTCAAATTAAATTATTTTCATTTAAATTTACTGCATTTTTATTAACAAATCCAAATAGTCATATTAAAAATTTTTCGTCAATTTGAAGAATTTACCAAAAATTTACAAAAATTTTTCTTGTGATGAATAATGGTTTCATTGGTTGATAATGATAATAATAATTTTTTCAATTCTACTCCCTTTTTGCTTCACTTTTTAGTTCAGCGTGGCTTAATGGATCAGTTTTCGTTGCAATGCTATATATTTTATAGGGTCTTAAATGATTCGTTCTTCGGATAACAAACTGAATAAGAGAGTTTATCATTAGATTTTTAAAAAATTGACTCGTGTGAATATCTATTAATTGCAGGTATTCATGATTATTGGTAAACAACAATAATTTTAAATGAAGTATCAAAAAATACCATTTGAATATTCAACCGACTTTATACATAAGTGACAGTAAAAACATATAAAAAATTGGATGAATTTGTGAGGGTCCCATTCTTATTATTTTTTAATTAGTCACTAATTGAAACGTTTATGTAATTTAAGATCCAATTGTCATCAAAAGTTTCAACAATTTTTTCAAACTCTTATATAATAAAAAATAGAACTGATTTATCTTTCTACTAGTTACCTAATACCTCTATAATTTGTGTATCCAAAATTTAAGAAATTTTTAACCAACAATAATTTTTAAACAGTTTGTAGCACTGTGTAATTAACAAAAAAATTTATAAATCACATTTCTCATTCAATTTCCCTTAATTATCAATTATTACAAATAATTTTTAATTTCACTTCACATTAACTTTCATTTTTGAGAGTTAAACCACTGCGTATGATTAATATTAATTTTATTATAGACTTATATAACACACCTTAACGCATGAGTTATATTTTTCCATAAAATATTTTGTAAAATTTCTTTTCAAAAATAAAAAATATTTCTTTTTCAAATTCTTTTTATTTTAATTTTGATTTCTATTAAAATTAATTTGTTTGAATTTCATTCATGAAATCATAACATTTCTTGTTTTTTTTTAATAACTTTCACTCACACATTCACATAATAATTAAAATAATGACTGTTATTTCTTCCAAAAAAAACAGTATTTCCCGCTTAAATTTTATTCACATTCATCCGTTTTCATCGACCGTTTGCGTTGAAGTTTCGTTATCAACTGAGTTGCAAACATTCAAAATTCGTGCAATTTTTCTTTACAATAAGCAAACACAAAAACGCACACAGACAATCATATATACACACTCAATACGTATTTGTGTGTGCAAGAAAAGCTAAATTGTCCAGTTTGTTATTGTTGTGAAAGAAATGAAATAAAAGTCAATGTAAAATTCAAGTCTAACGGTGTATGAGGGTGTCTCGTATTGTATTCGTTCGTATAGCAAATATTGTGCATGTGTAGGTTGTATGCTAAAAGCAACAACAGGTTAAACGATGAACGAGTTTTGAAGCGAATTGAAATATTAAGAGAATAAATATAATTTCTCTTAATATTGAAATTTTTTTAACAGTAATTGAGAGAAAAAGAGTGTTATTTCTCCGTTAGGTTTTAAATTGGGGCATAAAGACATATAATCTGTTATTTGAAAATAAATAGAAATTTTGTGACTTTAAAAGAGAAATGTAGTTTCTTATTAGGAAATATATAAACAAGCATTTCTTTAATTTGGGATTGGGTATTTAGGCATTTTTGATTGTATAACTAGGAATTTATTTTAATTCTCTGATTTATGAAAAATTTTCTTCTAAGGCATTAAATTAACCCAAAATTATCTTGTATCAAGGAAAGGCAGAAATTCTGGACCGACTCTTGCAAAATTCTACACATAGTTTTCTGCTAACTTTTGCTAAATTTTGCATGGACAGCCAGCCGGACGAACATTATTAAATCGAATAAGAAAGTTATTCTGTGTCGAACGGTATACTTTAAAGTGTGATAGGAATTTTTTTCTGTCCGTCCACCACCTTTGGTGGTGTAGGGTTAAAATATAAACAAAATTAAAAAGAAAAAAATCTAAAATTCTAAACTTACTTCATGCTTTAAGTGCAGTATTTTATTATGATACTAACATTTATGAGGGATTTGTGCTTTTAAAAAGATTTGGACAATAATAGACCGATTATCGTAAATACTATTTTGGAATAGTATAATAATTATTTCGTTAAAATCGCGTTATTGATAGGATTTTTTATGTTCCGGAAGGAACATTTGAATGAGGGCTAGGTGAAATATTAGAACCAATTTCAATATGCATCGTCCATGGCCTCAAATAATGATACATGTCAAGGTTCACTAAAATATTTTGAAAATTGTCATCTAAATTTTGTTTACAAGATTTACATGTACAGCCATCCAAACGGTCGGACGTCATTGAAACGACTCAGAAGGTGATGCTGAATATGTTTGAAGGCGGTGGTAGCAATATTTTTCCTGCCCGCTACAAACATCTGCACAAACGTATAATACTCCAACCATTTACGTTGGTGTAGAACATAAATATTATTGTCTTAATCTCTAATGATAAAATTTTGAACCTTTTTCGCATACCCATACATTAACCATTTTATAATGCTTTCCGTTCTTCAGCTCTAACTTGAAATCCATTTTAATTTAAAATCTCTTGCACATTTGAACGTTTTTTTTGTACTCTTCAATTCTTTTTTAACAAGGGCCCAATATGGAGGATATTCTTCTCGTCCAAAGAAAGTGAAGTGAACACCTTATTAAGTCCTTATTATTAGGAAGCATATTTTCTGTAAAAGATCACTGATGTAAATTTCAGTATTTATAGAGAACGTTATACCAAATAACTGACTTTTTTGCCGCAACTGCAAATTTTTTGTAATACCAAGAAGTTTGTGGATAATTTAAACTACCTTTGGATCCTAAACTATTCTTCAACATTCCCTCGAGCATCAGTAATATAAAATGTTTGACCAGAAAGTTGCGACAATTCTACCATAACGTACGTTTTTTTAGTAGCGTTTCTGCATTAAGTTTAACTTTTCTTACCAAATAGTTTGAGCACTGAGTTAAACGAGCTCCTTTCCTACCGGATGTGATGGGAGCTTTTTTGAAAATGCTTCATGTAAACCATTCGTACCACCTTAATTAGGTTATCTATCAACAGACAAGTTCACTCGGTACTGTTTTATTAAATATCTGATATATATTAATCATTTTTCAAGCTCAGTCCTCATATAAATTTATTTTTATGCTCTTTACAACTGCAAGTGGTAGAGATGGTATATTAAATTTGTTCTTTCGTGTATAATGCTCAGAAGGAAGCATCTAAGACGGCATAATGTGTATATATTCTTGCATCAGATTAAAATCTAAGTCTATTTAGCTATGACCGTTTGTCTGTTGTTCGGTGTATTAAAAGACATAAACCGATATCTGAGATAACTGAGATTAGTGGAGTAACTTCAAAATTGTTAATGATAAATCGAATAAAATTTTTCTATAATATTAGGTTGAAGGCTATTAAGGACTACATTCTTATTTTTTTAAATAAACTTAGTAGCTAGAGCATTTTAAATAACAGATGTATAATTCTTTGTTCAGAGTTACCTCAAAAATATGGTCTGGCATTTGTTTCTCTAACTTTTAAAGAAGATCGTTATTAATTCCTCCTTAAACTCACTTTGATTTTAGTTTACATCTGTTAAAGTACCTGATTGCTCTGAAACATCTACTGCAGCATTATATTGCTGGAATATGCACTCTTCATCCATTTCTCGTCCATAGAGGAGAGAAGAGCAAGTTCCAACAAATCCCAATGTACTATTCATTTTTGTTGAAAGTTCTGCCAAAATCATACCAGTTCCACCTTCGAAATTACGTTTTGTTATCCAAAAGGCTTTAATTTTACGACAAATTCTTCTATTGGAACATCCTTAGTAATGTAAGAAATTAATTTCGAGCATGAATTAGGCAAAAAACTAGACCAAGAAATTTTGTTACATTAAAAAAGTAAATTGATATATAAATGAGGACAACAAAGATATAACAAACTTAGAGAAAAATGTTTACGCATTTATATGAAAAAATGTGGATACATTTCGCTTTATATATTCTTCAAGTCTATCATAACAGCAAGCTATACGCATTCTATCATTGTTTCAAAAATCAGCCAAAAATGTTTGTTTAGTATATAAAATAAAGATACAGATTAATTAAAACTGAACATCATATTACTATAGAACAATCGGTATGTGCTTTTGCAAAGTTCAAATGGAGGACCTTTTTATTTGGATACAACGACATCGGAGTTGTTTCAATGTATTAGGAGTTGCAGTATTTTGGTTTAAACTGATTATTATTAACACTGAAGCTGGTACCTTCATAAAACTTCGAACTAAAATGTTACACTATGTTGAGTGAGAAAATGTTCCGAAAACTTCATCATACTTGGTCGAAGATTAGTAATCTGCTGAATAGATCTAAGCTTATATTTCCATCCGATCTACGGTGATTCCTATAAAGAACATCTTTGGTATATTAAATGAAGTGAGTTTAAACGACACTTAACAAGTTATCTGAAGCTGATAAGCTGTCTAAAATCAGAATGGGAAGCGATGCCAAAAGCTAATTAAACGAAACTTACATAATTTAAAAAATTTTACAAAGCTCAAACCCCAACCAACTACGGTGGTGTAGGGTATAACATTAAGAATTAATTTAATTAATTCTTAATTTTAAAAGTAATTTATTTTCAAATTTATTTGATCTTCTTACGAAATCACACTTAATCACCTTTTTTGTTCATAAATACTAAAAATAAAAGAACCTATTAATATATATTTTTTTAAAAAATATGCATATATTAAGTAAATAATATATGAACTTTTTCATATGTTTTAATCGAATATAAAATAATTTCCAATTAAAAAATGTTAATTTAACTCAATTATTTGCTAAACTAATTAACCATGAAGATTTAAATAAAATTTAATTGCGTCACATTGTTTGTTGTGTGTGTGTTTGTGTGTAATTAGAAAAATAAATAAAATAAAATGAAATAAAATAAAAAGAAATATTTTAATATTCTAATTCTAATTTTATCACATTTATAATTAAACAAAAATTATTTAAGAAAACAAATTTAACCAAACAATTGAAAACAACAACATTTATGGGTTTTTTATACTTTAATTTCATTTTTGTTTTTTGTACTTTCATTATTATGAAGTGTGTTAAATATATATAAAACAAGTAAATATTGTATATTCGGCAATACCGAATCTTCAACACCCTTCATCACAAATGCGTGTGAAGCAAATATAAACTTACTTATTTGCTTGAACTTAGAGGTTGTATCAGATATCGGTCCATATCTATTAATATATTAAACCAATTTTGCTGGTTTTTAAAAGGAGACTTCTCAGGACTAATAGTCAGCAAATAGTCGTACCAAATTTCATTTATTGTAGATATCAGCTTTCCAACAAAAAGTAGACACACATACAAACATACAGACAGACATAGCTTATTCGACCTAGATTATGATTTGATGCAGACATGATGAAGTTAATATACCCTCTTCACCACTTGTGTTAGAAGAGGGGATACAAAAGCTTATATGAATTGTTTCTAGTTTAAATCTCTTATTAGTTTAAAGTTTTTTATAAACTCAAATTGGGTTTCCAGAAAGGTGCTATAGTAAAGTATGGACCGTTATTGGCCATATTAGTAACATCTACTTAATATAGTTAGAAATATAACTGAGCCGAATTTCAACAGAATTAGTCATTATTTACTAGTTTTATATGCTCAAAACTGTTTTCCGGAAAGAGGTCTAACATGGGAGCTCTATCAATATTGACCTGATAAATAATATATATTAATGCAGTAAGCAAACCAATGTATCGACCTTCAATAGAACTGATCTTTATTTATTAGTTTTATAAGCACAAAACTGTTTTCCAGGAAGAGGTGTTAAATGGGAGCTTTTAGCAAAGTTTGCACCGATATTGGTCAGATAAATAACATATATTGAATTGTCTTACATATGTATATTTCAACCCTAGAATTCGATTTGATGAATTTTTTGTTGAAAAATTAGAAAATGTATTTTAAGAAACCTTGAGGTTCTGAGACGATGTAGCTGCCTTTAAACAAAAAACAGCTTAGGACAATAATAAATATTAAAGCAAAATTTATTTGAAATATATATATATATATATATATATATATATATATATATATATATATATATATATATATATATATATATATATATATATATATATATATATATATATATATATATATATATATATATATATATATATATATATATATATATATATATATTTGGTAGGAATGATTCCCTCTTGACATTACATACGGAATGACAAAGAAAATTTGTGGTGTTTAATATACTGAACCGACTTTCCTGGTTTTGAATTGGAAGCTTTTTAAGACCATAACAAATTCTCGTGACAAATTTCATTGAGCTCTGTCAATTATTGTGGGTGTGCTAACAACAGACAGGTGGACAGACAGGCATAGCTAAATCGATCAGATTTTGATTTGATGCAAAAATTTTATACATTATGGGATCTGAGGTGATTTCCTCTTCACCTCTTGTAGTGGTGGGGGGGATAAAAACTAAATCTTCCTGACTTAATTTTTATGAAAAAATATATATTAAGACTGTATTGACTCATACTCACGTCACTGGCGCGATTTAGGATCAAATGGTGTACAAATGTCAAAATGTAGGGTAACCGTGATAGGTTTGGGCAGCATTTTTTGTATTCTTTTTTGTTTAAAACAAATAATTAATAGCACAAAAATCGATTTTGCTTTGTCCATCTGTTTTAAATATAATCACATCCATATAAAAAATTAATGAAATCCTTTAAGATTTTTTATCCATTACCATAAGTAAATTCAGAAACTAAAGATAAATTTTGTAAATGTAAAGGGAAAATAATGGATAGAAATGATACCATAGTATCTAGACACGTTATACATATATATACAACATCAAAACCACAAAAAATGGTTTATACCCCATCCGTTTACGGCACCAAAAATTTAATGAAGTGTGTTACATATGTTTATTTTGATATAAAAACAAATGATGGAACCACTACTTCATCTCCATTCCATATAAAGGTACATTTTACGATATAGATTATCATTGATTAAACTTCAAATTTTTAATAAATAATATTATTTTCTCTAAATTTATAATAATTAATCAAAAACCGGTTAACAAGTTTTTTGACTTAAAACCGTATTCGAAATTTTTTTTTTGAAAAGTATATTTTTCGAATAACTTAAAAATCAGTTTCCTGAAAATGTCGGTTTTTTTAATACACTACATAAAACTCCATTTTAGAAAGGGGCCTTAAATGGGCGTTATATCAAATAATTCAAGTTCCTTTTAAATAATGTGTAATGATGAACACACGATACATACTGGTTGTAACTATAATCGAGAAGCAAAATTCCATACGATGTGTATGCATTTATGTTTTTTTTTGCTACAATTTGCTCATGATTATATAACATTTTTTCCTTAGGTGACATATGGAATGATCAACTTAATATACTTCCATTTGAGAATGGTAAACGACTGAGTTTATATATTTATACATATAAAAGTGAAACACACTTCAAATATTGTTGTTACTGTAAATAAAGTGTATATATATATATGATTTTTTCCACATAAGTATGTTTGTATGTACTTAAACACATGTTTACATTTGTGTATGGAAAAATATTTACTGGAATGTAAATGTTGAAGAGTTTGTGTTTACAGACAAAAAAATTATAATGTACATAAATACATATGTGGAAGTAGACATAAAGGAATGGAAGATGGAATTACAAATCTGGCATATATAAATTTGAAACAATATGTACTTCATAGGTAACAAGGTACAAAAATTACCTTTTTATATAAAAAAAAAAAAATATATATATATATATATATATATATATATATATATATATATATATATATATATATATATATATATATATATATATATATATATATATATATATATATATATATATATATATATATATATATATATATATATATATATATATATATATATATATATATATATATATATATATATAAAAGAATAATGCAAAAAACGATCGGAGGTCTTTTTATTTTATAGAAATATAAATTTTGGTCCAATTTAATAGCGTTTGTTCAAAGCAGTTACAAAATAATAAAAAAAACAAGCAAGATTGCTATATTCGGCTATGCCGAATCTTTACCACCTTCCACCACAAATTCTTGCGAAGTTAATACGTTAGGTTCCGCAGATATACATATACACACATACACTCATAAACGTATACATTGTATAAACGCTTTTCTTTGATATGAAGTTCACATAACTTATAATAGAAAATTTTATAGAAGTTCATCGCTTGAACTTAGATGTTGCATCAGATATCGCTCTATATCTTATAATATACTGAATCAGTTTTGGTGGTTTTAAATGGAAAACTTCTGAGGACTATAACGAATATTTATGCCAAATTTCATTGAACTCTGTAAAGTTTTGTGAATGTAAAACGGACATAGCGACTCAGATATTGATCTGATTCATGAATACATTATGGGTTTTGAGATGATTCCTTCTTAGGATTACACATGGAATTTCAAATTTAAAATAAATAAATTAATGACATAATAACGTTAATGAAAGAATTTTCCTACATGAGCGGCAATATTTAAGAAATTAGATACGTATATTGAAGACAATTACCAAGTTGTCTGAATTCTGATGGAACTATTAAGAACTATTCCGAGAAGTGGGATTTTAAAGGTATGATCACCAAATATGACCTGATAAACAAATTTTATCAAATTCTTTTCTGGGAAGGGACCTTAGAGTAATAATTGTGCTTAATCTCAATAGATTTAATTTAAGTTTAAAAATCTTATAAGCGTAGCAAAATGCAGGCCGATATTCGCCAAGGAGTACCAAGAAAAACTTGAGTTCAATTCAATAAAATTGGTCTTTATTTACTAGTTTTATAAGTTGAAAATGACGAACATAGCTATATCGACTCAGATTTTGATTTGATGCAATAATATATTTACAAGGGTCTGAGATGATTATTTCTTGGCGTTACACACGGAATGACAAAATTAATATATACTTATCGCCTTTTGTGGTGGTGGAATGTATAATAAAAGTAATAAGCATAAACCATTTTCCGGAAATGGTCAAAATCCAGTTAGTTTATGTTTTAAATCTAAATACAGGTACTTAATGTTAAAAAATTAAAAAAAATACTTCAGAATTTTGAGATTGTCTCAGATATCGGTTAGAACTTTTTTGTTAGACCGATATAGCTTATTTTAAATAAGGAAAAAACATTTATTCTAGAAATGAGAATGTTTTCAACAGACTGATAGAAGAGCCTAGTTAATTCGACTTAGACGATTTCTTTTTGGCGCTACAAACGGTGTTAAAAACAAGTCAACCGAAAAGAAATTTAAATATAATAAGAAGGAAGCATTACACTTCGAATACAGCTGTAGAACTTGTTTTGTCATTACGACTCATGGGTATTGAAATCCAGAAGTGAAAAGGATGCTGTCGATAAACAAAATTAAATTCTTAGGTAGCTTTTTTACGCAATATCCATGTTTTCAAGGAATCTTATTGTTTGAAGAGTAGTTAAAATTGGATCGAAAAAAAGAACGATGACAATTGAGGAAAAATGGTCATAAAAATGTTAAACTTTAATGCTTACAAGTTCATATTACAAGTTCTATTCATATAAAAGGATTTCATATCACCCGTCATATAGTTCATTACTTTCTCTTTTTGACTTGTGATTTCGATTTATGAAAAGCGATTTACATGATAACATAATATAATCATTACCCTAAAAAACAGATCACAGTTTTCAACCCCGAATGTTGAGTAATATAAAAACTAATTTTTCAATCAGTTCAGACGATTTCAGATTTATATATCTGATTTGTTGTTATTAATTGACTTTTTTTTGCTTAAATTTGTCTTGATTTGACAGTTATTTTTACAACACCTACGTATATGTGAGATTTAAGCTCTTCAAATTTACATTTGGAAGAGAGGTTGTATGGCCCCTATTAAAAAAATGGGCCGATCCTTATATAAGCACATCGTTTTAGAATATTGTAGACCTAAATTGTGTCAAATTTAATTTAAATCGCTTTATGTTTAGAACTTCTGTGATCTTAAATCCCCATTTCGGTAGGAACATTTCTATTGGGTCTTGATGAAATAATTCACCCATTATCAACAATTTCAATAGGCATCATCCTTGGGAAAAAGAAATGACACATATCAATTCTCATTAAGATATCTTTAAAACTGCGGTCTCCATTATGTTCACAAAATTTACATGAATAGATGATTAGAAAGTGATCCTGAGTTGAATGGTTAACTTAAAATTAGTAGTAGAACATTTTCCCTATCCGTTACAATTTTTGCCCAAACGCTTAACCACAAACGCCTATGGTGGTATAGTGTACAAAAAGTACACAAAAATTCATACACACATGAATTTGTACACAAAAAGTCGAAGAAAATTTTAACACTGGATGGAACCAGTTACAACTAAATTATGGAATAAGTTTAATGATTTTAATTGAACCAAAAATTGGCAACATTCACTATCTTTCATCATTTTTCCATAAATGAACAATTCCCCCATGTATCACTAGAATTTTTTCTTAATACTTTAAATATTGCCAGAAAATTGTACCCTATATCAACGTAGGTAGTTCGGGTATTATGAGTTTGTGCTAATGTTTGTAACATGCAGGTGTTACCCCCACCTTTAAGTAAACCGTTCGACTCAGAAACATTTTTTGAGTCTGTCTATCCGTGAGGCTTGCTATCCATGTAAGCGTTGTCAACAGTAGATATGGATGAAATTTGGTATGTTTTTTAATTCTGGCCTAAAAACGAAACCTATATTTGGGCCAATATTTCAGATACCTCCCATACAAATGTTCCTCCCGGAATGGGGTTTTAAGGTTATAAAAGCAATTTTGACGAAATTTTGCACAAATCACCGACCAAAACACCATTACTTATACCAGGTAAGTCCCCAACTCAAGTACTATAATATTAAGCGATAACTTAACTACATAAACAACTAAATATAATAAGATAGATTTTACATGTATACAAATAAACACGTTATCATCCTTTTTCCGTTAAACGGTTAATAACCGTTAGGTAAAATCTCTATATATAATTTTAAAGATTCGAAAACATAGAAGTTATAAAGATTTTTTCTGAATAATATTTTTTCAGCAAAAATGGAATTTTATGATTTTAAGAAAATTTTTTTCTTTACATTAAATATTAAAAATATCTGTTTCCAAGTGTTTGAAAATAAATGAAGAAAAAGTTAAGGAAGTAAATTTAAAAAACATGAAAAACATTTCCTGTTGCCAAACATACAAAACATATAAAACAATAGGAATTATCCTGAAGGGAAAATTGATGAGTGCTTGAACACAGAAGGCCTCTTTTCTTATTTCAATATTTTTTTATTGACTCTTTCTTCCATTCAAACTGATTTTTTAGATTTCGTGCTCCTTTAATAGGCATTTTGGAATATCCTTCTAACCTTTCCGTTTTCCCCTTACATATATAATAAAAATATATTTATATGTATTTGTGTGTAGCATATGTGTTTTTTATGTTCCACTCATCTACATGTATGTATTTCATTCTCAATGAAACATCTACAAGTGTTTTATTTCCCCCTCTTGTAATATTCCATCCACAAAATTTCTTAAATATTTTTATAGCAAAATATTTATGCTTTATGAATATTTAATTGCATTTAAAGTGTCTGTTTCCCCATTGTGATGTGAGACAATCGCTATTAAAGTATGAGCAAATATTGACGTTAATTTAAAATTTCAACTTGTTGAGCATTTTTGGTTTGGGCGCGAATTTAGGAGAAAATGGAAATCGATTTTTTTGCTATAAAAAACGATTTGAAAATGATTTTAAAAAAAATTTTTTTTAAATTTTTTAAATGTTGAAAATAATAAATTAAAACCAGTAAGAATGTTATGTTCGGTTCTTTTAAGAATTTTAAGAAAACATGTTCTGCGGTTCGGTGGATTGGAAGTTCATTACACCTTCAAGTGTTAAAAATCTGAGATAATTTAGCTTTATCCGTCAGTCTATCCGTCTGTTTGTTGTTGGAATGCTCACAACTACAAAAATTAACAGAACTCAATGTAATTTGGCCTAAGTATTTCTTATAGTCAGGAAAAGTTGCCTCTTTAAACCATCATAATCGGCTCAGTATATTAAATGATTTGGACCGATATCTGAGGCAATCTCTAAGTTCAAGCGGAGAAGTTTGGTTTAATTGTCAACTATAAGTCAATAAATTAGAATGATATTTTTCAATTGAATTAAGTTATGTGAATTTCATCAGTGTTACCGTTGGTGCGACTTTTTGTGTACCTGTTTAAATTTCCCCTTCTTTTATATTTGCATTTTCGGCATAAAACTGCTTGACATTTTAATAATTTGGCTTAACAGAGAGCATATCAATAAATTTTATATAAATTTTGGAAGAAAAAACTAAAATTTATAACAAAAGAGTCACAAAAATTATTTTGCGATACTTCTACGAAATCCAAATCCAAATAGACTTAAATTTAAAAATAAATATTTTTTGGATAATATTACAGCTTATTTAAACATTAAATGGGAAACAAGACAAATTCATAATTTAAAATTCTTCAAGAAGTTTTAATTTTTGACAAAATTAAGGTGTGGCGATTTTTGTTCCACTTATCTTACCTTTCAAGTGCGAACTTATTTTCAAAAATCCGCTTTTTGTGAGACTTTTCAAAAAAATTTCAACGGCAAAACTGAACTTCATTACAACTTTAAGTTGCATCAGATATTGATGAGAATTTTTCTGACAGACAGAGTTAAATTAATTTATATTTTAATATGATTCTAGAATATATTCTTTATAGGATCTTAAATGATTCCTTCCTGACAATAAAAATAATTATGTCGATTTTCAATCAGACTGTTTTTGATTTAAAAATTTTATTACATAATTGTAATTAAAGGTAGCTCCGGTTTGCCGAAAAAAATTGAGAATAAAGAGAAAGTACTTTAATAATAACTCAATATCGAAGCGGAATATCAATGAGTGGTAATATATAACAAGCAAAAATGCTATATTCGGCTATGCCGAATCTTCTGAAGTTAGTACGTCAGTTTCCGCATATATACATATACACTCACAAATGTATATGTTATACAACACAGAAACACTTAATGATTCATTAAATTAGTTATAATTTTGGCTATAACTTTTATTCTACTGAACTGGCTTTTTTCTACTAGGACAGATTTCATTGAAGTTTTGTAGACGTAAACAGACAGACAGATTGACGAATATTGATTGAGTTTTTGATTTGAAGCAAGAATATTTATACATTTTGGGGTCTGAAATTATTCATTCTTAGCGTTACATACAGAATGACAAAGTTATTATAGTTTATTCACCACTTGTATTGTGGAGGGTATAAAAACAAGAAATATGCTTGTTATAGGCTCAAAACTGTTTTCCGGGAAGGGGTCTTATATGGGAGCTACAGCAAAATTTGGACCGAGATTGTTCATATCTATAATATACTTTGATTGTAGTGAGAAAAATCATTGTGCTAAATTTTAATGGAATTGATCTTTATTTAAATGTTTTATAAATTCAAACCCGTTTTCCGGGAAAGCTATTTATAAGGGAGCTACAGGAAAATATTGACCGATGTAGGGTAAATTAATATAATATCTTCAGAACAGATACCTAAATAATTGTGTAGAATTTCAATTGAATTGGTCTTTATTTATTCGTTTTGTAAGCTGAAAACTCTTTTCGATGAGGAGCCTGATATGGGAATTACATCAAAATATGGACCGAGATCGTTGTAATTAAAAATATACACTAAAAAAAATTCATTGTACTGAGATCCAATGGAATTGGTCTTTATTTATTTGTTTTATAATTTCAAACGTATTCCGGGAAGGGGCCTTATATGGGAGCTATATCAAAATATGGACCCATGTTAATAAAATTTATAACATATATATAGTTAAACAGTTAATTGTGCCAAATTTTAATAGAATTGGTTCAAATTTAAGAGTTCTTTAATCTATAAATCATATTCCGTGGAAGGGCCTTATATGGGAGCTGGGTAAATTAATGATCCCAGAACAATATGGCTGCTTTGGATTTATTATTGTATCAAAGTAAATATATATGACAAATTTCAGTAAATTATCTTAAAAATTGTTGCCCATATGACACAAAGATTTTAGGGTGTATCAAAATTTTGTATATTATAGCCTATAACTTTTTTCCTGTTAATCAGAATTTTATGATATTTTCCACGATGATGGAGCATGTATAATTTCTATAATTTTTTGTTTAAGTCCAATTACATTTTTAGAAAAAATTATAAAAGTTCATTTTATAAATTTTGAGGTTGTTTCAGATATCGGTCTATTACTTCCTTGCTTATAAACCGATATAGCTGGTTTTAAATCGACTCAGTTTTTGATTTGATGCAATTATATATATATACACTGTAGGGTCTGAGATGATTCCTTCTTGGCATTACACACGGAATGACAAACATAATATACCCTCACCACCACCTGTGGTTGTGGAATGTATAAAAGTAATCTTGATTGATTATTTATGTCAAAAAAAGGGTCATTATTTATGGAATCCATATGGCGCTAGAAAATGGGAAAAACATGTGGCTAACGAAAAATTAAAAACTGATTAAATCTTTATAAAAAGCAAAATATAAATATTAGCATTATTTATACACTGATGCATATTCCTATTAACTCACATAACTTTGTAAAGAATTAAAAAAATTAAACAAAAATATATTTGTTGGAGAATTGATAATATTTTTATAAAATCAATTAAGAATTCATTAAAAAATATTGTTAACAAAAAACTAAATTTTAGAATTTAACAGCCATTTTTGGTGATATTTTCCTACAAGCGCACTTAAGTTTATCAGTTTTAGTATTATTGTAAATTATGCTGGAACGATCCTCAAAAATACGCTCCTGCATTTCTTAAGAAGGAATCAATCGGAATCACTTTCCATCCACAATAGTTTTTCTTAGTTTTAACTCTGTTAAAATCATCACGCTTTCGTTTTGGGAATTATTTGAATAAACTTTGACCACAATGCAAAGGTCCTAAAAGATACAATAGAAGTATAAGACATGTTCCATAGCATTATATTTATATATTCTTGCACCAAATCAAAATTTGAGTCGATTTAGCTATGCCCGTCTGTATGTTCATCTGTCTGTTGTTGACACACTCACATCCACAATAATTGATAGAGCTCAATGAAATTTGACCCGAGTATTTGTATTAGTCCTGAGAAGTTTTTTATATGAAATCAGTAAAATCGGTACAGTATATTAAAATATATAGATCGATATCTGAGTCATCCCCTAAATTCAAACAAAATTAATAAAAAATACGTCTGTGTGTGCATGTGAGTGGGTATGTACGATAAATAATGTATTTTTTTACACGCATTATGGTGGAGAGTATAGAAGATTCGACATAGCCGAATATAGCATTCAGACTTAAATTTGATATTTATTTTCATATTTTGTATTTCACTTGACAGGTTTCCGAATACCACACTTTTAATAATTTACTTCTGAATTTTATTCTAAAAACAATTTTCAAATCTGCGTTTATATTCCCTATAAAATAGCACCAAGAACATTTGATATAGTGCATTAAAAACACCTAAATTTTCAGGAAACCAGTTTTCGAGTTATTCGAAAAATGTACTTTTCAAAAAATCCACTTTCGAATATGGTTCTAACTCAAAAAACCGGTTAACCGGTTTTTGATTAATTATTATAAATTTTGAGAAAATAATATTATTTACTAAAAATTTGGAGTTTAATCAATAAAAATCTATATCGTGAATTGTAACTTTATATGGAATGAAGATGAAATAGTGGTTCTATCAGCAAAATAATTTGTTTTTATATTAAAATAACCATATGTAACATACTTCATCAAATCATCCTTGCACTGTTAAGTGCCGTAAATGGTGGGGTATAAACTTTTTTTAGGTTTTGATATCATATTTAAAATAACGTATCTAGATACTTTGATGTTATCTAAATCCATTATTTTTCATTCACTTTTACAGAACTTCTTCTTTAGTTTCTGAATGGATGTGAAATGAATGTGATTATGTTCGAAATAGACGGACATAGCAAAATCGATTCATAATACGAGGTCTTATAATGCATGCAGTACTTTGCTCGCATTACACGCGGAATGAAAAATTTTATAAATTGTCATTCATGGCGAAATGCACAAAAATAAAGCTTAAAATTTTAGTGCCTTCCATTTAAAACCGGTTAAGCGGCCGGTTTTCTGAAATGAAAAAACCTGTTTACATCTTTAGGTTTTTAAATTACAATAATTTGATCCCATGAATAAGAAAAATAAGACAGAAAAAAAACAAGACTAAGTAAAAATAGCGTTTACTTTGAAAGAGTCCAATTAAGTTACTTCTCATTAAAAAATCTTTCACTTTATTTATGGTTAAAACAAAATCAGAGATAAAAGTTAAATGCGTTTATAGAAATAAGCCTCAGTCTACATATAAATTTCTTCATCCATTATTAATTTACTTTATATACATAAATAAAAATATAGTAATTATTTATAAATATTTTTGTAATAACAATGTATAATTGAGAATATTAATTAAATTCCTTTTAAAAACCAATTTCATGTTTATTATTTAACAAATGTAGTAACTCATTTAGTATCCAACTCTCTAGAACCATGAAATATAAATTTATGAATTTATTGACCTGAAATTTAATTAAATTTCCATTACAGTAAAAATTTTGCATTAAACAATTAAGAATGTTATATTCGGCTACGTAGAATCTTCAATGCCCTCCACCACAAATAGATACTTACAGACGTATACAAATTTAAAAGTTTTTCTTAAATAAAACACGGAACATTTAGTGAGTCATGAAATGGGCTATATTTTTTGCTTTAGTTTTTTTTTCTACCGAACCGATTTTATGTCAAAATATCGTTTTAATTTGTCGATTTATTAGAACTTAGAGGGTGCCTTAGATATGGGTCCATATCTATTAAAAAACTACACCAATCTTGATGATTTCATACAAAAAACTTCTCAGGATGATAGTAAATATTCAGGCCAATTTTATTTAGCTCTGTCAATTCTTGTGAATGTGAGCGTGCCCACAAACAGAGACAGACGTACATAGCTAAATTAACTCAGTTTTTAATTTTATTTCAAAATTTATATACATTATGGGATCTGAGATGATTCCTTCTTAGCATTACAAACGGAATGACAAAGTTAATATACCATCTCCACAACGTGTGGTGGTGAAGGGTATAATAAAAATAACAATTCCAAAAATAAATTTTAATGTGGGATTTCATAGAATCGATATAACCTTCAAGCATGAATTTAGGTCATGCCAATAATTGTGAATCAATTGGTGACCTACTGTTTATCCACACAAACTACATACATTGAAATACTCATAAGTCACCTCAGTGTGATGATTTAAACCAACATTTCTCAGAACTTTTGTTAATATTTATTTATATTTTATTTCCTTTGGTTTTCACTTAGTTGACATGTATGTATACATCTTTTACTGACAGTTAATGCTCACTTTAACTGTAAATTATGCGTAAGAGTATTTACATCTCTCAGTTCAATGTAAAAGAATTCTTTTTCTACATAAATCCGCTTTCAAAGAATAAAACGTTATGCATTGAATTGAACTTTCAATTGATGAAAAAATAATATAACTTATTTTAATGGAGCTATAATAGTTTTATTTGTACAAATACTTATATGAAGTATTAACAAATATATATGAAAAAAAAACATAATAAAGATTTCAAAAGTTTTATTTGACCTTCCTATTTCTACAGATAACCTCCAGGGATGGGATTTTAAAACATTGATTTATGAAAAAAAATGTATGTGTCTGATATAAAGCTTAAAATATGGAGCATTGTATACAATGTTATAGATCTTGACTAATGCTCTCTTACTAGTTATATCGTCCACTAACAAAAGTGATGTCATTCCTTTTGGGGAGAGCCAAAATTTTGCATCAAAATCTGACTCATTTTAGTTATGCTCTACTGTCTTTTCTATTGAAAACATTAAACAAAACAGCAATAACGGCCTTTTCTCGGGATGAGGTCCCTACTGAAAGCTATAGCAACGTATGAACCGATAATTGTCGAATAAGTAATATATAATTAGAAACATTTTGAACTGTTGTTTTGTTAATCAAAAAAATTATCAAAATCATGAGAAAATTAATCATGGCGATTTTCAATAAAAGTGCTTCATAAGTAATATAACGAAAACTAGGTAATATTTACGAATCATTTTCATAAAACTTTAACGAAAAGTAAGGGTGTAAAATAAACAGATTTTTATTCTTATTTACGAAACTTTTCTTTAAATTGAAGAATTTTCTTCAAATATACTAAAAAATTTAATCAAAAATATTTTTTTATAAAAGATTGAAATTTCGTTAAAAAATTAACGCAAAATATGTTATATCAACAGGTATTTAGTAAAAATAGAAGTAGCGCATCGTCAGTAAAATAACAAACAAATTTATTCAATTCTTCATAAAGTTAATTTATATAAAATTTATGTTAATTTTACCATTTTTTTCGTCAAATAATTTTCTATAATTTCTTTGTCATAATAAATGAAATATGAGAAAGAAAATGTAAATTAAATATGGAAATCATGTTCTAATATTTTATAGAACATTCTATTTAATATGATTGAAATTAAAGAAATATTTTTTATAAATTCATGAAAATGCAAATGGAAGACCAGCTGATCAACAAACATGTAAGTAATTTTTCACCAAAAATACAAGCCAATGCCAATACCTATTGACATTGCACTATTTTTGATTTTCTATTACGTTTTTTAAACTATTTAATTATTATCTAAAACTAGATTATACCCGATGCTCTTTGCTGCACACAAATTCTAAGGCAGTTCAAGATCTCGAAAGAAATTTCACAAATCGACGTGTATTAACAAAAGTTCCTTGAGGAAGTCATTGAAATCAAATTTGAAAAATCTCGCTGTTACAAATCTTCAATATTTGCTTTGTATGGGGAGTACTCTTCCCTTTGGTCCTTAATAATTTATGTAATAATTAATTACAACAATTAAAAATTTAATTTAAATATATCAATTTCAATAATGTCTTTGAAAAATGTATTATTGAAATTGAATAATATTTATTTTAATTAATTACATTTTTATTAACGAATTTAAATACTCATATTGAAAACGTTGGCTGATATTTAACCTACTTTTCTTCAATTCTACACCCTTTTTCGTTATATTTACTACCCTTTTTGGTTCAGTATATAAGAGTTTTATAAGATCAAACCCGTTTTCCAGAAAGGGGCCTTGTATGGTATCTATGGTAATATATTTCATACAAGTCCCCGTGTTCAAGTTAATAAAATATATTTAAAAAAGTTAAAAAAAATATTATGCTAAATTTGAATAGAATCGGTCTATATATAACATATTAATAAGCTTAAAACCATGTTCAAATAAGGGGCTTTTATAGAAGCTTGGTCAAGGAATCAAAATAAATACATGCAGAAAGTCCAGGAAAGTTATCTTCTAATTTTGGGCGGTATTTTAATATTTTAATATTTTTTCTATTTATCCGATGTTGTTGTTTGCATTGATGAAATAAATAGAGTTGTATGCTAAGGTTGCTTTTTGAAATATTTAGAAAAGTTCTACGCAGAGACAAGGTTAATATACCCTCATTACCTGTGTGTTGGTTGAAGGTATAATAAATATGTATTTATACAAAACTTAACTATATGACAATGCTAAGTAAGTAATTAAAGCCAAGTAATTCATAGCAAAAATCGGCGCAATAACAAAAATTTAATTAATAAAATTATGCACATTTCTCTTCTGTAAAATAAGTTCTAAATGCTAAATAAATCAGTTCAATTCAAGTATTCAATCAAGGAATTCCATTAAATTTATTACTAAATTATTAACAAAACAATTATCACTTTATATTCTGTATTTCCCACATATATGTTATTTATTCGACACTTAAAAGTTCTCCCTTTATCAATTAAAAATTCCCTTGGAAACAAAAAAAATTTTGTTACAGAATAAATAAAATAAATTTTTCATATAATAATCTCATAGAACATTTCAACTGTGCTGTTTTAATATTTATTTGAAGTACATTTTGTCGCATTTGTGAAAGTATGAGTACGTCTGTGTTATTTGCTTTTTAATCTATAAATAAATGTTGAAATTTGAAATAAAGATTGATATAGAACGACTTAAGGATACAGTATAGATGGTATAGATAATTTTCTAGACAAAGTTGAAATGTATTTATGAAGATAGGATACAGGCAAGTCATTGTAATACATACACTGAACCAAAAAAGGAAGTAAATACAACGAAAAAAGGTGTAGAATTGAAGAAAAATTTATCATAAATCAGTCAATGAAACCTTAGTGCAAGGACGATGGTGAGACAAAAGTGATCAACTGATCTTCATTTTTTTTTTGTAATTTATGCAAACTATTCCTATATTCCTATTTCTTTTGCCAATTCCTTTAAAATATTTTATCCTTAGATTTCTATATATTTAGTTCAAATTTTCTTCGTCATGTTTAATTTAAGATGACAAAGAAAATATAATACATTATTTGACGAAAAAATAGTTAAATTAATAAAAATTTTGTTCAATTTAACTTCATTTTAGTATGTAGAATTGAATAAATTTGTGTGTTATTTTACTCACGATGTGTAGCTGCCGTTTTTACTAAATATCTGTTAATACAACATATTTTTCGTTAACTTTTTAACTAAATATTTATTCAATTAAAAATTGTTTACAAAAAAAAAATTTTGATTAAATTTTTTAATTATTTGAAAAAAATTCTTCAATTTGAAGAAAAATTATGTTAATAAAAATAAAAATCTGTCTTTTTGTTATAGTTCTACCAAAATTATCTACGACATTTGGTTCAGTGTTGAATCTGTTCAATGATGACAGTTGGAAGTACTATTCGAACGACAGGATGCGCTCAGGATAAATTGGATATACATGTATTTGAAAAAGAATTTGAAACATATATGGAATGGGGTTGTACATATTGCGTATTCAGTTTTCTCATACAATACATGTAGTACTGCGATGTCGAGAACATACTGGTCGAAATTGTTATATCAGAATGGGTTATCTAGTCTTGAGGCTAACATCGATCATAGATTATATAGAGAAGATAGGATAAATCTCCAAGATGACAATGAGAAGCATATATAGGGAAATGTTTTGAAGCCTTAAGGTAATACATATCATGTAAACTAGCTCTTATAAGGGCAGAAGATACAACAGGTTAGCTATCTTCTTGGGAGGATAGTGAAGGACGTTTGTCTAAGGCATTAGGCACATCAGGAGATTATTATCTGTCGGATGAAAAAGTAAAAAAGAATGTTAGAAAGTTTTTAGCTAGATCTAGTTGATAGACTGGATATATTGGCAAACGTTTCAACCATTGTCATCGGAACGGAGAATTTCGTAAGACTTGAAAGGGGCCAAAAATTGGTATTATTGCCCAAACCTGGAACAACTATAGAATAATTATCATCTTACGAACAAAATTTGTTTATCAGATATGTATCGGAATGCAAAAGAAGGGTAGCAAAACGGTTGTAGGAAGCAAAGCTGGGTGTAAAAAAATACATTAAATAGCGCAGGATGGATAAAGGGAAACAATATTATTAAAATTCTGTGGGAGTACCTCAGAGATCCATCATGGATTTATTATGGAATGCCATATACAGTAATTTATTGGAACTGTTAATCTAACATCATTAGTTATGTTAAAAAGGGTTGGACGCGATAAGAAGGATTAGAACTGACTGACAATAAGGAAGAGGATCTCTTAATAGAAAAGAGTAAGTTATAATTAGAGTTAATCAGAAATATTTTGGAATTATTTTGCATAATAGAATAAACTTTTAAGCCCATATAGAATATGCGTGTGAAGAATAGTAATTAATGTGCTTTGTAAGATGATACTTAATATGGAA
>PYHX02000413.1:73412418-73600802 GCA_004302925.2 Cochliomyia hominivorax | reverse complement strand
TGATCCTGAATATGTTTGAAGGTGGTGGTAGCAATATTTTTCCTGCCCGCTACAAACATCTGCATAAACGCATAATACTTTAACCACCTACGGTGGTGTAGAACACAAAAATTATAGTCTTAATCACTAATGATAAAATTTTAAACCTTTTTCGCATACCCATACATTAACCATTTTATAATGCTTTCTGTTCCTTAGCTCGAACTTTAAGTCCATTTCCATTAAAAATCTCTTGCACATTTGAACATTTTCTTGTGCTTTCCAATTTTATTTTAACAAGAGCCCAATATGGACGGTATTCTTCTTTTGATACAAATACAACATTATTGTTCTTGTTTCCCTCAGGGGCATGAGATGCCAAGTCAGTCCAAAGAAAATAAACACCTTATTAAGTCTTATCACTGATGTAAATTTCATTATTTATAGAGACCGTTATACCAAAAAATTGGCTTTTTTTGACGCACCTGCATATTGTTTGTAAAACCAAGAACTTTGTGGAAATTTAAACTACCTTTGGATCCTAAACTTTCTAAAGGTAGTTTAAATTTTCCCTCTCTCGATCATCAGTAATATAAAATGTTTGACCAGAAAGTTGCGACAAATCTGCCATAACGTACGTTCGTCACACATCATGCAGATAGAATATGTTTCTAGAAAACTTGACTTCAATTCCCATGCTCTATTTTAGGCGTTTAATTTTTATTAGCGTTTCTGCATTAAATTTAACTTTTCCTACAATATAGTTTGAGCACTGAGCTAACCAAGCTGCTTTCCTACCGAATGTATTGGGAGGTCTTTTGAAAATGCTTCATGTAAACCGTTCGTTCTACCTGAACCAGATTATCTATCAACAGACAAGTTCACTCGGTACCGTTTTATTAAATATCTGATATATATTAATCATTTTTCAAGCTCAGTCCTCATATCAAATTTATTTTTATGCTCTTTACTACTGCAAGTGGTAGAGATGGTATATTAAATTTGTTCTTTCGTGTACAATGCTCAGAAGGAAGCATCTAAGACGGAATAGTGTATATATTCTTGCATCAGATTAAAATCTAAGTCTATTTAGCTATGACAGTTTGTCTGTTGTTCAGTATATTAAAAGACATAAACCGATATCTGAGATCTGAGATCTGAGTAATAAAATTGTTAATGATAAATCGAATAAAATTTTTCTACAATATTAGGTTGAATGCTATTAAGAATTACATTCTTACTTTTTTAAATAAACTTAGTCGCTACAGCATTTTAAATAACAGATGTATGATTCTTTAATCAGAGTTACCTCAAAGATATGGTCTGGCATTTGTTTCTCTAACTTTTAAAGAAGATCGTTATTAATTCCTCCTTAAACTCACTTGATTTTAGTTTAACATCTTTTAAAGTATCTGATTGCTTTGAAATATCTACCGCAGCATTATATTGTTGGAATATGCACTCTTCATCCATTTCTCGTCCATAGAGGAGAGAAGAGCAAGTTCCAACAAATCCCAATGTACTATTCATTTTTGTTGAAAGTTCTGCCAAAATCATACCAGTTCCACCTTCGAAATTACGTTTTGTTATCCAAAAGGCTTTAATTTTACGACAATTCTTCTATTGGAACATCCTTAGTAATGTAAGAAATTAATTTCGAGCATGAATTAGGCAAAAAACTAGACCAAGAAAATTTTGTTACATTAAAAAAAGTAAATTGATATATAAATGAGGACAACAAAGATATAACAAACTTAGAGAAAAATGTTTACGCATTTATATGAAAAAATGTGGATACATTTCGCTTTATATATTCTTCAAGTCTATCATAACAACCAAAAATGTATGTTTAGTATATAGAATAAAGATATAGTATAGAACTTTTAATTAAAACTGACCATCATATTACTATAGAACAATCGCTATGTGCTTTTGCAAAGTTCAAATGGAGGACCTTTTTATTTGGATACAAAGACATCGGAGTCGTTTCAATGTATAAGGAGTTGCAGTATTTTGGTTTAAAATGATTTTTATTAACACTGAAGCTGGTACCTTCATAAAACTTCGAACTAAAATGTTACACTATGTTGAGTGAGAAATTTTCATCATACTTGGTCGAAGATTAGTAATCTGCTTAATAGATCTAAGCTTGGATTTCCATACGATCTACGGTGATTCCTATAAAGAACATCTTTGGTATATTAAATGAAGTGAGTTTAAACGACACTTAACAAGTTATTTGAAGCTGATAAGCTGTCTTAAATCAGAATGGGAAGCGATGCCAACAGATAATTAAACGAAACTTACAAAATTTAAAAAATTGCACAAAGCTGAAAAGCTCAAACCCCAACCAACTACGGTGGTGTAGGGTATAAACATTAAAGAAATTAATTTAATTAATTCTTAATTTTAAAAGTAATTTATTTTCAAATTTATTTGATCTTCTTACGAAATCACACTTAATCACCTTTTTTGTTCATAAATACTAAAATAAAAGAACCTATTAATATATATTTTTTTAAAAAATATGCATATATTAAGTAAATAATATATGAACTTTTTCATATGTTTTAATCGAATATAAAATAATTTCCAATTAAAAAATGTTAATTTAACTCAATTATTTGCTAAACTAATTAACCATGAAGATTTAAATAAAATTTAATTGCGTCACATTGTTTGTTGTGTGTGGTTGTGTGTGTTTGTGTGTAATTAGAAAAATAAATAAAATAAAATGAAATAAAATAAAAAGAAATATTTTAATATTCTAATTCTAATTTTAACACATTTATAATTAAACAAAAATTATTTAAGAAAACAAATTTAACCAAACAATTGGAAATAACAACATTTATGGGTTTTTTTACTTTAATTTCATTTTTGTTTTTTGTACTTTCATTATTATGAAGTGTGTTAAATATATATATGAAAGAAGTAAATATTGTATATTCGGCAATACCGAATCTTCAACACCCTCCATCACAAATGCGTGTAAAGCAAATATAAACTTACTTATTTGCTTGAACTTAGAGGTTGTCTCAGATATCTGTCTATATCTATTAATATATTAAACCAATTTTGCTGGTTTTTAAAAGGAGACTTTTCAGGACTATAGCAAATAGTCGTACCAAATTTCATTTATTGTGGATATCAGCTTTTCAACAAAAAGTAGACACACATACAAACATACAGACAGACATAGCTTATTCGACCTAGATTATGATTTGATGCAGACATGATGAAGTTAATATACCCTCTTCACCACTTGTGTTAGAAGAGGGGATACAAAAGCTTATATGAATTGTTTCTAGTTTAAATCTCTTATTAGTTTAAAGTTTTTTATAAACTCAAATTGGGTTTCCAGAAAGGTGCTATAGTAAAGTATGGACCGTTATTGGCCATATTAGTAACATCTACTTAATATAGTTAGAAATATAACTGAGCCGAATTTCAACAGAATTAGTCATTATTTACTACTATTATATGCTCAAAACTGTTTTCCGAAAAGAGGTCTAACATGGGAGCTCTATCAATATGTGCACCCAGATTGACCTAATAAATATATTATTTATTTAATATAGTTAGAAAACCAATGTATCGAACTTCAGTAGAATTGATCTTTATTTACTAGTTTTATAAGCACAAAACTGTTAAATGGGAGCTATAGCAAAGTATAAGACCGATATTGGTCAGATAAATAACATGTTATCAAGATAAATATATATTTGGAAAATTTCAGTAAATTATCTTAAAAATTTCGACCATATGACACACTGATTTTGGGTGTATCAAAATTTTGTATATTTCAGCCTAGAATTAATTTTATGATCCGATTTTGATGAATTTTTGTATTACAGTTAATTTTTGTTTAAATCCATTTACTTTTTGTTGAAAAAATTAGAAAATTTATTTTTAGAAACCTTGAGGTTATCTCAGATATCGCTCTATAATTTTTTGGTTATGAGACGATATACCTTAAACAAAAAACAGCTTAGGACAATAATAAATATTCAAGCTAAATTTAATTGAAATCGCACAAAGTGTTTACAACAGACAGAGAGACGGACATAGCCTTATTAATACAGATTTTGATTTGATGCAAGAATTTATATATATATATATATATATATATATATATATATATATATATATATATATATATATATATATATATATATATATATATATATATATATAATATATATATATATATATATATATATATATATATATATATATATATATATATATATATATATATTTACTTGGTATGAGATGATTCCTTCTTGAAGTGACATACGGAATGACAAAGAAAGTATACCCTCTTCACCACTTGTGGTGTTATATATCTTGCTGGTTTTGAATTGGAAGCTTTTTTAGACCATAACAAATTCTCATGAGAAATTTCATTGAGCTCTGTCAATTATTGTGGGTGGACTAACAACAGACAGGTGGACAGGCAGGTATAGCTAAATCGACTCAGATTTTGATTTGATGCAAGAATATTATACATTATGTGATCAGAACTGATTTCCTCTTCACCTCTTGTAGTGGTGGGGGGATAAAAACTAAATCTTCCTGAGATTTCAAAGTATGTTGTTCATATTTTACGAAGATATGAAAACATAAAAAAGTGGAAAAATCAAAAGTAAATTTTTTTCTGAAAAAATATATATTAAGACTGTATTGACTCATACTCACGTCACTGGCACGGTTTAGGATCAAATGGTGTACAAATGTTAAAACGTAGGGTAGGTTTGGACAGCATTTTTTCTATTTTGTTTAAAACAAATAATTAATAGCACAAATAATCGATTATGCTTTGTCCGTCTGTTTTAAACATAACCATATCAAAATATCAAAACCACAAAAAATGGTTTATACCACATCCGTTTACGGCACCAAAAATTTAATGAAGTTTGTTACGTATGTTTATTTTGATATAAAAACAAATGATGGAACCACTACTTCATCTCCATTCCATATAAAGGTACATTTTACGATATAGATTATCATTGATTAAACTTCAAATTTTTAATAAATAATATTATTTTCTCTAAATTTATAATAATTAACCAAAAACCGGTTAACAAGTTTTTTGACTTAAAACCGTATTCGAAATTTTTTTTTTGAAAAGTATATTTTTCGAATAACTTAAAAACCAGTTTCCTGAAAATGTCGGTTTTTTTAATACACTACATAAAACTCCATTTTAGAAAGGGGACTGAAATGGGCGTTATATCAAACAATTCAAGTTCCTTTTAAATAATGTGTAATGATGCACACACGATACATACTGGTTGTAACTATAATCGAGAAGCAAAATTCCATACGATGTGTATGCATTTATGTTTTTTTTTTGCTACAATTTGCTCATGATTATATAACATTTTTTCCTTAGGTGACATATGGAATGATCAACTTAATATACTTCCATTTGAGAATGGTAAACGACTGAGTTTATATATTTATACATATAAAAGTGAAACACACTTCAAATATTGTTGTTACTGTAAATAAAGTAAATATGTATATGATTCTTTTTCCACATAAGTATGTTTGTGTGTACTTAAACATATGTTTACATTTGTGTATGGAAAAATATTTACTGGAATGTAAATGTTGAAGTGTTTGTGTTTACAGACAAAAAATTATAATGTACATAAATACATATGTGGAAGTAGATATAAAGGAATGGAAGATGGAACTGCAAACCTGGCATATATAAATTTAGAACAATATATACTTCATAGGTAACAAGGTACAATAATTAACTTCTTTATATAAAAATATGTATAAAAGAATAATGCAAAAAAACGATCGGAGATCTTTTTATTCCACCTATAATTTTATAGAGAAATATGTATTCTCTTCGACTTTAGTGTAAGAGATCCATGCCATCAATATTTTCATTTATTTTCTATTGTAAAAGAAAATCTCAGTTTTTTAAATGTTGAATCGATTCCCCGATCATTAGGAAGTCCATTAACTGATTTAATATAACCTAAGCGAATTAAAGTCCCCTTTACGTTCGTGCATTTCAAGCATACGATAATCGCCAAGGATTATTTGGGCCATATTATTCCAAACAAAAATAATATTTGCATCGAATATAACAATCTCCTGTTAGTTGCTAAATTACATACAAATATTAAATATATTTTTGAAAATAATTATGCAAAACTTTAATAAAAGTAATTCAAATGTTGTAGTTTTATAAGCTTAAACCCATCTTCCGAGAAAGTACCTTTAATAGAAGCTAAAAGGAGTATCTATTCATATAAAAGGGTTTCGCATCACCCGTCGTATAGTTCATTACTTTCCCTTTTTGACTTATGATTTCGATTTATGCAAAGGGATTTATATGATAACATAGTATCAGAAACTGGATTAGTATAATCATTACCCCAAAAACAGATCACAGTTTTCAGCCCCGAATCCATGTTGAGTAATATAAAACTCATTTTTCAATTACTTCAGACGATTTCAGATTTATATACTTGATTTGTTGTTATTAATTGATTTGTGGAAAGAAAGCAATCAATCAAAAACTACCAGTTTATTCGACAAGTCTCAAAGCCTTATCTTTCATTGTGGCAACTCTCACAAAGCCAATAAAAACTATTTGGACGGTTCTATTATTGAAAACTTATTATTTGAAGTTTTGGATCTCATAAGTTATAGGCCAAACATTGATCCTTCTACCAGTGCACTGGTAATCGCTTCCTAATTAGTATATGCTTCATTTTAAAACAGAGAAAGCAACTAGATAAAATAGGCAATCTCACAAAAATTTTGCACATTTTTTCTGCTCGTTACAATTTTTGCCCAAACGCATAGTACCACAAAGCACATATGGTGGCGAAGGGTACAAAAATTACACAATATTCACACGCACTTGAATTTGTGCACAAAAAGCTAAACACAATTTTAACACTGGATGGAACCATTAATAACTAAATTATGGAATAAGTTAAATGATTGAACCAAAAATTAGCAACATTCACTTTCTATCATCATTTTTCCATTAATGAACAATTCTCCCATGTATCACTAGAATTTTTTCTTAATACTTTAAATGTTACCAGAAAATTATACCCTACCCATCGTAGGTGGTTGGGGTATTATGCGTTTGTGCTAATATTTGTAACATGCAGATGTTAAACCCACCTTTAAGTATACCGTTCGACTCAGAATCATTTTCTAAGTCTGTCTATCTGTCCAGCTGGCTATCCATGTAAAGGTTGTGAACAGTCTACAGATTTTAAAATATATCATTTATTCCAATACTTCAGTTACCTTCCATACAAATTTTCCTTCCAGAATGGGGTTATTTCCTAAATATAAGTAATTTTGACGAAATTTTACACAAAACGATGCTTTAAAACGATGTGTCAAAATATGAGAGGGTTGGTCCATTATTTATCATATGTCGCACACAAACTCCGTTTCAAATATTACTTTTAAGAACTACACGCAAATTTATACCTGACCCGGTCTATTGCTTCTTTTAGCTCTCATATAATCCTCCGTTAATTATATATTTTTATATATAATTAGTTAATTTTTAAACGCATAAATATTACATAAATGTTAATGTCACAATAAATTAATGCATAGTTAAGAATAACTCGTAAAATTAAATTATACGAGGGTCGTTTGTTAATTATTCGTAACTACCATTTATATTCACTATTGTGATGTACAACATGTATAACATAGTCGGGCTTCACCGACCAGGTAAGTCCCCAACTCAAGTACTATAATATTAAGCGATAACTTAACTACATTAACAAATAAACACGTTTTCATCCCTTTTCCCTTAATCGCTTAATAGCCGTTAGGCAAAATCTGTATATAATTTAAAGATTCGAAAACATAGAAGTTAGAAGGATTTTTTTCTGAATAATATTTTTTCAGCAAAAATGGAATTTTATGATTTTAAGAAAGTTTTTTTTCTTTACATTAAATATTAAAAATATCTGTTTCCAAGTATTTCAAAATAAATGAAGAAAAAGTTAAGGAAGTAAATTTAAAAAACATGAAAAACATTTCCTGTTGCCAAACATACAAAACATATAAAACAATAGGAATTATTTTGAGGGGAATATTAATGAGTGCTTGAACACAGAAGGCCTTTTTCCTATTTCAATTATTTTTTTTTTTTTGACTCTTTCTTCCATTCAAACTGATTTTTTAGATTTCGTGCTCCTTTAATAGGCATTTTGGAATATCCTTCTACCCTTTCCGTTTCCCCTTACATATATAATAAAAATATATTTATATGTATTTGTGTGTAGCATATGTGTTTTTTATGTTCCACTCATCTACATGTATGTATTTCATTCTCAATGAAACATCTACAAGTGTTATTTTATTTCCCCCTCTTGTAATATTCCATCCACAAAATTTCTTAAATATTTTTATAGCAAAATATTTATGCTTTATGAATATTTAATTGCATTTAAAGTGTCTGTTTCCCCATTGTGATGTGAGACAAACGCTATTAAAGTATGAGCAAATATTGACGTTAATTTAAGATTTCAACTTGTTGAGCATTTTTGGTTTGGGTGCGAATTTAAGGGAAAGTGGAAATCGATTTTTTTGTTATGAAAAATGATTTGAAAAATAATTTAACAAAAAAATTATTTAAAATTTTTTAAATGTTGAAAATAATAAATTAAAACCAGTAAAAATGTTATATTCGGTTGTGCCAAATTTTACATGTATATCTTTTAAGAATTTTAGGAAACATGTTCTGCGATTCGATGGATTGGAAGTTCATTACACTTTCAAGTGTTAAAAATCTGAGATGATTTAGCTTTATCCGTCAGTTTACACGTCAGTCCGTTGTTGGCATGCTCACATCTACAAAAATTAGCAGAACTCAGAGTAATTTGGTATAAGTATTTCTTATAGTCAGGAAAAGTTGCCTCTTTTAAACCATCATAATCGGCTCAGTATATTAAATGATATAGACCGATATCTGAGGCAATCTCTAATTTCAAGCGGAGAAGTTTTGTTTAATTGTCAACTATAAGTCAATAAATTAGAATGATATTTTTCAATTAAATTAAGTTATGTGAACTTCATCAGTGTTACCGTTGGTGCGACTTTTTGTGTACCTGTTTAAATTTCCCCTTCTTTTATATTTCCATTTTCGGCATAAAACTGCTTGACATTTTAATAATTTGGCTTAACAGAGAGTATATCAATAAATTTTATATAAATTTTGGAAGAAAAAACTAAAATTTATAACAAAAGAGTCACAAAAATTATTTTGCGATACTTTTACGAAATTATAATGGAAATCCAAATAGACTTAAATTTAAAAATAAATATTTTTTGGATAATATTACAGATTATTTAGACATTAAGTGGGAAACAAGACAAATTCATAATTTAAAATTCTTCAAGAAATGTTAATTTTTGACAAATTTAAGGTGTGGCGACTTTTGTTCCACTGTGCGAACTTATTTTCAAAAATCCGCTTTTTGTGAGACTTTTCGAAAAATCTCAACGGTAATACTGAACTTCATTACGACTTTGAGTTGCATCAGATATTGATGAGAACGTTTCCGACAGATAGACAGAGTTAAATTAATTTATATTTTATTATGATTCTAGAATATATTCTTTATAAAATCTTAAATGATTCCTTCCTGACAATAAAAATAATTATGTCGATTTTCAATCAGACTGTTTTTCAATTAAAAATTTTATTACATAATTGTAATTAAAGGTGTTAAAGGAAGTTCCGGTTTGCCGAAAAAAATTTAGAATAAAGAAAAAGTACTTTAATAATAACTCAATATCGAAGCGGAATATCAATGAGTGGTAATATATAACAAGCAAAAATGCTATATTCAGCTATGCCGAATCTTCAATACCCTCCCCAACAAATTCGTGTGAAGTTAATACGTTAGGTTCCGTAGATATACATATACACACACATACACTCACAAATGTATATAGTATATAACACAGAAACACTTAATGAATCATTAAATTAGTTATAATTTTGTCTTTAACTTTCTTTCTACTCAACTGGCTTTTTTCTACTAGGACAGATTTCATTGAGCTCTGTAAAGTTTTGTGGACGTGAACAGACAGACTGACAGATTGACGAATATTGACTGAGATTTTGATTTGAAGCAAGAATATATATACATTATGGGGTCCGAAATAATTCATACAGAATGACAAAGTTATTATAGTTTCTTCACCACTTGTATTGTGGAGGGTATAAAAATATGTTTGTTATTAGCTCAAAACTGTTTTCCGGGAAGGGGTCTTATATGGGAGTGACAGCAAAATTTGGACCGAGATTGTTCATATTTATAATATACTTTGATTATAGTGAGAAAAATCATTGTGCTAAATTTTAATGGAATTGATCTTTATTTAAATGTTTTATAAATTCAACCCCGTTTTCCGGGAAAGCCCTTTATAAGAGAGCTACAGGAAAATGTGGACCGATGAAGGGAAAATTAATATAATATCTTCAGAACAGTTACCTAAATAATTGTGTCGAATTTCAATAGAATTGTTCTTTATTTACTCGTTTTGTAAGCTGAAAACTCTTGTCGATGAGGAGCCTGATATAGGAATTACATCAAAATATGGACCAAGATCGTTCAAATTAAAAATATACACTAAAAATAGTTTAAAAAAATTCATTGTACTGAGTTCCAATGGAATTGGTCTTTATTTATTTGTTCTATAAGCTCAAACGTATTCAGGGAAGGGGCCTTATATGGGAGCTCTATGGACCCATGTTAATAAAAGTTATAACATATATATAGAATAGTTAAAAAATTAATTGTGCCAAATTTCAATAGAATTAGTTCAAATTTAAGAGTTCTTTAATCTATAAATCATATTCCGTGGAAGGGGCTTATATGGGAGTTGGGTAAATTAATGATCCCAGAACAATATGGCTGCTTTGGATTTATTATTGTATCAAAGTAAATATATATGACAAATTTCAGTAAATTATCTTAAAAATTGCTGCCCATATGACACAAAGATTTTAGGGTGTATCAAAATTTTGTATATTATAGCCTATAACTTTTTTCCTGTTAATCAGAATTTTATGATATTTTCCACGATGATGGAGCATGTATAATTTCTATAATTTTTTGTTTAAGTCCAATTACATTTTTAGAAAAAATTATAAAAGTTCATTTTATAAATTTTGAGGTTGTTTCAGATATCGGTCTATTACTTCCTTGCTTATAAACCGATATAGCTGGTTTTAAATAGCAAACTATTTAGAACAATAACAAACGTTGTGGCCAAATTTTATTGAATTCGGACGATTGTTCCAACAGACAGACAGACGAACAATTAAATCGATTCAGTTTTTGATTTGATGTAATAATATATATACAATGTAGGGTCTGAGATGATTTCTTCATGGCATTACACACGGAACGACAAACTTAATATACCCTCACCACCACTTGTGGGTGTGGAGGGTATAAAAGTAATCTTGATTGATTATTTATGTCAAAAAAAGAGTCATTATTTATGGAATCCATATGGCGCTAGAAAATGGGAAATACATGTGGCTAACGAAAAATTAAAAACTGATTAAATCTTTATAAAAAGCAATATTTATATATTAGCATTATTTATACACTGATGCATATTCCTATTAACGCACATAACTTTGTAAAGAATTAAAAAAGTTAAACAAAAATATATTTGTTGGAAAATTAATAATATTTTTATAAAATCAACTAAGAATTTATTATAAAATATTGTTAACAAAAACTATATTTTAGAATTTAACAGCCATTTTTGGTGATATTTTCCTACAAGCGCACTTAAGTTTATCAGTTTTAGTATTATTGTAAATTATGCTTGAACGATCCTCAAAAATACGCTCCTGCATTTCTTAAGAAGGAATCAATCGGAATCACTTTCCATCCACAATAGTTTTTCTTAGTTTTAACTCTGTTAAAATCATCACGCTTTCGTTTTGGGCATTATTTGAATAAACTTTGACGACCATGCAAAGGTCCTAAAAGATACAATAGAGGTATAAGACATGTTCCATAGCATTATCTTTATACATTCTTGCACCAAATCAAAATTTGAGTCGATTTAGCTACGCCCGTCTGTATGTTCATCTGTCTGTTGTTGGCACACTCACATACACAATAATTGACAGAGAGTGAAATAATGTTTTTTTTTACACGCATTATGGTGGAGGGTATAGAAGATTCGGCATAGCCGAATATAGCATTCAGATTTAAATTTTATACTGGTTGATTCCTATTTTATTATATTATTCTGTCTTTTTTGTATTTCACTTGAAAGGTTTCCGAATACCACAACTTATAATAATTTATTAATGGATTTTATTCTAAAATTCATTTTCAAGTCTGCGAAATTTTCAGGAAACCGGTTTTCGAGTTTTTCCAGAAAGGTAATTTTCAAAAGAATCTATTTTCGAAATATTATAATAATATTATTTACTAGAAATCTGGAGTTTAATCAATAAAAATCTATATCGTGAAATGTATAAAATGGAAAATTTTAATTTGTCATTCATGGCGAAATGCACAAAAATCAAACTTAAAATTTTAGTGAAAGCGATAAGAATTACTTTTCATTAAAAACCGGTTAACCGGCTAAAAAACCGGAATATTGAATAATTCGAAATCGGTCGGTTTTCTGAAATTAAAAAAAAAACGATTTATCGCTTTCGGTTTTTGATTACACTAATTTAATCCCATTAATAAGGCAAACAACAAGACTAAGTAAAAATAGCGTTTACTTTGAAAGAGTCCAATTAAGTTGCTTATCATTAAAAAAATCTTTCAATTTAATTATGGTTAAAATAAAACCAGAGAAAAAAGTTAAATGCGTTTATAGGAATAAGCTTCAGTTTACATATAAATTTCTTCATCCATTATTAATTTACTTTATATACATAAATAAAAATATAGTAATTATTTATAAATATTTTTTGTAATAACAGTGTATAATTGAGAATATTAATTAAATTCCTTTTAAAAACCAATTTCATGTTTATTATTTAACAAATGTAGTAACTCATTTAGTACCCAACTCTCTAGAACCATGAAATATAAATTTATGAATTTATTGACCTGAAATTTAATTAAATTTCCATTACAGTAAAAATTTTGCATTAAACAATTATGAATATTATATTCGGCTATGCAGAATCTTCAATACCCTTCACCACAAATAGATACTTACAGACGTATACAAATTAAAAAACACGAAACATTTAATGAGTCATAAAATGTGCTATATTTTTTGCTATAGTTTTTTTCTACCAAACCGATTTTATGTCAAAATTTCGTTTTAATTTGTCGATTTATTATTGAAAAAAAGTTGTTAATTGAACTTAGAGGTTACCTCAGAAATGGGTCCATATCTATTATACTACACCAATTTTGATGATTTTAAGTATAAAACTTCTCAGAACTAAAGCAAATACTCAGGTCAATTTTATTAAGCGTGAGCATGAGCGTGCCCACAAACAGAGACAGACGTACATAGCTAAATTAACTCAGTTTTTGATTTAATTTAATAATTAATATACATTATGGGGTCTGAGATGAATCCTTCTTAGCATTACAAACATAATGACAAAGTTAATATACCATCTCCACTACGTGTGGTGGTGAAGGGTATAATAAATATAACAATTCCAAAAATAAACGTTAATGTGGGATTTCATAGAATGGATATAACCTTCAAGCATGAATTTAGGTCATGCCAATAATTGTGAATCAATTGGTTACCTACTGTTTATCCACACAAACTACATACATTGAAATACCCATAAGTCACCTCAGTGTGATGATTTAAACCAACATTTCTCAGAACTTTTGTTAATATTTATTTTCTTTGGTTTTCACTCAATTGACATGTATGTATACATCTTTTGCTGACAGTTAATGCTCACTTTAACTGTAAATTATGCGTAAGAGTATTTACATCTCTCAGTTCAATGTCAAAGAAGTCTTTTTCTACATAAATCCGCTTTCAAAGAATAAAACGTTTTGCATTGAATTGAGCTTTCAATTGATGAAAAAATAATATAACTTATTTTAATGGAGCTATAGTAGTTTTATTTGTATTATATCGACTACAAATACTTATATGAAGTATTAACAAATATATATGAAAAAAATAAAGATTTCAAAAGTTTTATTTGACCTCCCTATTTCTACAGATAACCTCCAAGGATGGGATTTTAAAACATTGATTTATGAAAAAAAATATGAAGCATTGTATAATATATTATAGATCTTGACTAATGCTCTCTTACTAGTTATATCGTCCACTAATAAAAGTGATGTCATTCTTTTTGGGGAGAGCCAAAATTTTGCATCAAAATCTGACTCATTTTAGTTATGCTCTACTGTCTTTTCTATTGAAAACATTAAATAAAACAACAATAACGGCCTTTTCCTGAGAAGAGGGACCTACTAATTGTCGAAAAAGTAATAAATAATAAGAAACATTTTGAAAAATATTGTGCCGAATAGTTGTTTTGTTAATCAAAAAAATCATCAAAATAACGAGAAAATTAATCACGGCGATTTTCAATAAAAGTGCTTAATAGGTAATATAACGAAAACTAGGTAATATTTACGAATCATTTTCATAAAACTTTAACGAAAAATAAAGGTTCAAAATAAACAGATTTTTATTTTTATTTATGAAACTTTTCTTCAAATTGAAGAATTTTCTTCAAATATACTAAAAAAATTAATCAAGAACATTTTTTATAAAAGATTGAAATTTCATTAAAAATTAACGAAAAATATGTTATATCAACAGATATTTAATATAAATGGAAGTAACGCATCGTAAGTAAAATAACAAACAAATTGATTAAATTTTGCGTGCTAAAATAAAGTTTTTTTAAATAAAATTTTTGTTAATTTTACTATTTTTTTCTTCAAATAATTTTGTATAATTTCTTTTTCATAATAAATGAAATATGAGAAAGAAAATGTAAATTAAATATGGAAATCTAAGGAGAAAAATATTTTGTAGAAAATTCTAATTAATATGATTAAAATTTAACGAATATTTTTAATATATTCGTGAAAATGCAAATGGATGTACAAACATGTAGTTAACTTTTCATTAGAAATACAAGTCAGTTGGCTTCTATTGAAATTGCACTATTTTTAGTTGCCTACTACAGATCCTAAATATTTTATGTATATATCAATTACAACAACGTTATTCTTTTCTCAATTTAATTAAAATTTCGTCAATTTGAATAATGTATTATTTGAAATTGAATAATGTTTATTTAAATTAATTACATTTTTATTGACGAATTCAAGTACTCATATTGACAATTTTTGGCCAATTTGGAGAATTTACAAAAAATTAACGAAAACTTTCATTATGATGAATAAATGTTTCGTTGGCTGATATTTAACCTACTTTTCTCCAAGTCTAGACCCTTTTTTATTATATTTACTATCTTTTTAGAAAAATAATTATGCTGGATTTAAATACAATCGGTCTATATATAATATATTAATAAGCTTAAAAGCATATTCCAATAAGAGGCTTTAAATAGAAGCTTGTCAAAAAATGCACATTTTTTCTAGGTATATTTTTATATCTAAATAAGTTCATGCAGAAAGTCCCGGAAAGTTATCTTCTAATTTTGGGCGGTGGCAAAATTTTAATATTTTTTCTATTGATTCAATGTTGTTTTTTGCGTTGATGAAATATATATAGTTGTATGTTAAGGTGGCTTATTGAAATATTAGAAAAGTTCTACGCAGAGACTAAGTTAATATACTCCCATCACCTGTGTGTTGGTTGAAGGTATAATAAATATGTATTTATACAAAACTTAACTATATGACAATGCTAAGTAAGTAATTAAAGCCAAGTAATTCATAGCAAAAATCGGCGCAATAACAAAAATTTAATTAATAAAATTATGCAAATTTATCTTCTGTAAAATAAGTTCTAAATGCTAAACAAATCTGTTCCATTCAAGTATTCAATCAAGGAATTTCATTAAATTTATTACTAAATTATTAACAAAACAATTATCACTTTATATTCTGTATTTCCCATGAATATGTTATTTATTCGACACTTAAAAGTTCTCCCTCTATCAATTAAAAATTCCCTTGGAAACAAAAAAAAATTTGTTACAGAATAAATAAAATAAATTTTTCATATAATAATCTCATAGAATATTTCAACTGTGCTGTTTTAATTTTTATTTGAAGTATATTTTGTCGCATTTGTGAAAGTATGAGTACGTCTGTGTTATTTGCTTTTTAATCTATAAATAAATGTTGAAATTTGAAATAAAGATTGATATAGAACGACTTAAGGATACAGTATAGATAGTATAGATAATTTTCTAGACAAAGTTGAAATGTATTTATGAAGATAGGATATAGGCAAGTCATTGTCATACATACACTGAACCAAAAAAGGAAGTAAATACAACGAAAAAAAGTGTATAATTGAAGAAAAATTTATCATAAATCAGCCAATGAAACCTTAGTGTAGTTATTCAATTAAAAATCGTTTACAAAAAAAATTTGATTAAATTTTTAATTATTTGAAAAAAAAAATCTTCAATTTGAAGAAAAATTATGTTAATTAAAATAAAAATCTGTCTTTTTTTGTTATAGTTCAAAAAACTAAAAAGAATATTAGTCGATAGACTGGATATATTTACAAACGTTTCAACCATTTTCACCGGAACGGAAAAATTCGTAAGACTTGGAAGGGACCAAAAATTGGTATTACTGCCCAAACCTGGAATAACTATAGAATAATTACGAACAAATTTGTTTGTCAGATATGTATTGGAATGCAAAAGACGGGTAGCAAAATGGTTGTAGGAAGCAAAGCTGAGTGTAAAAAAATACATTAAATAGCGCAGGATGGATAAAGTGAAATAATATTATTAAAATTCTGTGGGAGTACCTCAGAGATCCATCATGGACCACTTATTATGGAATGTCATATACAGTAATATTTTGAACTGGGCATTCCAAAGGAATCAAACATCATAAGTTATGCTAAAAAGGGTTGGTCGCGATAAGAAGGACTAGAACTGACTGACAATAAGGAAGAGGGTCTCTTAATAGAAGAGAATCAGTTATAATTAGAGTTAAATCAGAAATATTTTGGAATTATTTTGCATAATAGAATAAACTTTTAAGCCCATATAGAATATGCATGTGAAGAATAGTAATTAATGTGCTTTGTAAGATGATACTTAATATGGGTAGACCACGACAAAGCAAACGGCTTATTATACATGGAGTGACAATATTAATTGTATCAGCTATTTGAAACAGGAGTATTAAGAGTGTTAAAAAAATGAGTTATCACTAATCCGGCACATTGGAAGCTACATCTAGAATGACTCCTCTAGATCTGTAGGCAGAAGAAATGTACGGGATATACGTTGATAAAAGGACAAAACCTGAAAGTAACAGAGGAAAAAGAAAGTTGCAAAGTTGACAAATTTCTCTAAAAGGACAGTGGACAAATCTACTAACACCGCATATAAGAGTTTGACTTGATCGAAAGCAAGAAAATATTGACTATCACATGATATAGTTTATTACATGATATGGAGAATATAGGAACAGTATAAGGCAAAATTTCAAACTGACCAACATATTTAGATATCGAAGATATGGAACAAGTGATGATTAAATTCCCAAGACGTGCACTTCAGTGCGAAACTCGAATAGACATCGATCCCGAGTATATAGTTAATGTAATGTTAGCTACTAAGGAAATAAGACGTTTGTATTTGGATTAGAATAGAAGAGACATTTTGAAAAAGAATAATCGGATGTACTATGGAGTTTGCATAAATGCTAAGCAGTTTCGTGATATAATACTTAGCGGCAGTGCCGAAGTGGTACTACGTCCATTGTAGAAAAAACGACATAAACATAAAGTTAAGATATAGAGACAAGACAAATAGTCAATCTGATTTATCCAGCTTGTATTCAGAACTCAAATTAGACATAAACAAGGCATAACTTGCCTAAAAGTAAACACAAAGTAAACACAGTCTAAACATATAGATGTAGATACAAAGTAGACATATATTGGACACAAAGTAGGCACAGACTAGATCTATATGGCTTAAATACAAAACTAAGCACCAAATAAACGCAAGAAAAATATAAACTTGACACAAAATAAAAATAAAGTAGACACATATTAAATAAAATCTTGTCGCAAAAAAGACACCAACTAGACATAAGCTAAATATAAACTATACTAAAATAAATTCAAACTAGACACAAAGCTGGACAGGAACTAGAAGCAAACTAGACACCAAATAGATGCAAATTGCTCAAAAACTAGTCACAAAAATAGGTTAAAACTAAACACAACATAGACACAAAGTAGACATAATCTAGTTACAAACTAGACACAGATTAGGTACAAACCAGGTACAAAACTGGTCAAAACTAGAAATTATCTATACACAAACTAGATACAAGTTAGATACAATCTAGACACAAGCTGCACAGACACAACTAGAAATATTCAAAAACCAATTAAACACAACCTAGAAAAATGTATGTCTTATATGAACTGGAATCAAGTAAAAGATATAAATTTTTCTGATATACAAACTTAATGAAAATTGTCATATTATTCCATGTAGCTCAACAAATATCAAACAGTGAAAAACAACAATCACACATGGATACTTCATTTTTATTTTAGCGCCACAGTTGGGGGTTAATAATTGCTAAACAAAATTATGATTAAAATTATATTTTAATTTATTTACTTATTTTCGTCTAGAGCATAAAATACATTTCTAAATTTTACACTTGAAATAATTTAAGTACGAAAGGAAATTAAATTAAACAAAAATATATTTCAAGAATTGAATTTCTCCATGGAGTATTTGGAGATGATTGTTTTAATTAAAAAAATTTAAATGAAAACATGAAAGTTTATCGTATGAAAATAGACAAGAATTATATGTTTAATCTGCTATAAAGAATCTTAAATACCCAACACCAGATTTGGTAATAAATTATGGTTCTTTCCAAACCCAATGTACAGCTTTAATGAAAGTATATTAATGAGTTTAAATGACAACCCGCTGCAGAATATATTTGAAGGTACTGACCAACTTCATTAAAGTTAAACATTCATGAAATGAAAAAGTGATCACCAACATCTCCTAAGTGGCCGAAGTTTTTAAATAGTCCTTAAACGAACGTTAAGAAATATTCAATTTATCAAGTAAAAAAAAATTAAATCACTTTAGTTACACCCAATTTGAATGACTTTAATTTTTGTTCTATAATTTTAAATATGGTTCTTATACTGCATACCACAAATGATATGATAAGCTTAATAGATTCACGTATTGTGGTAGGGGAACTAATCGTATAAAGTAAATAGAACAATATTTCTCTAAAATTATTGTATTTATTAAGTTAACTGCTAATCAAAATATAATAATGACAGAAAACTTCACATTCATTATAAATAATTAAATCAATTATTTTAAAATAAAAAAATTAACAATTAAGAATACCATATTCAACTGTGCTGAATCATTAATACCTTCTACCGCTTTTAATTTTAAAAATTAATGAACGACCTGCATATAAATGTATTTTCTGATTTATTCCTTTGCATGCAGTACAAGATTGTTACACTAACGAAGTTAATTATTTCTGGAAGGGAGCTAGAAAAAATTGTGGACCGACTCCCATAAAATTTCGTAAATTCATTTTTATAATATTTTTTCTAATTTCACCAAATTACAATACCAACCGCATAAGTCTTCCAAGTGATATTTTGACAGGTAGTTCTGAGGGACCTATGAGAAATAATGAACCGATGTTTTCAAAACATCATACGACATATTTGTGGCAGCTTTCCTTAAAATTTTTTTTTATGAGCTTAAAACCCTTTTCGGAGGACTTTTTTATAGGTGACTGGTGAAAAATGGAGCAATCATCTTCAATTTCAATAGACTTCGTCTTTAGGCATAAATATTGCCACGTGAACAGTCAGCCAGAAGAACGTACATCATTAAATCGATTCAGAGGGTGCAACTGAGTCGATTTGTATACATAAAAAAGTTGGTTACTAAATCATAACCAGACGATTTACTCATATTAATTGGTTATACTTAGCAATTAAATGAACATCATCTGGGCAAATTATAATTATTTCTTTCCCCGTTTTTGTCCAGGCGTTTCTCCAATAACAAAGTGGTTAGTAGAAGAAATCGGTTGAACAACTTTATCTAAATAGTCTGCCAATAAGTTAGTCTTAGCTTTGCAGCTTAAGATCTTCTGCTTTGCCATTCGTGTTTTGGTTTTCTTTTTTCACAAGTTAGATTTTCTATATCAAAATTTCTACTGTAAATGAAACTCTTCCAAACCTCTATAATACTTTAATGCTATATGTAAACGATCAGAAGAACTTCGATTAATATTTCTAGATAAGATACGGAATTTTAAGAGGATCAGCAGGACAATATGCTGGTTGACCAAGGGACACAAAGCGTATACCATTTTCCCGATCAACTGGTTTATATTTATATAAAAAAATAATCTGTGTTCGTTTATTTGAAATTTATTAGAAAATTTTTACAGAACGATCCCAACATAGGCGAAAGTAGCATATCTAAAGAACTATAATTGCTAGATTTTTCAAATTTGGTCCCAACTTTCTCAAAGAACTGTTTTATCGGAAAAGTGCAGGACGGATGGAATAAGAGGTACCACCATACAAATCAAATATTGATTATCGGATATCTAAGGAATTACTATAACGAGAGTTTTCAAATTTGGTTCTAATCACTTTATCAAATAATCTTTCGAGAATCCATCTAGGTCAAAATGTTTTAATCCGTTTCCAATTTGTATAACAGTATCACCAAATAATCTGCAATTTGTACAATATATTTATTTGTGAGATGTATATGTGAGACCACTTTCACCTTCATGTCTCCACAGGAAGCATAATATTAAATACTTATGGTTAGTTCGTTTATGTTTCAGAAACAAATCCCTTAAAAGGGTTTAAATAATTTGTATATACGCTCTTAAAAGCTCTTATATTTTGTTCTGCATGGATGTTAGAGCAAAGTTTCCAAACCTTCTGAATATTGCGGAATATTACACTGATGAGAGTTTGCGTTTAAAATGCTGGCATATAAAGGTTTTCCTTATTTGACGGATAAAGTTGTAGACTTGGATTAACCAAACGATCTTAGTAAAGACACGTTAGTGTTAGTGTTTATGTCCGTACTTGGAATGTATATAATAAGCCAAAGTAAATCATAAATAGGATTTTGTTAAATGGCTAATTTTTTGAAACAGTTACACAAGTTTTCCGCAGTCCACGGCATGTGGGTACGAAATAGCACAACACATGTACTGTTATAAAATAATAGAAATTTCTGTTCTAATACCATATACATTTTAGTATAAGAACACTCATAAAATTTTTACATTTACTGTTTTTAGTTTATTAAAAAGGTTTTCGGTAAATTTAAAAATACACAAAAATTCAATTGTTTTGTGAAGAAAATATTTTTTTAACTTTTTATACATGTTATTTAAAAAGCAATCTACATGAAAAAAAACTATTTGCAGTCACTGTTACAACTTTCAGTTATTTTGTGCCTTCATAAATATTGAAATATACATACAAATCTATATTAAAATCGTATACACATTTTAATTTTAATGTCCAAAAATACATAAAAATGTGAAAAAATTATTAAACTAACATATTTTAAAAGGAAAAGCAAAAAATTGGTAACCTATAATACTGCATAATATACGTTTAATAATTCATGTTATCCTACAGTGAGTTGTGATTTTTTATCCCAAATAGAACATTTCCAAAATCAATTCTTCTTCGAGAAAAAGTAAGAAATTGAATAAAACTCGCTCTTTTAAACACATGATGACAATTATTTTTTCTATCTAATTTCAAACAGGAATAAAGGAAAGCTAAATCAGGTTATATGGGAATCTTACGGATCTAAAAACAAAATCAATAATATCAATATAAGTGATATATAAATTTTCTTTTCTCACATGTTTGCAATATTGTTTGATATAAATATTTTAAAGTAATATAAAATCATTTTAATTGTTTTTATTTTTTTGTACATTTGAAATTAAAGAAAAAACATTTTTTGTTACTGAAATTTTTACTTAAATTATTAACATTTAAAAACAAATAACAAATTCGTTTGTTTCAAATGCAAATGTAAGTAGTAAAACCTTTTTAAAAGACTTAATTTATTTTAAACGTATTATTTCTTTGATTTTACATAAATAATTTTTTGAGTGAATTCTAAGATTACAAAATGGTGAATCTTATGTAATTTGCCCTGTATTATATTTTAATTATCAAATATAAAATATTTCTGAAAAGATGGATTGCAAAAAAGGGAATTAAAGATACTAGTTTTCTTTCATTAAAACCATCATTAATAGTCAATAAAAATATAACAATAAAATTAATGGTTATTCGATTAATATTTTTTAATGTCAACAAATTATTAAAAGTGAAAAATTCCACAAATTTGTTATTTTTATTACTAATAAACTGGTGACTGACATATAGAAATTATTCACTTATCAGTCATTGACTTTTACGTATTTGTTTAATCGCCACTTATTGAATCAATAATTAGACTTTGGGTTATGGTCCAAACTGACATTAATATAAATTAAATGAAATATTAACATGATATTGAGATTAATACCGCTTAAGCAGATTTTCGCAAGTGGACTTTGATGGAGTTCATTGGGACTGATGAATCCATCTTTACCGATTTATGACACTTTTTACATGTTCATTTAGTTCATATTTTACCGCGGAAGAAAAATTACATCCATTATCAATTGTGACAATAATTATAATTATAATTATAATTATAATTATAATTATAATTATAATTATAATTATAATTATAATTATAATTATAATTATATAAACGACAGTTATGAGATACTTTAAATAAATATACACAGTGTTTCAAATAATAAAAATAAATCTGTAATCTTGAATCTAAAGGGTCCTAATTTGGATAATTCGGTACATAAAATATAAAAAAACAATGCAGTTTCTATCCGCCAAGGTTGGCCTAAAAGTACACTTTTTAATTTCTGAACCTAAGTATCTCTTAAAGTACAAGATATAACCATGCGTCGAGGGTTCTTGTAAGTCTGCACTATAAGACTTCATTTAAATAAAAATTTTTAAAATCAGTTCAGATAAGAAATATCGGAATCATTTTGAAAAATCATAACTTGGTCGTTGCTGTTTGACATTTGATTAAAATGGAATTAGTTGCAATTTGGTTAACAGGCATTAAATTAGTCCCTCCATATTAATTTTAAGTACCTTTTAAATCCTACGCACATATTCTTTTATAAAAATTTAAACCACCCTAATACAAGTTTTTATAAACTTTCAAATCCCACTTTAATAACATTCGTATTACTTAAATAATTATAATCATTAATAAAAAATTATAAAAATTAAAAAAAATTATATTTAGTATAACAAATTTATTAGTCGTCTTTATAACAAATTATTTTTTTATAATTTATTTTGCATTTATCCCAATTGTGCTACAGTACGTTTATAACAAAGGATTTCTAAGTTAATAATGTAAAGCATCAAAAAATCTTGTATTTGAGCTATTAACATAAACAAGTATTTATTTGCAAAGATATCTACAATTATGCTCGTTGTGAAAGTAATCGCACTGCAATTAGTGATAATAATTTCATTTTTAAGTCTTCAACATTTAACAAATTCAATGATTGTAAAATTTACAAAATTTCAATGTAGAGCATTCGATAAAACTTTCGCCGATATACCAAAGTGTAATTTAAAAATATTGGGTCGCGATAAAGTTGGTCTCAATCTTCATGTGCGTTTGCATCAGGTGCCAGTAAATAATGTATCTGTAAGTATTTTTATATCCTCCTCCACCGGCCGAAGTGGTGAATAGAGTATATTAACTTTGTCATTCCGTATGCAACGTTAAGAATGAATAATCTCACACCCCATAATATATGTTCTTGCATCAAATCAAAATCTGAGGCGATTTAGCTATGTCTATGTGTGTGTCTGTCTGACCGTCTGTTTATCCTTCTGGTTTGTTTTGACACAAAATTTGACAAGGCTCAATGAAATTTGACCTTGTTAGATAACGTTGTTCAAGAACCACATGAACTATTTATTAGAGTCGGAATGACTAAGTTTTAGCGTAAGTATCTTTTAAAGTCCTGAGAAGCTTTCAATTTGAAACCAATAAAATCGCTTAAGTATATTAAAAGATAATTTGTCATTTATAAGCCGATAAATTAGAATAAAAATATGCCATAGTTTAAACTAAAATTATAACTTATTTTATGACTCATTAAGTGTTTCTCTGTTACATTTTTTTATAATGTATATGCGTGAGTGTATTGTATGAAACATAATCTAATTACTTCACATGGTTTTGTGGTGGAGGATATGGAAAATTCGGTATATCCGAATATAGCAATCTTGACATTAAAGTATATTTTTAAATTTATCCCACTTTTTTAGGTTAATGGAGAATTTTTAGCTAAAGATTTCACCCAAAAATATCATCCTTATTTGTATAATAATTCTGTGAACTTTTGTAAATTTCTAAAAAATTCCAATCGTTGGATATTTTGGAAAATCATCTACAATATAATTAAACCATATTCAAATATCAATCACACTTGTCCATTTGATGTAAGTAATTTTCGATATATATTTTCTTAATTTATATAAAATTTTTTCATATTAATTTAGCACGATATAATTGTTAGGAATTTAACGTTAAATAGCGGTATGTTGAAACTTATACCATTTCCAACTGGTGAATATTTAGTTATATTTCGTGTAATGGCTTATAATGATGTCAAAGCTGAAATTCGAACATATTTTTCAATGCGTGAATAAAAACAAATCACATTAAAAAAATTATATATTTTTTCTCTAACTTTTCTGAATTTACCAGCTCCATCCATTAATTTGACCAATCTCAGCTCATATATTGTACAGCTACCACATTTGGGCCCTTAAAATTTAAAGCCTTTAAAAAATTGATAAGTATATGAAATTCGATGGAATTGGTGTATATTTAAGAAATTTTTAAGCATAAAGTACTATTCCGGGAAGTGGTATTATACAGGAGTTATAAGCAAATATTTGTACCAACTTTCATGGAATGGGGCCTTCAAAATTAGCTATGGCAAAATTTGGCCCGTTATTATTAATTTTTGAAAAATATGTTTAAGATAATTAAAGAAATATTTCAAGTTTCAGGGTCTTATAATTGGAGTCATAGCAAAACATGAACCGATATTCGTCAAATCGTAACAAATATTACAGACAGTTAGAGAAGTAATTATGTCGAATTTCAATAAGATTATTTTATCTTCAAGAGATTTCATTGAAGCTTTAACCAAATATGCAACGATATTGATTAAATTAGTTAAAGAGTTAAAAATATAATACTGCTGAACTCAAATAGAATTATAAGCTCAAATCTGTATTCCGTGAAAAGGTCTTATGTGTTAGCTATAGACAGCTGAAATAATATCAATATACTATATAGAACTGAACTAGAATTGAATTCGAACTGAACTAGAACTGAATTCGAACTGAACTAGATCTGAAGTAGAACTAAAACGGGATTCGAACTGAACTAGAACTGAACTAGACCTAAACTAGAACTTAACTAAAACTGAACCAGAACTGAACTAGAAATGAACTTGAACTGAAATGGAACTGAACTTAACTAGAACTGAACTAAAACTGAACTAAATTGAACTAAAATTAGAACTGAACTAAAACTGAATTAGAACTTATGTAAAATCTTAGTCTTGGACACATTAAAACTTTACTTTTTTAATCCTTGTTTAACTTATTTTATTTTAATTTTAACTAGTTTACAATAAATAAAAGATTAAGATAAAGTTTTTTGTTACTTTTTTCTTTAATTTTATCAATTCATAAATTATATACAAACATTTTCATTACGGTCCACTGGTATGCATGTTTTCTGTAACAACCAATATTACACTTTATTACACTATAACAACAATTTTTATCGGTATATAAAAAAAATACCATTACAGCGAGGATTTGGATGCAGAATGTTATTAAGTTTTCATAATACTTATTGTCGAGATTTAACACATTTTGTCAGAAACACCCTGTTGCGATTTTAGGGAGAAACAGAATTTATTGATCAATATTTTATAGTAAAAATACAAGAAAACTGTAAAATGTGAAAGAAATTTTTTTCTGCAACTTTATTATAGAAGAAACCAAAACTGCAACATAAATTTATTTATGCGTCATTAATTTCAGTTAAAATAAAATGTAAATATTTTATATATCAATAGAATACAATGTCAAGTAGGGAAATTTTTTTAAAAAAAGATTTACTTTTTGATTCTAAGAAATTTGTTTATAAAGCAATAAAAGGAAGTTTTTCATCTTTTAAAAGGCATAAATATAACTAACAGTGTGATAATTTTGAAAAAAGAACAGAAGTCTGTGAAAGAAATATTGATTAAATTTATTTTACCTTGAATTTAATACAATATTAGTTTAGGACTGATTTTAGTTTATGGCAGGTCGTGTCACTGTTACTAGGATACTTGAATAAATTATTGTAAACTTTTTTCCTTTAATTCATATTAAATCACCTGGAATAAGAAAAAATCATACAAATATTCAGAAAACAGCTGGTCTCATGTAAGCTTCCATCCTGAATTTGGTTTTGTTATTAAATGTCCCTACAGAACTACAGCGTTTTTAACCATATACGCTAATTATAATTTTGAAAAAAATTTACGAAAATAAATAAAATCATTTTAATTATTGGAATACTGAACTCCACTGGTGCCATCATTAAACTTCTCAGAGTAAAATTTAGCATTCTTTGCTAGAGTTCTATTTTGAGTCTGCAAGTGTGCATCCTTTACAGAAAAATATAATAAAAACAAGTCAGAATGTTTTAGTCCGTTATAAGTAGTTCTAAAGAAAGATTAATAAAGGGACCTCGTACAATTTAAGCTTCTAATTTATTCTTAACTGTGCAATAAATTATTGTGTTTTAAAATGAATTTAGCTGGAGTGTTATATGAGAGATAAAAAGAATTATAAACCTATCCTCGTACAATTTTGCACATAGATTTTTGCTTTTATTTCGCTTAAGTTTTATTACAATACCAACATATATGTGAGATTTATGCTTTTAAAATTGAAATTTTGAAAGAGTTTTGTATGATACCTATGAGACCCTCGCATATTTTGATTTTCTTGAGGAACTATTTAAACTTAAAGCACCATTCCGGGAAGTACCTGAAATATTGGACCAACTATGGCCAATTTCAAAAGGCTTAAGCTAAAATAATATATTCCAAATTTTATGTATATATATTTACAAAATAACGACCTGTAGACTGTTCAAACCTTTTACCTGGACAGTCAGCCGGACAGACAGAAGGACGGACATCGTTAAATCGACCTAGAAAATGATTCTGAGTCAAACAATATACCTAAACGTGGGGACAACACCATTTTTTCTACATGTTACAAACAATAACAAAAACGCATAATACTTCTCTGATATCGTTCTACATCTTCTAATACTTTGAACTGGTTGCTGGTTTTAAACTGGAAACTTCCCATAATTATGGTAAATATTCATGCCAAATTCCATTAAGCCTTGTTAATTACAACCAAAAAACAGACCGACAGATAGACACATAGATAGACAGACAGACGGACATTGCTAAATCGACTCAGATTTGATTTAATGCAAGAATATATATACATTATGGGACCACAGATGATTCCTTCTTGGCGTTACACATGTAGTAACAAACTTAATATACCCTCTTTACAACTTGTGGTGGTTGTGGGTATAATAAACTGTAAATTGTGCAAAGAAGTATATTTTTTCTAAAACTCTCCAATAGAAGCAACCAAAACTGCAACACAAATTTATTTATGCGCCATTAATTTCAGCTGAAATAAAAATAAATAAAAATATTTTATGTATCAAATGAACACAATATCAAATATGAAAATTTCTTAAAAAAATACTTATTGATTCTAAGAAATTGTTTATGAAGCAATAAAAGTTTCTTTTTTTATCGTTTGAGCGTAATAAAAATAACTCACAATGTGATAAATTTGCAAGAGGAACAATTTTCAGTGCAAAAATATTGATGAAATTTATCTTAACTTGAATTTAATATAATTAAGGTAGGTCCTGTCATTGATGTTGGAAGATATTTATGAATTCTAGAATCTTTCAAATGATTCTGCTTAAAACTTACTACGCATCGCATATAGAGAGGTGTTAACTACGTAGGACTGTATTTAACTTTATGATAATTTCAAATCATAATAATTTCCTGGAATAGAATTTTAGAATTTTTTATTAGGACTGAGACTAAAAAATTCTTAACACACGTTTCTCATTAAAACTTTTAACTCAAATATTATTTAGTATTTTATATCAAGTTAACCTTGTAAAAAATGTCAGTTACTCTGTTTTATGCAGAGTACGAAAAAATCGGAGCAAAATCTTTATTTTCAAATGATCTTTATTTTATCTTCTCTTTGAGAGATAAAAAATTAAACTTTTTTCGATTAAAATTTTTATCTTAATCTCTTTGAAGGATTCGATAGTTGGATGTAAAAAAGGAGTAAAAAATCGTACTTTGGTGTAATATCAATAAATATATTGTTAATCTGATTAAAATGAATGACCAGAAAAAAGTGTCTACTAAAATTTTAATTTATTAATCCAACTTGGTCCAACAAAAAGATGGCGTCGAACTGTTTCCAATAAAATAAAAAAGTACCGGGAGGACTTTTCCGTTGATAGAAACCCTGATTTAGGTAGAAAGAATGGTCTTTGTTTTTAAAGCCCAAAAAAAAATGAAAGCATTTTCAAAAAGCTCCCTACATTGCTCAGACAGTGCTCAGACTATTTGGTATGAAAAGTTAAAGCTAATGCAGGTTTAAAACATACAAGGCTCAAAAAGTTTCTGAAAGCAACTTAGAGCCCAAAAAAGCCAATCATTTGTAAGAACGGGCTCCATAAAAGGAAAAAGCTGATTACATTTATAAGACTTCATAATGTGTCAACTTATTTTTGACTTGACTTGACATCCTGTCACTTTGGAATACAAGCCTTTGAGGGGTACAAGAATAATAATATTGTATTTGAGATTAAAATCCTCAAAACTGCCGGACTTAAGGCCAGTGGAAAGATATTTTGCTCTGGTTGAAAAAGAATTGAAGAGCACAAAAAGATGATCAAAATGGATTCTGAAAGAAGTTTTAAAGTTTCATCACTTGACTATGTTATACCCTACATCACAATGTTGCTTATAAAAAGTAGTAGCGAAAATTAATAAACGCCCCTCGCATAATTTAATGTTCTGATTTATTCTTAACTGTGCAGTAAACTATTGCGTTACAAACATTTGTGTGAAATTTATGGGTTTCAAAATTAATTTTGCTAGAGGGTTTATAGAGTACTATAAAATGACCCTCGTATAATTTTGCATGTAGGTTTATGCTTATATTTAACTAAATTAAACCAGTAGTTATTGGAATACCTACGTATTTGTGAGGTTTTTGCTCTCAAAAGAGATATTTGGAAGGGTTTTGTATGAGACATATCAGAAATAATGGATTGATCCTCGCATATTTTCGCACATCGTTTTATAATACTATAGAACTTGCATGTTTAAAATTTTTTTAAAATTGCTTTACATTTTGGACTTAAATGATCTTTAAACCTCATTCCGGGAGGATCACTTATATGGGAGGTACCTGAAATATTGGACCGTACATGGCGGCTTTCAATAAGCTTTAATTTTTGTCCAAAATAATATCATGTACTAAATTTCATCGAAATTGCTCAAAAATTGCGACCTGTAGACTCACACCATTTACATGGACAGCCAGCCGGATAGACAGACGGACGGACACGTTAATTCGACTCTGAAAATGATATTGATTAACATATATAAATGTTAATAATTTTTCGATCTCACTTCTTAGGTTTTCTTCATGGAATATGTTCTGAAATGCAACTAGAGGAACATGTTATTAATAAATTAAAGAAATTTTTTACAATTCTTGGAATATAGAATTTCATTTCATTGGGTTACTTTACAAGTTTAGTCTCCCTCAAATCCTCATTATTTCTTTTTTTTTTTGTATCAGCAGCAAACGATTTCCAACTAAAATCATAAACTTCGTGTAAATCGCAGAACCACAGAACATTTCAATTTGAACACATTTAAGACTACATTCATTGCTTTAGTAGACTTATACAAATTTAAACTTTAAATGGCTACAATTCAATATCCTTTGTTGTAGTTTTATTTTAACTTTACAATTGTGTCCTCTTTTCTGGAAAAAAGTTAATAAATATGCAAAAAAAAAAAAAAAAATATATATAATATAATATAGAGAAAAACATCTCTATCAGTCCGTACACATACATACAATAAATTAATCTCTATCATGTGTCAACACAGTTGTATTACAATTTTACTGAAATGAATTCTGTCATATGAAACGAAAATAAAACCAAAATACAGATATATACAAATAAATATATATCGCTCATTTGCTGCAAGGTCGTCATAACTCAAAATTCATAAGATTTGGCTAAACATCGATAGTAAATAGTAAATAAGACATTTTATTATCAGGCAAATTTTTTTAGAACCATTCATATATCTAAGGGGATTTCAACAGAATAGCCAGAAATAAAGCATTATTCCGATTGCGCGTCGGTAGCCATTTAGTTTACATTGCAGATTTTTTGCATGCGTTTAAAACTAAATCAAATATTAAGTTTTCATTTATGAATTCCAAAAAAAATATGTTTCTGTAAAAAAAATAAAAATATATCTAATGAAAAACTAATGTTTTGAGTTATGACCATCTTGCAGCAAATGAGCGATGTACGCTACTTATATTTTCATTTTTATTCAAATAAAAGCGGTGAAAGTCGAAAAAATACTTTTCGGGAAAAAATATTCGAAAAATGTAAAAACTGAAAAAATTAAATATTTTGCTGTTGAATTAAGATAAATGAATTGTTTTAGTTTTTTTTATACCCTACACCACCAAAAGTGGCGAAGAGGGTATATTAACTTTGTTATTTCGTGTATAACGCTAAGAAGGATTCATCTTAGATTTCATAATGTATATATATTCTTGCATACTAGTGCTCCATGAAATTTGGTCTAAGTACTTCTTATAGTTGTGAGAAGCCTCCTATTTAAACATGCTAAACCGGTTCAGTACATTAAACGATATAGACCGATATCTGAGGCAACTTCTCAGTTCAAGCGAAGAACTTTTGTAAAATTCTAAATTTTAAATCGGCAAATAAGCATGAAATTTTGCTATAATATTGAGTTACATATTCTTAATTCCATTCCGAAAGCTATCAAAATCGGTTTAGTAGAAATAATGTATGACTCATTAAATGTTCCTGTGTTTTTTATACTGTATACATTTTTTAGAGTATGTGTGAGTGTGTGTATGTACGTAACATAACGTATTTACTTTACCCACACTATTTGGGGAGGGTATTGATGATTTGGCATAGCCGAATAAAGCATTCTCACTTTTTATAAACAAACATTACTTTTTTTGTGAAAATTAAAAGGGCTGCGTAAAAATAATACAACTGTTAAAACAATTTAATAAATTTAAAATATGTATTAAAAAAGCGAAATGTATATTTTTCTTTCACGATATCAGCATTTTTTAACATTCGATTGACTATCGGAAATAAAAATGTACGCGGTGCACCGCAACCTTACATTTTGTGAAACGATATATTTTTTATAAATGATTTTTATTTTGCGAAGAGACCGTCTTAAGCTTCGTTTTCTAGGGAGAAAATCGGCAAATGGTTTAACACAGCATGTTCGCTGGATTGTTTGAACATTGCAGCTTTATTTGTTTGGACCTTTCAACTTTGGTTGACTGTTTAGTTTTATTAACCCATCCAAGTTTAAAGGTCTTTAAGTTTTTTAGAATTTTAGGTTTTAGTTACTAAAGAATATAATAAACGAACTAGTTCATTAGCCATTATTTGAAACCGATTTCTCAATCAATCACTAGTCAGTATTAGAAATCGATTTCCTAACTTTTTACTATGGAATATTGGAAGCCGTTCTTTAGCTAATACTGGAAACGGATTCTTCAAACTAATATATGAAACCACTTCGTTAACCGTTCTGCAGTACTGTTGAGAACCGATTCCTCAATCAATATGGGAAGCCCATTTCTCAACCGTTTATTACCCAATATTGGAAATCTATTTCTCCGCTCTCAAGCCAATATTGAAAATTTTTTCCTTAATCATTCACCAGCCAATATTGCAAGGCTTAGTATCCGACTGTGTCTCTACACTGAACCAAATGTCATAGGTAATATTAAAAAATTTTTTTGTAGATCTTAAACGAAAAAAAGGGTAAAGTAAACAGATTTTGATTCTAATTAACATATTTTTTCATAAAATGTAAACTGAACATAGATGTACATACATGAGGAAAACATTAAAAAAACATTCTAATAATGATTGAAATTAAAGAAATGGAAGATCATCTGATCACCAAACATGTAAGAAACTTTTCATCAGAAATAAGAGTCGATTGGATCAACACCGTCCTTTGACATTGCACTACTTTTTGTAAATTTGCATGGAAGGTACTTTTCCCCTGATCCTATTCATCTTACATTTTGTCCTATAAAACAGTTCCTTAACTGTTAGATTTTTTAAGACATTCTATAATCAATATTTGCTTGTATGGAGAATACTTCTTTCCTTGGTCCGTTAATGGTTTATGTATTTATTGATTAAAACAATTTAACGTAGTTTCTCTATTCTTCTAAAATATGGTACTAAAATTGAATAAAATTCATTAATATAAAGTTTTTGTTTTTATCAATTTGAATAATGTTTATTCAAATTAATAATCATATTGACAATTATCATCAATTTGAAGAACTTGCAAACAATTAACGAAAATTTTCGTTATGATGAAAAAAGGTTTCATTGGTTGATATTTCACCTATTTTTCTTCAGGTCTATACAATTTTTCCTTATATTTACTACCTTTTTTGGTTCAGTATATAATGCGTTTTCTGGTTATTGATTAATTAAAAAACATTTATTATTTATTTATTAAATCAAATAAATAAATCTTTATAAAAATTTACTCTCGGGAAGGATAAATCTATAATTTATAGTTACATCAGCATTCGCTGCAATATTCTCGATACATATTAGAATCAAAGTCGATTTACCTATGACCTTTTTTGGATTTATCCGATTAAAAAAAATAGGCTCATTGTTCAACACTAAACACTTTAATTTTAATTTATAAAACGAAAGTATTGGTTCACTTTTGGAATTAGACACAATCAGGTTTCTGCCTGGTTAGTGCATTTCAAAAATATCGGTCGGAGTTCGACTGTAGATCTCATGTAAGACAAGATTTAGGAATTGTGAATTAAGGTCATAAAACTCTAAAATGTCATATTATTTTAATAAAATTTTAGACAATCGCGGATACATGATAACTTTTTGACAAATTGCCCATTAAATCTTAAATATAAAAACATATTTATGAAAGTTAACATTAAATCTCATTAGTTATTAGTGCAAAATTTTATGAAAATCGGTCTATAATTTGCTAAAGTCGCCAAATAAATACAATTTTTTATTATATCGGAAACTAAATCATTTAAAATCGAGACGAACAAAAGAGGAGCTTTATAGGTCAAGCTACATCCCTACACATTACAATAAAAGAGTGGTATACTGCCCTGTTTAAGGAAAGCCATAGTCACCACCAGACAAACTGTCATATAGAATTAAAAAAATATACAAATCATCAGAGCTATGAACAGGGATGCTAAACTCTTAGTTGTTGACGACAGCAAGGTCACCCAACTATTTCAAACAAATAAAGACGGATGCCCTCATCAGCCCATGTATTCACCATCGTGCGGAATGATAAAACCATTGAAGTTTGTCCAGGGAGAAGAGAAATCACATGTAGTGAGATGGTTCAACAAAAGGATTTGGACCATTATCTGGAAGACATATATTAATTCCCGTACAAGATGTTCAACATGCAAACAATTACAAGGCTTAGAAAGAATGGCTCTCAGTGTTGGTCTTCTTACAAATATGTAGAAAACTAAAGCAATGAAAATCAGCATAGTAAGTACAAATAAAATCATGTGGCACGGGAAATACTAGTCTTCTGTTATCTGGGTAGTAAAGTGACTACAACTGTCGATACTCTAATATTCAACAAACAAGCAAAGGTTGGAATATTTAACGTATGAATGAAATCAACTCAGTTTAGCGGATGTGAAATGGAAATGGCTATACTATCAGAAAACGCCCGGAAAATATAACTAGATTTGGGCTTGAGTGTAATCTTCAAAGTTCAAGAAGACTTAGCATTAACTTATTCATTGTATCTGGCTCTCCTTTGAGGTCTCGCAATAAGTATAGAAATCTTAAAAATTAGTTTTTACTTTTATTATCTAGAAAAAATAATTTATCCTTTTCATCCTCCATCCCTGAACATGACTGCTCATCTATAAGACGTCAAGTGAATTAGTGTGAGCCCTAAGTCTTGTGGTATTTCTCTCGTGTGAATGTTATTGTCTCTAATAAACCAAGGAGAACCAATATACGCTGTTGCCCATAATTAGATACCATACGTCTATATTGGTTTTAAATGGATGACTTTATTGTCAAGGCTTAATTTACACTGATGGTTAATTAAATAAAGTAAGCTAGAGATGTTTAACTTCATATGAACACTCTTGGTGTAACATAATCACCCTGAGGAATGTAAACACTATTAAGAGAAACTTGTGGACAGTTTCCTTTTCTAAGAAGAAGGTAACGTATTACTTTTTAGTTCGTTTACTTCATAAAACCAACTTCATTTCCAATTCATCAATCAAACGTCTCACATAAATATCCAGAGTACGAAAAGTTAACTTAGGCTTCTCGTATGTATTGAGAATTAAAGAAAAGTCTGATGTGTATATTAGGAAAAAGGTGGGTTCTGGAACACTTCCCTTAGCAACGTCAGCCTTTATACAGATATTTTCTGTTACAAAGTTGTTTTATTTTACTCTGAAATGCCGATCATCCAAACAATTTGTGAGAACATAATGATACTCTCAAAGCATCAAGCTATATAAGGTGGAAATGCTTTGTGGAAGCTATATGTCCCCAAGAGGGTAATAGAAAGAACAAATTTCTTAAAACAATAATTTTTTCTTCGACAAAAATTTTTATTTTTACCCAAATTTCTTTTTTAACGTTTCTAACAACATAAAAGAATTTATTATGCCCAAAAATTTAATACCGTCACATTCCATTAATTTTTTTACGATTTTATTAAATCAAATCTTCACGAATTCACCTTGTCAAAATGTGTTTATAACATAAATCTTTTTTGTAAGATACAAAGAAACTGGAAAAAGTTGTGAAATGTTTTCAAAAATATTTTAAGTACCTTTTTTACCGAATCGAAAAAAAACTTCGCATTTTTTGTTTGTATTCATTTGCGTAGGAAAATATCTTTAACCAAAACAGGGAATAAAATCTCTGAAAATATTTCTAAAAATAATCTTTATAATAGATTTACATAATTCGTTTTGCATATTTTTCTCTTATACTTTTTGTGTTAGAGGATTTGCAAAAACTAAATTAAAATTAAATGTAAATAAGTATCTTAAAGATACATAGATATACCTAAAGATTATACACATAATTTTTTTTCGGCAAATTGCGTTAACCTATAATGATACCTGCCTTTAAAGAAAGGAGATGGATACCCAGATTAAGACTGAGGTTCACAGCAGGGACAAGAGTTGGGGTGAAGTTGACACACTCACTTAATATACTTAGTATACATTTGCAAATTCCATGTATGAACAACGTGAGCTTACATAAACCGTAGCGTTCACATATAATTCCTTATTGTCAGTTTAATGAACTCCTCTTGCAATTCTATTTTCTAATTTTTTTCTATTTCTCCTGTAGTGTGAGAAGATAATCGTGCCCTTAGCTAATGTCGAGATAATCAATTTATGCATGATATTTCAATAATTTTTCTCGTTGTCCCAGTTTCACAATGTACATTGGAGCAGAATCAAAGTATTGTTGGAAAAAACCCACACAAGTTGTGAAAAAGGTGCTTTGAGTTTATCGTACCATTTGTAATGCCAAGAAGGAATCATGTAAGACCCTATAATGCATATTTTTTTGCATCAAATCAATAATTCAATCTGAGTACATTTAGCAACATACGTCTGTCTGTTGTTATCACGCTCACATCCACAATAACGATCAGAACTCAATGAAATTGGCTTGACGATTTGTTATTGTCCTAAGAAGTCGTTTCAGTAAAAATGGTTTTATAATATATATCTGAGAAAACCTCCTAAAATTTTTAGCAATGATTATGAATAAAATGCTTATTAAATTTTTACGAAATTTGGACTGTGTTTAGTGAAAAGCGTTACGCTTAAATTTCCGTAGAGGAAATAGGGAAGTTTAACCGCCCTTTGGTGCTTATTTTTTGGATTTTTTTAACGAATAAATAAAAGGTAAGTTGTATCCCCTTTACAAAAGAAACTTTTGAAGCTAATGAGGAATATTTCAAAAATTGTTTCTTAAAATTTTTTTAAAATCGTTCAATCGGAACCACATTCCGAGAGGAAAATTTCTATGGGGCTAGATGAAATAATGGACAAATGATACGTGTTAAATTTCACCAAGATATTTAAAAATCTGCAAACTGCATTCAATTCACAAGGTTTAAATGAATGGACTACAAGCTTGAGGTACGAATATTACATCGACTCAGAAAGTGATTTTGTGTCGGACGACAAACTTGAAAGAATAATTCTCCATCCACATAAACTTAAAAGACAAGCATAGAAATACTTTTTAGAGTGCTTTCTGACACTTTGCTCGAACAGGTAGTGCGTATAAAATCTACCACACTTTTGGGTACATTTTGGTGCTCAAAATTTTTTATTCCGCCCTTGTGTGCAAGTTTATGTCTTAGTGAGCTTTTCGCCGTAAGTGACACGCTGTTTCTGTTGAAGATTAAAAAGAGTTTGGGGTATTTTCAAGTCTAAAAAGTCTAACAAATCAAAAAGTTTATTTTCCAGTTTATGAAAATTTATATTTTCATTGTAATGCAGATTTGTTTTTATCAATATTCGATTATTTGATTGATCGAATAAAAAAATTGTTTACTGGTGAAATTTAAATATAAATTATTCGAAAAATATTAAAAAAAAAATATATATTTTAAACAATTCTTAAAAGAAGTTAATTTTATTTATTCTTAAGCAAGAAAAAGGCTTAGGGGGCGGTGCCGAAACATATATACAAACCACCACTAACATTATGTCATGAGGAATTTTCTAACATAAGACATGAGACAACTATATAATTGTCTAAATTTCGATGAAATAGGTTGGACCTTGTAGGCCTAAAACCCTATTCCGGAAAGTGGAATTGTAATGGAGTTATAATGAAATGTGCCTCGATTATTGTCACACTAATTTTATCTTTTAAAGATAGTGATTATATATTGAATACAGTTAGAAAAATAATTTGACGAATTTCAAAAGAACTGGTCATTATTTACTAGTTTTATAAGACTGAAACATTTTTTCAGGAGGGGCTTTACATGGGCGCTTAAGCAAATTAAAAGCGTACATTTAAGACAGTTAGAAAAATAGTTGTGTCGAATTTCAATTGAACTGGTTTTTATTTATTCGTTTTTTGGAATTTCCGGCAAAGGTTGCTATGGAGGAGCTATATTAAAGTATGAGCTAAGATTGTTCAAATCAATATTATGTTTAAAATAGTTGTAATACTTATTGTGTCAAATTTCAATGGAATTAGTGTTTTTTAAATGTTTTGTAAGCTCAAACCCGGGATCTATAGTAACATATATGTACCAATATTGTTAACTTATATTCAGAAGAGATATTGGTAACGTACATCAGGAGAGCTAGAAAATTAATCAGGAAGGGCATATCAAAATATGGAACAGTATTAATAAAATTAACAACATATATTTTGGATACTTAGAAAATTGATAAAGAAACTAGAATTTCAATTTCAGTTCAAATATAAAAGTTTTGCAAGCTATAATCCATGTTGGAGGTAGGTCTAATAATGACCCCAGAAAAATCTTTGGGTTCATAATTGTATTAAAATAAATATCTACGGCAAATTTCAGAAAATTATCTTAAAAACTGCGACCCATATAGCACACAGACTTTGGGGCGTTTCAAAATTTCCGCCTATTACTCTTTTCTATTGATCCGATTTTGATGATATTTTTTACGATGGTAAAAAGCATATAACTGTATGTTATTGCTAAATTCATGTTGAAATCCAGTTACCATTAGATGAAAAAATTAGTAACTCCTCTATAGTTAAATCTACCCATCATTCTTTCTTGGCCTTACACAAGGAATGACAAAGTTAAGATAACCTCATCACCACTTGTGATGGTGTAGGGTATAAAAAGTTTGATTTTCTTTAAACTTATTAGTTAAACGCATTAGTTATTCCATAAATATTGAGGATGTTATAGATATATATACACATTTGTAATCATTATGTTACTTATGCTAATTAATGATGCACCAGTACGTATGATAAATGGCAACATTTAATTAAATATCACTCATACGCAACATGTTTAATACTATTTCACTAAAAATTGTTAGCAAGTTTTTAGGTTTTATAATTTGTTAAGGTTAAATGACTAAAATAGATATTTCCAAAAAAACATTGAAACAGGATGTTATATTTTTAGGATAAACGTGCTAAAGCAAATGTATAGTGTCAAAAATTATAGCTCATTCTCGTAGTAAAATAATAATTAGTTTAAAATTGTTGCTGTATATATATTTTTGACAATGTATTAAATAGTCAAACAATGCGATTCTGTTACAAACCGTTTTTAAAACTTTAGTCAAACAAAATGAATTTCGATTCATGTTAATCATTTGATTGCATATTATTGATCACCTATTATGTACACTAGGGTGGTTCAAAAAATATCTTCCTTCTTCTGAAAATTAATATATTTCGCCAAATTGCAGTTTTCTACGTCTATTGGATTTGGATCTTATACTTCTTTTTATATAAATGATAAAATAGAATTTTATATTTCATTAGTAAACAATGAGTTTAGAAATAAGAGTAAGGATTTCAATTAACCTGCTTGCCAGACACCTTACGCATGCGCGGACATGCTCTAGGTTCACAATACATAAGAACATGTATAATTCATTTTTAGACTTCTGTATTTATTGTGAATCCTCATATATCACACTCACATTATATATTTCATACACTTTCATGGACTACCCTTACGTACATCTAATGCTTTCATGGTAAACTTTGTTTTAAATTTTAATTGTTGTTACTTTCACAAGTGCTTCTTACATCTTCCATTTAATTACTCGAAAATTAGGGAGAGTTCTCATGGCCTTATGAAAAATTAATAAATATTTTTAAAATTTTTCATCCCTTTATTTTTTTTTTTGCCCCTTGTATTCCTTTAATCAAATTGTAATAGTTTTTGTAGATATCGCCGCTATTTGATAAAAACATATTTTTATTCGTATAGTAAATACAGAGTAGAGTATTGAAAACCTCATTTTACATGCTATCTAGATACGGGTAGGTTATAAGGCTACGCTCTTAATGTAATAGATAGCCGTACAAGGTTCTGGTATAAGGTGGAACCAGACCTTCAAAACACAGAAACACAAATATTACTCCAACTTGCAAAATGCAAAATATTTTCTAAATTAAGAGAAGTACTAATGAGGAGAATATAGTCAGATACACACTGGTCTTGGTCATGCCTTTAACGCCAAATATTAGCTCAAACAAAAGAGCTAAAAGGTATTATAATGAAAAAATAATCATGATTTGTAAGGAGGTGGCCAACGACTCATCTGCCGATGGAACAGCTTAACAGCCTATCAAATATTAATTGGAAGTGCAATTGGTTATAACCAGATAAAGTTATGATCAGATGTCTTTATATTTTTATGAATGTTAAGTGGAAATTAGAGAACTAATACTACGGAAGCAAAGTGTCAAACAAATAATATACTCTGAGAATACTGCTTGTGAAATTTGCACTAAACCCCCAATGACTGATGAAATATGAAGCATCATGTTATGTAGCCATTATATATAGGGCATTATCAAATATAATCTTGGAAATCTAATGCCTTGGTGCACACATTCCAATTTATATGGCGTCTGTAGCATACTCAAGAATTTGGAAGAATCACTTGACGAGAATGATTTGTTCTAAATTTGGCAAACTGGGAACATGCCTACTGCTTCAGCTATCGAAAGTTGATCTCCGTAATAACAAGCTAGCGTTCACAGTATACTGTGCAGTTCCTACTCAGATACTTTATAAATACTTCAGTGGAGCCTATGGGAGGATGAAATTATTACTCACTTGTAGGATTTACCTTAAATGGACGTGGTCAGAATAGGTGTTTTATATGAAATACTATTTCTTTTTCGAAGAACAGGTGCTAACTAAGTTTTGCAAATGAAAACTACATCTTATTGCAATTGGAGTTAGTGAGAACAATAAGTGCATGTCATAAAGTGAAGAATTTGGATTGTTTAGAGACAGTTGAGATTTCTCTGGTACTGTTTTCTGACATCAAACTTAATTGTTCTCAGATCTTGAATGCTTTTTTGGTGTAGTATACCACTTTTAGGACATTTATGTTAATCCAAATAGGTCAATACAAATGTAGCCGATACATTAAACTTATTAGAGCTAATTTAATGAATTATTTTAAGAAGAGAACTAGTATATGGATCACTAGCAATATAAATAGCCCTGCACTACCCACATTAATTTTATTTCAAATTTTTTCAAACAGTTAGTCATTAAAATTTTAGGATATATGAAAAAGATAATTTATACAACAGAGTCATGAATATATATGTGGGTATACAAAAATTAATGAAGGATGTAGAAATTAAAAAATTATTACAGAGTTCTAAAATTATTAAGCTACGTATGTTTAGCAATAGAAAAAAACAACAAATAATAAAATATACCTTTAAGCAATTTTAAGGCTTATAAAACCTAAAATGATTTTCTACACATATAAGCGCTTATTTCACACTCATATAAATTTAAATTTGTTTACATGTATTTGAATATGATAATAAAGTCATAAACTTACTTTAAATTTCATACTCACAAACATACATATACAGACGACTGTTAGATAAATACACGAATATGGTTAATATACAGTTACACTCCTACACATAACCACAAATTATTTATGACCATAATTTACAATAAAATTTGAGATAATTTATCTTTATTTATACACTCCACAACTGCAAATGGTGAGTAAAGGTTACGTTGAATGTGGCATACAGTTTGTTATACCAAAAAATATATATTTTAAGAACACTTAAGGTGCATTTATTTGAACCTTTTTATGGTGAAATGATTCAATTTCACTTTTTTGGACCAAAATCAAATCTTCCGAAAAACAAATCTGTGAAACACTTTTGGCAAACTTTGATCGGGATATTCTAAGTGACTTTATCTAAATTCAGAGTTCGATTAGATCAGCTTCTGAGCTGTGGAATGAATAGAATTCACTTTCAGAATCTGATGTAATTTCTCCATTTAACAAAGTTATAAAGCAACAGCTGAACTTTAAATATTAAAATGTCGTTCTTGTAGTTGGCCTGCATTGTAACATGGTAGGTGAGCCAGAGAAATAAGTGAATTTCATCACAGATAAGTTTCCCTGGCTTGGAGAAATCATCTCGATTTCATCATATTGATAAATTTTTCACTAAGTTACGTACTGATTGATGCCAAAAATTGTGATTCCAATTGCAATGTGCTATTAACGTTTAACTGTAGTCATAAATGGAGTAACATCAGATTAGGAAGGTATTAATATATACATAACACAAAGTCTGGATCATCGATTCAATATATTATATAAATTCTCCGTATTGTTGTTGTAACAGGTGCAAATAAAAACACTTTTGTTAGTTATGTGATTTTAGATATTGTTTCAAGTTTAGGCAAAGAATTTCATAGATCTTCCAGACAGGTAGAGAAATGGAATTCGAGTGGCAATAAACGTGTAACATTGTTTCATTCCGATTTCAGTTTAGTTGCAAGCAATACATTCATGCGGTAGCTTGAAATCACGGAAATTGTGTTTAGAGAAAAGTCCAAAAAGTTCAGTAATCTCTTCGTTATTGTCCACATTAACAACACTTATTCTTTGAATTTTCTTTGAACCTTTCGTAATATAAAGCTGATGTTGCACATATTTTCCATTGCTGTTTAAAACACTACTGAAGCTTATTACTGGCAAAATTATGGCAGTTTGTCTTTTATGAATTAAGGATCCAATAGTTATTCTGCATAGAGAGCAACCTTTTTTCTTAGCTTTCTATTTAGTATAACTCCCAACTACATAAGTTCTGCCGGAATAATATTCAGAAGTAGCGGTTGTCTGTCACATTTTATGTATATTATTTAATTTTAAATACTTCTTTACAACTGATGATATTAAATATTCTGCATTGCCAACTGTAACCATACTTTGTTTTACTTCGCTGCATTATTTTCACGAGAAAAAATTACCCAAAGAGAGAGTGTGATGTTGTTTTACGGTCTTTCACTTTTTTATGTTGAAGTCATAATCGTTACCATATATTTTGCCTTTTTCATACCCAACTAACGATAAGAACTCACCACATGAAGCAAACCGTATAAATCATAGAAATAAGGAATTTTATAATAAATATACTCACACGAACAAAAGGACAAGCATATAGAAATGTAAATATATACAGTGTAAGATATGGGTAAAAAATCTTGAAAAATTCTGGACTTATTCTGGAAATCGAATATATGGTGAAGGGTTTGAAGGAGATTTCTTTGTTATTATCAAATACGGTAAAACATTGTGGCCAAGTATAATTTAATTTGGAGAAATATTCTACGCAGACAGACAAACAAACAGATAGACGGATAGAAAGGGAGAGACAAAAAGGACAGACAGAATATAATGCTTTACAGCATTTTTGATGAATTTTTCTACATATCAAGCTATTGTACCCTCACAACCAGATATATATTTTATATTTAAAATTTTTTTTACCACCACAAATAGATAGATAGATAGATAGATAGATAGATAGATAGATAGATAGATAGATAGATAGATAGATAGATAGATAGATAGATAGATAGGCAGATAGGTAGATACATACATAGATAGATAGACAGGCAGATAGATATATATATAGATAGATAGATAGATAGATAGATAGATAGATAGATAGATAGATAGATAGATAGATAGATAGATAGACAGACCGAAAGACAGACTGGCAGGCATGAAGATAGTGGAAGTACCGCCAGACAAAGTTATAAGCATATGCTCAAGAATTGGAGATAACAAAAAACCTAGCGTAGATCGCATTCAAAACAGAGCACAAAAACTGGCTATACGAAATAGTCCGGAAATATTTGCTGAAGTATTAAAGAACTGCATTCGATAAGGACGATTTCCCAAGGATTAGAAAATGCAGAAACTGGTATTATTACCAAAACCATGGAAACATTGGGATAATATTTATCTTGCAGACCTATTTATCTGTTGGATATTCTTTGGAAAGCTTTAAAGAGTGTTATATATAATTGACTTCTTCCAGCAGTAGAGAGATCCAAGGAATCTCGAAGAGACAGTATGACACCAACGACGGAATGGCTAAAGTTGCTATAGGAGGGATTGGATCTAAAAGGATATATTGCGCAATTATAACGCTGGATATAGAAAATGCACTTAATAGTGCAGGATGTAAACCTTTTGGGGAATCTAGAAGTTCCAAATTATTTCAGGAGGACCGAAGGTGATTACTTCACGTACAGAGTGTCGTGGTACGATACGGATGAGGGATTGGTCCTAGGACCACCTCTTTACAACGTGATGTATAACAATATAATAGAAATGGATATATGGATGGAATCTAATATAATTGGTTTCGCGGATGACATGAAAGGGATCGTTAAGATTTGGCTGCATCAAATAGGACTATAGCTAGTAGATCATAAGGCAAGATGAAAATTAATATTAAAGTTGGAGATGAGAACATTCAGTCAAGTGCTGCAACAAAATATTTTTAGGAATAATAATAAACGATAAAATTAATTTTAAGGTCCATATGGAATACGCATGTAGAAAAGCCTCGCTGGTAGATGGTGCAATCAGTAGGAGCATAGCTAATGTCGGTGGATCGAGGCAAAGCAGACGTTCACTGATTTCGAGAGTGACAATGTCAATTTTATTGTTCGGAGCATATATCTGGGCGAATATTATTAGAGATGACTGCTTAAGGGCATGCTGCAGCAATAGGACGATATTATTTACTACCAAACGCAGTTTTTGAGTGGACATGGAGGATATATAAACTACATATTTAAAAGGGGTTATGACGACTCACTAAACTGCCCGAGATGGAAGGAGAAGCGTAACTGCTTACAAGCCCCACGAAGTAGTGGAAAGTGCCTCGGGGAATATGTAATGTTGACGATGAAGTTGGTTTTTACCTCCACTATATAAAAAAGCAGGCAGACTGACAAAATACAGACAAAATTTTTCTACGTTTTTTATGTCTTCTTCTTGGTGTTACACACCAAGTTCAAATATCCTTATTACCACATTTCTTTTTTGTACTTAAAAATTTTCCATATTATTTTTAGCCCATACTTTACTTAAACAACTTACAGTGACAATCTGAGCGCTGAAACAAATTCAAATGAAAACTAAATAAACTACTGAGAGCGATTTTTTATTATACTAAAATAAGTTAAAAAATAACTGTAATTTACTTCTGTATATTTCTATTTATATCAACTTCTTGCCCAAGTGGTCATAGGAGAGAGATTGTTAACGTATGGGAATGGGTGTCGGAAAGGAAAAACTTGTAAAATATAATAATAACAATAATGATAAGTGAGAAAAAATACCAAAACAGAGAGAGAATAGAAAAAAATTGTAACTAAGTTGTTGATTTGTATCATTTAAAAAAAATTCAAAACTTTTGTAAACTAAATTTACAATGTCCTTGACACACATATTACTAATGCTGTATTTAAATACATATATGATGAAAATGTTTTAATAATTTTCATTTAAGTTTCGCTGTTATCATGAATTATTCTAACGCATCCTTTTAATAACTTGGTGTCGTATTTAGTAACAAAAAATTACTATTACACAAGTTGTCCGATATCTGAAATATTTTAAAAATTTTTTGTATCAAGGTTAAGATTAATTTATAATTAAGATTAATTTATAACGTTAAGATTTCGCTATAAAATTAAAAAAAAAATATATAAAATTTAAGATAAGTTGGCAACATTTATTCATTTGTCTGTGAGTAAATGTTGCCACTTTTTTAGAAAAAATTATAAGAATACCATATTCTGTATTTAATATATCCTCAACTAAAGAAAACTTCATAGAACAACTTTATTAAAATATTGTTTTGATCCAAATTTTCTATAAAAGCGATCCATACTTAGGAACCTCTTAAGCTTATGACCATATAACCGAATATTATAAAAAATTTTAACAACATTTTTTCAAATTGTGGCCTTAAATGGAATCAAATATTCATAAAGTTAGTAATATATTTTTAAGACTTCTAGAAAATTGTGATGATTTTATTAGCTTAAAATCTGCTTTCCACGAAGAATTTTATATGGGAGCTTTGGCAAAATATGAACCGATATTTGTCAAATTAATGACATATTTTCAGGATAGTTAACAAAGTAGTTGTGCAAAATTAATTTTATGGTGTATCAAAATTGTGCATATTTTAATCTTTAACTTTTTGCTATGGATCGGATTTTGGTGATTTTTTTCATGGTGATGAAGTACATACAATTGTCTGTTTTGGTTTAATTTCTTTTTAATCCATATATTTTTTGTTGAAAACCTTAGAAAAACTAATTGCTAAATTTTGATGTTGTCCTCAAAATAAAACAATATAGTTGGTTTTAAATTAAAAACTCTTTAGGACAACAAAAACAATATTTCATTGCATTCGATCATTTATTCTGTTCTTAATAGATAGAAGGATATAAATACATCGATTCCGATTTTTAAATAATTTTTGCCATTACATATGGAATGATAAAGTTAATATACCCTCTTCATCACTTGTTGTGGGAAAGGGTATAAGAATGTGTGATGGATTGAATCATGAGTAGAGGCAGCTCCAATACAAAGCTAGTAAATCGCTTTAAAGAAAGGATAGCCCCCAAAACATTGGAGATAATACCTATTGAAGTGAAAGTGTGAAGATTTTGTGTCAATTACTTTTCTAAAGAACAAAATGTATGACGGATAGAATCAAGAGCAGAGATAGCATCCACATAGTGATAATATTAATTATAGATAATCCGTAGAATTATTACAACCAGAGTAGATTGATAAAGTCAGACGAGAAAGTACTTACTATATGAAGAAAAAAGTACAGCTGCCATCATGCAAACCAAACATTATTATCGAATATTTTAGAGCTCTACCATCTGGAGTTTCCAAATTTTGTCATTTTCCTTTAAAACAGGTTTTACTGGAAAAATTTGCATTGGGTCAGGGGGTAGATGCATTCGAAGTAAATATTATAAATTGAATATCTGAAGAATTATTATGGCGAAAATCTTCCAATTTTTCCATTGTTAGAAATTTCTCTTAATACATATTTTTGAATCTACAACTTAGAAGAATTTTTATGCAGCTAAGCGAGCAAAAAAGCAAATCTCTCATAATTGTTAGTATTATGAGAACAAATCGATTTTTTAAAGTGAAGAAAATTTCTTAAAGAAAAAATTAAATACCCGTCAAATCAAATCAATAACACATTCACAGATTACTCCTGTGGTGTATAAAATCTTAAATGCTTTAAGGTAATTTTTGTAAAAAATCTTCAAAATTTATTATCATCAATTACTGTTAATTATAAAAATTAAGTAATTTTAAACGTTAAAAATTAGTGCATTCAAAAAACGAGACTGGCAACCGGTTAAACGGTTTTTTGCATTTCGAAAAACTGACCGGTTTTTTTCAGTCAGTTAACCACTTTATTTAAAGGCATATTCAGCTGCATTTTTATGTATTCCGCATAAACGAGAATAAATAAAATTTCTCATTCCGTATGTAACACTAGCAAAGTTCTGTATGCATTCTTAGTCATCATATTCTGAGTCGATTTTGCTATGTCCGTCTGTTTTAAACAACATCGCATCCATAAAATAATTAAATGAGATTCTGCAAGAGTTTCCATCCATTATCCTGCATTATCCATTCTATAGGTAAAAGGTATATCACTATAACTTGGTCAAATTCAGAAACTAAAGAATGAGGTTCTGTAAATGTAAAAGAAAAATAATCGATTTAAGTAAAACCATGGTATCTAGACACATTATATTAAATACAAAAAAATTTTTCAACCCACCTATGTAGGATATTAAAGAGTGCACATTTTGATTTGGAAGGAATCATTATTTTATCTTCAAGCCATTTCACGATATAGGTTTTTATTGGTTGGTCTTAATTTCTTATATTTTTTCTATAAATTTGTAATAATCAAACAAAAACTGCTTAACCGGTTTTCTGACATAAAACCGTTTTCCAATATATATATTTTTTTTTTTTGAAAAGTTAATTTTTCAAATAACTCGAGAACTGATTCTTTGAAAATGTCAGTTTTTTGAATACACTATTAAAAATCCATTCATTCAAAATTAATTGCTCTAAAAATCCCCATTGCAAACATAACTGCAAAAGCTTCTTTAAACCCAAACTCATAATCTGCAGCGCCAAAGTTTTTTCATAGAGAGCAATAAATAAAATGTTGACTCTTTAAAGGCATTTTATGCTTTCAACAAATTATCCGTCACAAAAATCAAAAAAAATTTCACACCATTAGACACAGCAGACTTCAACATAAATCCTTCAACTGCAACGATGATGCCTTAGATGTTTCACAAACAACAATAAAAGCGTATAAATTATCAGACTTAAAAGAAAAACAAAATTCAAGAACTTGTAAACCAAACACACAACTTCAGTGGAAAGCGATAAATTACAGCAATTGCTAATTTTAAGGCGAGAATATTTAAAAGCCAACAAAAAATTAAATAACCGTCTTTTTTCAGCATCAGGTTTTTGCATGATAAATTTCAGATTAATTTTTATCAGATTTTTAAATTATTTTTCAATTTGTCGTAATGCATTATGTGTGTTACATAACAAATAATTCATACAACCGTTTATAAACCAAACATCTCTCTATTAAGCTCTAATCATATTAATATACCTTCACATGTACTTAATGACATGTGGTAGTGATTAATCAGATCAATACTAAGAATTAAATTTGTATAACAGTATTAGCTGAATTCATAAATAATATCTCAACAATCTTGACCAAGGCTGCAATTGACATTGTCATATGTTTATCTTGCGTAATTGATTTGGTGAATTAACAGAGCTTTGCTGTAACTGTAGCAACATCATCATTATTGTGACTTGGTTAGGTCTGGATGAGACTACAAATGCGAAGGTACTTTTAAAGATGTATTGATAAATTTGTCTTTTTATTATAATTTACAAAAAAAAATTATTTTTTTAATCACAATTGATGAAATTTTGAATCCTTTTCATTTAGTGTTACCGTTGGTGCGATTTTAGTCGCAAACTGCAAACTTTTTCATATACATGAGACCTTTTGTGTATTTTTTAAAAAAACTTGAATTTCCGGCATAAAATTTTTCTTAACTAATGACGTATAAATTAATTTTATATAAATTATGAATAAAAGAATAAAATTTAAAACAATAAAATAATTCAAATTCATTAACGATATGTCTACGAAATCATAGCCGAAATCGAAATGGTGTTAGCTTTGGTCAATATTCAAAATTAATTCAACGTTAAAGGGAAACAGAGCAAATTCATAATAAAAAAGAGTTCATGTTCAAAAAATGTATATATATTTTTAAATTGAACCCATTGCAACTTTTCTTCCACGAATTGCATTTTAGGTGGGAATTTATTTTTCAAAATCTCCTTTTTGTGCGACTTTTCAAAAAATCTCAAGGGTAACGCTGATTCCATTCACGATTTTATAATACTTCCAAACACCTTTGTTGTGCTGTTCCATTCTCTTTTAACAAGAGCTCAATATTTTCCATTGGCATTAGTTCCAGGCAGTTTAGAGGATTTGCCTCTCTTGGTACAATACCACATTATTGTCTTTGTACCACTAAAATTGTTGTTTAGTATAGTTACAGGATGCCAAGCTATCAACAAAATCGTTTAGTATATGAGGATAAGTGGAAGAAATTGTTAGTTCACCTAGCAATAGCATGTCAACTCCAAGGATAAACTGCTACTGATCAAAAAGCAACTTTTCTCTTCAAGGACTTTCTGCAGTAATTATTGCCGAATTATTGTAAATTATTAGATTAGCCATCAGTTGTTCTTTAAAATAAGGAAATAATAGAGTTCCATAGGACGGAGTAATACCACCACAATTGTTTAACTTCTACCTCTCGAAACTCTCAGGTAAATTGTTATCTCACCGAAATTCTCAATTACTTGTGTAAAATTTACCAACGAGATCAGCGTGAAAACTTTACACCACCTGGACAAAAGAGTTAAATACTTGTTTTGGTAACTACCCGTAACTATCCGGTAAACCGTATAAGTTACATATAAAACGATTGGCTGATCAAAGGTACATTATACTTCTCCAGAGTAGGCTGTGGAAATATATTCAAAGTTGCTAAAATTCAGAATTAAAAATTAAGTAAATGATGATCATTCAAGTGAAATGTTTAGTAAGCATTTGCTTTTGGAATGTCATCGGAGAAATCATCCTAACTTCAATATTTCACAATTCAATTATCCACCGAGTTCTTATAAACGAAAAAAGCACACTTACAAAGTATCCTTTTTTGTATATGATATCTTTTAACAAGATTTATAGAGCTACCAGGTAACTGTATAAATATCGTGCTTAAAGGCCGCCCATCATCCATTGCATATAATGAACGGAATCTGCCGCAGTCTAAAAGTTCTGACACAAGTGAAATCGGGCTGGATTAATAGGTTCAATGACTACCAACCTTTAACTGTTCTTATCATTCAAGGCCTATATCCTGCTCGTGACCAAGAAGCCCATAACACACGACACAAAGACATGACAGTCCAAACCTACATTTTGGAAAAATTCTCTGTCAAGTTTTGCTGAGTTGCAGAATAGAAAGTAGAAAAATAAGCATGAAGTTGTGAAATTTAAATATTATTGTGCTGATGTTTGTAACATACAGAAAAAATGTGTAACACCCATCTCAAAAATGCTTTTGACTCAGAATCATCTGTCTATCTTTTAGGCTGCCTGCCCATGTACAGGTTGGCAAAACTCTACAGATTGCGATTTTGAAGATATTTTGATGAAAGTTTGGTATATATTATTGTTGTAATTCAAGGACAAATCATATTGAAACTGATCATATTCGGTCCAATATTTTAGGTTGCTCTCATACAAATGATCTTTAATGGTATAATTCTCTTATATAAGTGAGTATAATAAAAACATTTTAAACATGTATGTATTATATGAAGCATAAATCATAAAATTAAATTCTACGGGGGTCGGATCATAATTTTTCATGTTTACAGTTTGGTGTAGGGTTTTAAATATTCGTGTTTGACCAACTGTTAAACACTTATTTTTTTGTATATATTTAATAATACCTGATGTTGGACTTAACAAAAAACCCCTTTTGATAATAAAGTCCTTATAGTTTTAAAAGTCCGAAATGACCATAATTTATGACTATTTTTGATACTGGGCCAATACTTCTGAACTCTCACAAAAAAACTTAAACCCATTAATCATTATCGAAATCACGCCATAACTAACCCAGTAATTTTGTGTTAAAAGTTTATACTTTCTAACACGTGAATGTATATTTCACACATGTATATATATAATAATATGTGTGAATGTAATTAAATCATTTTTATATTTTTATACCTTAATTAAAGGTAAATGACATCAAATTGTTTCCCTTCAAACAACAGTAAGAATTTCTACACCTTGATAAAATTTAATAATATTTTAAGTACTAAGAATATATAAATTTCACTAAACACTCCCCATTTTATATCATACCACCTGTCTGCTATTTGTACTAGACACAACCTCATGCAGCAGGCGTTTCAAATGAAGACGTGTGTTACCTGATAAGTCTTAATTATTACATTTATGTGTGTAAAATTCTTTGTTGATATGTATGTTTGTGTTATGTGGTATTGTTGCAAGTTGTAAACGTCCTTTCAACAACTATTTGTGTGAGAGGATTATAATCATATTTACTATTCTTATTATTAAATAACAAGTGTTTTACTTAATTTATGGTTTTAATTTACATTACTGTAAATGCTATTGTGATGACACGTAAAGTACAATAGTTTATGTTATTTTTTTTTTGTTTCAACAAATTTACAAAATTCCACACTAAATGTTGAGAATATTATGTAATACCCTACACCACATTCTTGGCTGTAAATGATGCTAATGGGTGCAATACATTATTATGATATTAACATTTATGTGAAATTAATGCGTTTGAAAAGGATCTTTTTCTGGAGCGTTATGTGGTAGTTAGAAAAACTTATAGACCAACCCTCGTGTTATTTCCCACAGCGGTTTAGACTTATATTTTTTATAATTTGTCTAAATATTTTTACAACACCCACGCATTTATGCGATTTATTAGTTTCAAAGTGATATTTGGAAGGGTCGTTGTATGGGACCTGTGAGAAATAATGTACCGATTCTGGTATAATTTACCATATCGTTTTTAGCAAAATTTGGATAAAACCGTTTTATATTTGGGAAATGTGTGGACTAAATACCCCATTCCGGGTGACATTATTATTGGACCAATTTTAATAGATATCGTCCTTGGGCCAAAATAATAGTGCGTTCAAATTTCATTGTGACATCTTATAAACAGACAGCCGGATGGATAAACGGACGGTTGGAATGCCATGGTTAAATCGCCTCAGGAAGTGATTCTTAGTCAAACAGCATACTTTAAGTGGTGGTAGGACTATTTTTTCTGCTCGTTACAAACACTTTCGCATGATACGGCTTTAACCTATTGAGGTGAAGGGTACAAAAAGCAACTAAAGGTGTTATAGTCTAACAAGCCCAATTGTATAATAACCTACAACACACTATTGGTAGTAAATTTTGTGACGAATAGTAAGCTGGCTTTGAATTTACTCACAATTTTTTAGAATCCAATTTGGATGATCGGCATTTCAGGGTAAATAAGAGTTGGTAATAAGAGCTGGTATTGTTCAGGGTAGTGTTCCAGGACCGACTCTTAATGTATACGTCCCACTTTTGAGTGGTGCGATTGTTCAGGTAATGCTTCTTTAGTTATCTAATGAGTAGATGTGACAAAGCAAATCTTAGATATACGACTCAGATCAAATATATTGGAATAACTGTGGGTAAGAGAATGAATGTTTTGATCTTTTTGAACAGAAGCTTAAATTTTGTGTACGTCCCTCGTATAATTTCATTTTCTTATTTATGCTTATGTATGCAATATATTATTATGATACTAAAATTTATGTAAAATTTATGCGTTTTAAAAGGAATTTTTTCTGGAGGTGTATATGGGAGTTCGAAAAAATTATGGACTGATCCTCGTAAAATTTGGCACATCGTTGTAAAACACAATAAGTCTTTTTTTGCAAAGTCGTTTTATATTTAGAAATTTTATGGACAAAAAGCTCCATTTCGGGGGGATATTTGTATGGATGCTACACGAAAAAATGGAACTATCATAACCAATTCCAATAATATATCTTTAAAACTGCGCTCTGTACTTTGAGAACAAGCTTTACATGGACAGCCAGCTGGATGGACATGCTTAAATCGACTCAATCAGTGATTCTGAGTCGAACGGTGTACTTTAAAGTGGTGGTAAGACTATTTTTTCTTCCCGTTACAAATATCTGCACAAACGCGTAATAACCCCAATATCTATGGTGGTGTAGGATATAAAAAAAAAAAACAAAATGTTTATGACAATAAAATTTTACTTATACTAATTGAAACATAACTTTTATTCATTTATTTTCTATTTTATGTGGTTCCATAAAGAGTTCAGAGCTTTAAATGCGTAAATAGTTTGTTGACTCTAAATGAAAATTGATAACTTATATCACACAGTGGAACAGAATAGATTTTTTGGAAAAAATCTGTAATCGGCAGCCTGGTTTTGCATGGAACATGATAATATTAAAAGAGTGTAGCATAAAAGCTTCCTAAAAAGGGTGGAGTTATATTTATTCAAACCGAGGTTTCATGAATTTATTTTTTTATCGCGGGACATATTTTTGTTTCCATTTTATTCCAATTATAAATTAAAGAGTTGAAAACAATTATTGATTCAGTGAAAGACTTCTCTTGTATTCTCAAAAATGTAAGAAAAAAATCCTAGAATTGGAATTTTTGGATTTTAGTATATAGACCCCATATATAATGAGATGTAAAAGAATCTGTTATAATATAGCAAGAAATACACCGAGGTTTTAAAACTGCATTCCGTTTTGAGATACAGCCTTTGGAATTTGAGAAAATATTGTTTAAAATCGAAGCTTTGTTATATATATGTTGGTCAAAACTTATAAGGTTTTGTCTTAGGCTTACGACATTATGGTTCTATAGAATTATTTCAAAAAATATTCTGCCCAACAGCACAGTGTAAGATTATTGTTGTACCCTTTCCAAAAGAATTTTATACCCTTCACCTGCACAAGTGTTGATAACAGTATTTTAATTTTGTCATGCCCTGCGTAAAACCAAGGAAGAATCATCTTAGACCCCATAAAGTATATATATTTTTGCATAAAAAAGCAATAGCCAGTCTTGCGCTGAACTTGAGACGAATAGTAAGCTGCCTTTTTTTAATTTTTGAATGGTGCGATTGTTCAAGCAATGCTTCTTTAGTTATCTAATGTGTAGATGTGACAAAGCAAATCTTAGATATACGACTCAGATCAAATATATTGGAATAACAGTGGGTAAGAGAATGAATGTTTTGATTTTGTTGAATTTGTTGATATTGTTGTAGTAAGTGGAGCCTTAACAGACATGATGTTGGTGTTAAATTAAACAGCATATTTAATGCTTATGTCTGATATGGAAGAGTTATTTCCGTTGTTGCACGCAGAGAAACGTCATTTCGCAATATTTTCATCGCAAAGACTTATTATATGATGAAAATATTAGAATACATATTTTTTATTTCTAGAATAACAATATTTTTAGTGGCGACAACAATAACTATTTATATAAGTGCAAAATGGCAATGCGAATAAACATACTTTTTGTTACAACTACAATATTTTTTATTGAGATAACAATTTTTTAGTGGTGATAACTATAACCATTTCTACCTTTGGCGTAAGCCTGAGTTTTTAATTACGGACATTAATGTGACTGTGTTATGACTTGGGAAATCTGTAGCGAAGAAAAACCCTAGACTTAAGCCAAAGCTAAGTCCGATGACCTCATCACGTATGAATTTATCAATACCAATCCCTCAACCTTGAAATAAAATGCCTTATATCCTTAACTGAAACATAGGCTTCTTACATACGGGCATTTATGAAAAAAGAGGTCTGTCCAACTATCTGCAGTATGGGTGTGAGATGGTAGTTAAGGCAGTCAAACGGATCATTACGATGTGCTTGTAGAAAGTTGGGTAGTTAGGAATATCTCATACCGGACAGGGATGGAATTTTAGAATGATATTAGTAAACAGCCGAACTTAAAGACGATTGGGTCATATTGTGAGTAAAGTTTTTGTAAGATGAAATAGGATGCAAGTCCGCTATGTAATCAGTCTTTGCGATGCTCTATGTTCTATCTACGTCCAAACAATGGCACTAGCGAAATTTTATTTTTTATTTATTTAGTTTTTAGGGCGAATAAGCTTTTTCCGAATGATCCGATTTTGAAATTTTTTTACAAAAGTTTTTCTTCTGAAAATTTTACAAAATGTTATTTAAGCTACACATAAATGCAACCTTTATCTGAAAATATTAATCGATTTAGAATCGCTTTTTGAGTTGATTTAACAATATCCGTCCTTCCGACATGTTCATCCATTTGACTGTTTGCTAGATTGTCTGCTTGTGCATCTTACCGATCGCTATTTTAGAGATGTTTCGATGAAATTTAATACAAGAAAGAAACCTATTGAAATGGTTGAAAATAGGTCCAATATTTTAGGTAGTTCCTTTACAAGTGTCCTATCGGAAGTTCTTAAAACCCACAGATAAATGCTATATTATACTAAGGTTGGTGTACCATTTCCAGAAATCACTTTAAATAACATAAACCTCAAGAAAAGGTTTATATTGTCAAAATGTTTCGTATATAATTCCGATAGATTGGTTATTGGAAAAGTATGTGAAATATATCCGAAAGATTCAAGTGACACACTATTCCAGTAAGTACAATCAAAAATTTCTTCATTGTTAAATTTTATCTTGAATTTTAAGAAAAAAATATTAGTACAACTAAAGTTAAAGAAAAGTTGTCTGGATTATATAAAATGGAGAAAACTTTTACAATGACAGAGTGACAAATTTACTGGAAAATGTGAATTTTTTAAACGAGTTTTACATGAAATAACTATAATTTACAAAATAAAAAATATTTTATAGATTTAACCACTGAAACATCGAACATTTTTATAGTGCTTTCTGTCACTTTACCCGAATACGTAGCCCATCTCCATTTAAAATCGAACACACTTTTGGACACTGCTTTTGTGATCTCCAATTCTCTTTTAACTAGACCCCAATATTTTTTAACTGGCCTTTGCTCCATGCTTTTTGGAAGGTTCGTCTCTTTTGGTACAAATATCATATTATGGTTCCTGTACCACTCAGGGCTTGTTAACCACAGTGAAAGGATACCAAGTTAGGCCAAACATAAGTTGACACATTATGAAACCTTATGAATGGAAGCAGCATTTTTGATAACATCTCTAGATATAATTTTCTCTATTTATGATAAGGTATGTCATAGGGGTCTTGTATAAAAAGTTAGAATTTTGCTACCAACATTTACTCACAACTTTTTAAAATCCCATTTGGATGATCGGTATTTCAGGGTAAATAAGAGTTGGTAATAAGAGCTGGTATTGTTCAGGGTAGTGTTCCAGGACCGACTCTTTACTTAATGTATACGTCTCACTTGTCCTTATGCGATGATCTTATGAAGTTCAACATTTGCTGATCGCAATTCTCAGTTCACATGAAGAACCTAAGTTAGCATCTCGTACTGTGGTCATTTATTTGAGACACTTGAAAACATGATTAAAGAATTGGAGAATAAAGTAAACAAACCAATATGACCTTGGCGTTTTATAACCAATATGGACATATGGTATCAAATTATGGGATCGGAATAATTTTCCGCCATGTTAATATAAGAGACATGGGGAATGGAAAGGGGGGATTTTACTTAGTTTTCCTAGTGCTAAAATTTTTCTTTTATTTCATTACGAGTGGAAGTCATAATATTATTATCGGCATCAGCGTTTTAAGTGCCAACACACGTGTATACTTATTGGCGTAATTTCTTGAAGTTTTTGTGCTTTTTTGTTTGCAAGTCCAAGACAATAACATATAATAAAATGTTACACAACATATGTTTGGATTTCCTATAAAAATCCCGTGAGCAAATTAACGAAAAATCAATGTGCAAATAAATATTGTACATGAAGATACATAAACGTTTACAGTTTTTATATCCTCTTGGCGAATAAGAGGATTTTTCAATATTAACTTTATTCGAAATAAATAAAATACAACAAAGAACAAATATTCAGCTATGCCGAATATTAAATACCCTCCATTACAAATGCGTGTGAAATAGTTACGTTGTGTTTCGTACATACACACTCAAATATACACTCACAAATATAAACAACATACAAAAGTTTTTCTAAAATATGAAACAAGAACATTTAACGAGTCATAAAATAATTATATTTTTTGCTATCATTTTTTTCGACTGAACTGACTTGATAATTTTTGGAATGGTTTAAGGTACGTATAACTAAATATTATGGCGAAATTTCATTCTAATTAATCGACATATAATTAACAATTTTTTGAAAGTTCTTCGTTTGAGTATAGAGGTTGTCTTTGATATCGGTCTATAGCCTTTAATATACTGAACCGATTTTACTGCTTTTTAATAGGAAGCTTTTCAGGACTATAACAGATAGTGGGACAGTAGGACAGAAAGACGCACATAGGTCAATGGACTAAAATTGTGATTTGATGGAAGAATATATATATGATGGGATCTGAGATGATTCCTTTTTAGCGTTACATACAGATCGACAAAGTTTATATACCCTCTTCACCACTTGTGGTAGTGGAGGGTACAGAAACGCAGAAAAATGTTGTTAATTCAATTAATGATAATAAAATATTTGTATTTTAGGTTAAGAGGATGTTGGTAAAATATTTCAAGGATAACCACTTGAGGATGCTTAAGAAAAATGTTCATTAAATTACTGGCAGAAATAAAATCATATTTTTGATCAAGGACATTTTATTTTTTTATCCTCAGAAAAAGATAAAATCAGCAGACACAATTGTTAGAAATCATAATCAATCATAAATCTCATTTTCCAATTATATTCTTGATGATGACAATAAACAACAGTCTTGCAGTCTTTTTAAAGAATTATTTATTATTATTTTTTTTTAAATGCGTAAATTTTAATTTAAATCTCAAAATGTGGGATTGAAGTAATTAAGGGAAATAATTATTCAAATTGTAAATCAAAAATTAATATATTTTAAAAATTAATATAATTAAAAATTGGCGTTATTACAATGTCAAATACCATAAATCCATGAAGAAACAAACAAGAAAGTATTGTCGGTCAAGCCCTACTATTTAATATCCTACACCATATTGTCAGTTAAAAATGGTAATTACGAATAATTAATGAATAACCCTCGTACAAATTGATTTTATAAATTATTCTCAAGTGTGTATTACATTATTGTGAAGAAAAGATTTATGTTAAATTTATGCGATTTAAAATAAAATTTTCCGGGGGTTATATTGGAGCTACAAGAACATCATTTTAAAATGTCATAAGACTTATTTGTGCCAAATTTCGTAAAATCGCTTTATATTTAGGATTTTTATGAACTTAAATTCCTATTCCGGGAAGAACATTTGTATGTTAGGTTCCAGAAATATTGGACCGAACGTGGCCAGTTGCAATAAGCTTTGCTCTAAGGCAAAAAATAATAACATGTTCCAAATTTCATCGAGAAAAAATTGCGACCTGTAGATTGTTCCCGATACCTACTTGGAAAGCTAGCCGGATAGGTAGACAAACAGACGGACATCATTAAACCGACTCAGAAAGTGATTTTGAGTCGAACGGTATACTTAAAGATGTAGCACCATTTTTCTGCATGTTACAAATATCAGCACAAACGCGTAATATCCCAACCAGCTTCGGTGGTGTAAATATATATACGAGTTTCTAGCTTTTACGCGGTGCGATTTGAAGCTCCATCTAGCTCATCCGAAAAAATCAACAATCGCGACATTTGTAAAAAAGTATAATGGAATTTATTACCAATAATTATGTTGAATAGATGGAACTTTTCCTACAATATATTTCAAATAAAACCGTTTCATTGAAAAGTGTCAAAGCTTGGAAACTCTATATGAAATAGTTCTTTAGATATTCGGCAATCCTTTTGTCATCGTATGATAGGTTTCCTTTTCCTTTGATCATATCTACCATTTATTTATTATTATTATATTTTTTGCGTAAAACAGTTTCGCAGGAAACTGAATGAGTATAAATTTAAGAATTCTTGTTCCAAAAGTTCTCTAGATATTTGTCAAAAAAGGTTAACAATTCTTAAAAGATTGATTTATTATTTGCTTTAAATGGGGTTTACCACTCCCCAAAATCCTATCCATTCCACACATTGGATAATCTTACTACAGTAGTACATTAGATATTCAATAATAATTATTTGATTTGCATAGAAAGTAACTCACCCCTTGATCCTAACCGTCATATATTGTGTTCCGTGAAACATTTTTTTGAAAAAAAGGTACTGATATCGAATTCCTAAACTTTCGTTTCGACAGTTCTTTGTAAATTTTGTATTGAATAAATTGTATGGGTGATATCCCTCTAATCATATCCGTCTTGCAATTTCTCCAGGAAAAAGTTTTTCTTACCTGACCCTACCTTACTTCCGGCTATATTGGAATCATTGTGTGAAAACTTAAAAAATCGATCTAGTAGTTAGCTGTCTATTAGTTCGATACAAATAAATGTGGATCATTCTTTTCCGCTCGATGGACGGTTCAGCATGGCAATGTCCAGTAGTATTTATAAGAAAGTCAAAGTTTAGTTACCAATGCATGCGAACCAAGTCTTCGATTATCACCGCATACCCTGGATATGAATCTTTCAAATCACGAACATAATTTTGTTTCAGTCAGCCAGACAAACGAACATCGTTAGATCGATGGCATCTGAGTCGAACGTCATACTTAAAAGTGCTGGTACCAATATCTCTTCTACCCGTTACAAACATCTGAAAAGGTTGTTACCCTAACTGCTTTTGGTGGTATAGAGTAAAATCTTCCAAAATTAAATTAACTTGAACAATAAATTAAAGAGTAAGACTGTATCCAACAGACGGGTGCTTTATGGGTTTTTTATTATTACTTTTAGACGTTACATACGGAAGAACAAACTTAACATACTCTCTTTAACACTTGCGTTGATAGAGAATATATTGTGTTGCGAATTTTAATAAAATTTGTTCAAAAAGCTTAAAACCTTACTCCGGGGTAAAAGTTCATGTGTGAGCTGTACCAAATAATGGTTATATCATAATCCTATTGTGTTATACCCTAGACCGCCGAAGGTTGATGGGTTATTATGCGTTTGTTCTGATGTTTGTAACATGCAGAAAAGTGATGTTACCTTAACTTTAAGTATACCGGTCGATTCAGAATCACTTTCTGAGTTAACAATGTCTGTCTATCCGGCTGGCTGTCCACATAAACGCTGTGAACAATCTACAGGTCACAATTTTTTAAATATTTCGATGAAATCATTATCGTTATTTTAGTCTAAGGACGTAGCTTATTGAAATTTGCCATATTCGGACCAATATTTCAGGTACCCATACAAATTAAGGTCATAAAAGTCCTAAATACAAAGTGTTTTAAACGAAAAAAATATGCAATGGACGGTCCATCATTTATCATAGCTCCCATACAAACACCATTCCAAATATCACTTTTAAGGGCAAAAATCTCACATATACGTTGGCATTATAACAATAATTGCTCAAATTATGATAAACATAAGCCAAAATCGATGTGAAAAGTTACACGAGGGTCTTTTCATAGTTTCTTGTAGCTCCCATATAACCCCCCTAAAAAGTCATTTTAAAACGCATATCGCCACAAGAAAGTGTTACAAAAATTTTGGTAATTTCTGTTTGCATAATTTTGAAATATGCGAAATATTATCATATTTTTTGGTGAGATTAATACTGTTTGAAGTGATTTCCCGAAGTGGGTCATTTGTGAAATGACAATTTTTCACCAACAAACCATAGAAATATTAAAGTCATAAATTTATGATGAATTTAATTTATTTTAATGTTAAAACTTAACAAAAAAAATTAATTGCGCCACAAAGTGTCACAACCGCAGACATAATTTATTTCACACAATCTAAAATTCGCCTTTAAAATTTAATAATCCTGCACGTTTTTAACATAAAAATGTAAATTATTTGGGTGATTTAAAAAACTTGTTCATTAAATATGCAAAACTTTGTAAATAATTATTTTTATTTCATAAATTAAAACCAGAAATAATTTGCATATTTTCTTTGATTATAATCAAAATATTGTAAAAGAGTCATTTGTACCATCAGATAAGAAAACAACGACATTTTCACAAACATATTTATTTTTCTGATTAAAATCATTGTTACCAAATTAAAATGAAAATCACAAAAACAAATTATTATATAGAACAAAAATTGGAACCATGATTGACTTAAAGAGAACAATTAATATTGGAAGTGACAATGAAATTTATTTGACCACACGTGTATGTACAATGTTTGTAATGAATGTTTACAAAATTGAGATGAGACAGTGGGACAAAGTCAAATGCTATAATTTTTGATGCATAAAATAGAACTCTTAATGAATATTTATATGAGTTATGGATTGTTCATTATTTCAATTTCTAATTCCCTTCCTTCTCTTTTGAGATTTATAATAATTAGTTTTTAATAGTGTATATTTCTCCTCTTCCTAAACTTAATATTTTTCCTGTCTGGGTCTTCCAAATGATAATAGTCAATGAATTCATTTAGAGACACACATGTATTCTATCAAAAGAAGCTCAGAAGCAAGTGCTCGTCCCAGCCGTTATGGTTCAAACCAATTTTTACATGAAACTCCTCAAAAGTTCTCAACAACAGGCAATCCAATACTGGTATCCATGACATCAAACATAAGTTTATTTATTATCTCCCAGATTCGATATCATTATATCTGGGTGTTGATTCACCTTATCTGTACCTCCCTTAATTCAACAGTTAGGCCTGAAAGACCCTAAGAACAAGAAGTAGGACTTCTGCTATACCATTCTGATTCCATCACGGAATATATTATATATATTCATGCTGTGGGTGCCATACACATAACAGCAACTACACATTGATCTTATGACAAATGATAAATCTGCTCTTTCGCCTATTAAGATTAAATGTTTTTCACTGTGAACCAGTAACCAGTCATTCGTCTCTTTTCAAATGATATGTGCTGCTAACAGTCCATTTTGCATATATGCGTTTTTTTTTATACAAACGCAAAGGCGAGTCTACTTTAGTATTTATACTTTCAAATAATCTTGCTGTTTTAAACAGAGGTTAAAGACCATATTTCATCAGTACACAGGGCAGACCAATTAATACGGTACTCCAACAGTAGAGTTCGGTGAATAATGGAAACGCTATCGCAACTAGCACTTAGAACTCTAAGCAATCACTCAAAAAGGTAGATTTGATGACCAATTCTATTTTCGAACCGCTCGTAATTTGATTCAATTATTTGGAGTTGTTGATCATTGGAGCATAAGAACATAAACAAGAACTATTACGACTCCCAACAGGTTACCGGGTATTTTATAATCAGAAAACTTGCTATTCAATGAGCGATAAATTAAAAGCCACAGAGACCAGAAGTTACAGGATGAATGATCATGCGAGGGTCTTGAAAGTAATTAATGGAATTCTAATACTAATTGACTTAACTTACCCGCTCTGCATGGAGAGTTCACTCATGGAAGGAACGTGGCTCAATAATTGGGATGTATAGGACATCTTAATTGATACCAAAATTGCACTGATCTGGGTACATAGAAGTGGGACAAATCGGGTCAACCTGGAGACTGATGCCCTGCAAAAAAGGGGCAAAGACAGACATGGACACTGATCGTCTGTGTGGATTATAACTTTCCGATGTAATAAATTTATATAGAATTAGCTCTGTGTCATAGTGCAAGAAAGATAGAATAATGAACCAACGTGTTTACTTACCAGAATTAGAAATCTTAAAGCGAAAATGAGTCATCTTTAAATGATTTTTGCAGAAGTTGCCAGAATGGAGATGATAACGATTTTCATTCTTCTAGCCACAACTTAAATTAAATTTTGAACATCAGATCACTGCAGTAATCTTCATGAACACCTTGGAGTAAGGAAACACTCTAATAACTCAGAAAATATCCAGGATCCATTTTTTAATTCATGACTTATGATGGTATAGTTCGAACTTAAATCTGGATTTTTAGTTTCTAATAGAAAAGGCTTCTTTGTGTCTTTAAGGATCGAATTGAGTTTTATACTGTATGACAGTGGTCCAAAACAGCACTATTTTGGAAATAATAAAAGTACACATAAAAAAAAAACATGAAGCAAAATCAAACTTGAACATAGTTGATTTAAAATTGAATAATTTTCTTTTCATTTAGTATAAATTATACGTTTTTACGTTTCTGATGAAATAATCTTATACAAATTAGAATTCTTCAATATTAATTTATAAAATAATTCTCAAGAAACTTTATTTTAAATGTTAAATTAACATTTTTTATAAATTACGCAAAATCATAACTGAAAAAGAGTTTAATTATCTCAATTTTAATATATTTTACATAGATTTTTTTCTGTGTGTAATAAATATTTTGTACAAATTTTAATATAATTTGGATGTTATCCAATTGATTTAGAGAAGAATATGTTCCTCATGGGTCTTTCAAACTTTCGCCAATTATGTTAATAGTAAACTTCGGGTAACCAAATGTATTGAGGCTGTCCCACTGTGCTATGTAGCAGGAGCAATGGACTTTAGAAGGTACATTGAACTAATATTTTGTAAATAGAATTATTTGTATTAACCTTAAGGTAAAACAAATATATATATATGTTATTAAAGGTCGACAATATATTGTGCTATTATTCCGATTGCAAACACACACTTTACACATTTAATTCACTTAAAAATACTAAATTTCACAAATTAAAATAACCTCCAACAAACCATAATTTAAAATTAAAAAATTTCCACTCTTTTCACAGTTTGTAATTTATATCCCTGAATTTATGTCTCAATTTCTGCTATGGACATTTAAAATATATTTTAAATTTTGTTTACAATTACAGTTACTTTATTTAGGGAATTTTACTCTGAGGTCAAAACCACAAAGATGACGTGTAATTATTTTCAAACAAATATTCGTAGATAAATTGCATGATATGAATTAATAAAATTCTGTACAATTTTTTTCGAACTCTGATATAAATATTCAAACAATTAAATGAAAAATGTTTAATAATTTACTGCAAATTACGATGAAATTAAACGAAATAAAAATAATTAATAACAAAAGACAACAGAAAAAAAAATTGTTTTTATTATAATAAATTTAGCATTAAATGTCATGTCAATGTAAATCACCATAGAATTTGAACTATTGTTCATTAAATGTGGAACGTACACTGAACAAAATGTCGTAGGTAATATTAGTGAAAAATTTTCGTAGGACTTTAATGAAAAATAGATATTAAATAAATAGATTTTTATTCTAATTAACATAATTCTTCTTCAAATTGAAGAATTTTCTTTTAATATACCAAAAAATTTAATCAAAACAATCTTTAGTAAAAGATGTAAAATTGGATAAAATTGCGTCAAAAAATTAAGTATTAATATGTTATATCAACAGTTATTAAGTAAAAACGCAGCTACGCATCATCAATAAAATACAACACAAATTAATTAAAATCGACATACTAAAATGAAGTCAATTCGAATAAAATTTTTGTTTATTTAACTATTTTTTTCGTTACTAAATTTTGGAGGAAAATAGTTTAAAGATAATTATAATAAATGGGATTGAAATTGGAAGATCAGCTGATCAACAAACATGTTAGTAAATTTTCATGAGAAATACAAACCGATCGACTCACCACTGTCCTATATATATTGCACTTTTATCTAAAACTAGCTTTGCTGCACAAAAAATCTCCTCAGTCCTAGATCTCAAAAGAAATTTCAAAAAATTACAAATCGACGTGTATTAAAAATGTAATTGGGAACAAATTATTGCTGTAGTAGATCTATAGATACTCGATAATCAATATTTGCTTCGTATGAGGGCTAATTCCTCCCTTGATCCATTTTTCATTTTGTCCAGCAAAACAGTTCCTTGAGAAAGTTATTTAAATTAACCCCATTTTTATTACGAATTTAAATAGACATATTGACAATTTTTCATCAATTTGAAGAGTTTACGAAAAATAAACGGAAATTTTCATTATGGTTAATAAAGGTTTCGTTGACTGATATTTAATCTACTTTTCTTCAGTTCTACACCCTTTCCGTTATATTTACTACTCTTTTTGGTTCAATGTAAACAGAAGCTTTTTTTATACCCTCCACCACCATTAAATTGTGTGTACCACCAAGAAGTAATAATCTAGGAACCACAAAGAGTATAAATTCTTGCTTCAAATCAAATCCGACAGACGGACATTGCTAAATCGAATATCCGTCTGTCGGCCTGTCTAACCTACCGTTTGTTGGGAACATTTTCATACTTAGAATAATCCGACTTCAATTAAAAGTGGCTACATTGTTTGTTGTTGACCTAAGCAGTTTCTTATTAAAAACCATCTATATCGATATATTAGTTAAAAAGTTATATACCGATGAGATTTCACCAAAATTCTGAAAACCAACTTTTCTAAATTTGTCATCAAAAGTATCTGGACTTAAATAGAACAGTTTTATGTCCTTCAACATTCTACGAAAAAATCATCTAAATCGGATCAAACGAAAAAAGTTATAGATTAAAATATTAAAAAAATAGATACATACTATTCTAACTGTCTTTAATACACATTATTGATTTAACTAATATCAGTCTACGTTTTGCTTTAGCTCCAATGTAAGATCCCTTCCCGGAAAAGGTTTCAATGCTATTAAATACACACAAGTTTTGTTGAAATTTGTTACAATTATGTTTACCATCAATTACCAGGTTCATAAGTACAATATGATAAGATTGTGACAAATATTCTACGTCTGTAAATAAAATCAAGTTAACCTAAATATTTAAGATTAAAACTTTTATAAAGAAAAGGACGTATGAGATATCAATATTTTATATTAAGTTTACGCACATGGTTGATATTTATATATACAATGGACATTATACATGCGCAAATACTTGTGAAATTTGCAAGTACTGTTACAAAAATATGCAACGCCTTTCAGACTATCAATATATCAGACACGTGCGTATACTTAATATGATATATCGATATATGGCCTTGAATTTTCTTACTTTTATACCTTTATCACAATGGCGAATGAGCCCATAAAGTATTTATTAATAGTTCAAATCAAAAACCATTTGCAACGGATCGTTATAAAAAAAAAAAAAAACTTATATACTGCTATCTGAGACAACCTAAAATATTCCGAAAAAGAACTTTGTAAAAAAGGCAAGTGGATATGTGAAATTTGCCACATATGCTTATTTTGATACAGTAACAAACGCGGAACGATTATTGCTCTGGCAGTCTTAAATATATATTTTTAATGTGACCAATTTTGATCCATATTTCGTTGTAGCTTCTTTATATAACTCCTCGGCAGAAAACAGTTTTGAGCTTATAAAACTATTGAATATTCTCCATTTTTATTGAAAATCGGTGCAGTTATTTCCCTTAATATATGGTATTAATTCGACTAAAATCGGTATATATTTTGCTATAGCCCCTTCTCGGATATCATTATAGAACTTTTAAACATATTATACGAATATAAACGAATTTCATTTAAAATTGTCAGGATTATTTTTTTTGTCTTGAATTTGCGCTACTGATTTGGAGAACATCGGTCTATATACTAGAATTGCTTCCATTAAAGAATTACTAAAATTCGGCACAAGTATTTCTCAAAATATTTTTAATATATATTAATAATTTAACGAATATCGTTAAATTAAGGCTTCTATTTGGGGCCCTTTCCCGGAAAAGGGGTTTCATTTGTAAATCTTTTAAACCTGAAAAATGAGTCTAGTTGACAATTTTGGACCCTTATTAAGTTCACTTCTTTAAATCTCACTTCCTGGAATATTCATTTAGGCTTGAAAGTTTATTTAATATGGACAATTTCTACTAAAATTCAGACATTTATTTAAATATTTTCTGTATATGTAACTAATTTTATGCATATTTCATACAATATAGAAAATATCTTCCTTAATAAAATCGGTCATTAAAATTAATGACCCGGTTCCAATATTGATATTTACTTTTAAGAATATATTACCTTTTTTTAATCTAGTTTTTATTCTCTATACTACCGAAGGAGGTTAGGTTATTATGTGTTTGAGCTGATGTTTGTAACATACAGAAAATTTGTGTTGCACCAACCTTTATCCGTATGACTAAAATCATTTTTGAGTCAATTTAATGATGTCCATCTGTCCGTTCAGCATGTCCATGTAAACATTGTGAACAGTCCACATATCGCATTTTTTTAAATTTCGCAATGAAATTTGCTATATATTAACGCTTTAACTCAATGATGAAGCTTATTGAAATTGGCCATGTTTGGTCCAACATTTCAGGTGCCTCCCATACAAATGTTCTTCCCGGAATGGGATTTAAAGCTCATTAAACCGATTTAAACGAAATTTGGCACATATAAGTCGTATACTATTCTAAAACGATGTGCCAAAATATATGAAGGACAGATCATTATTTCTCATAGATCCCATACAAACATCTTTCCAAACATCACTTTAAAGGGAAAAGATTTAAATTAAAAAAAGTACGGTTTAGAATTTCTTGTAGTACCCATATAACCCCACCCCCAGAAATATTTATTTTAAAACGCATAAATTTAACATAAATTTTAGTGTCACAATAATAAACTACACACTTAAGCATAAATAAGAAAATTTATTTATACGAGGATCATTCATTAATCTTTCCGAACCACCATTTTTAATCGACAGTGTAGATAGTCTGGCTTGACCGACTATACATTTTTACTTGCTGAATTTTTGTTTAAGCTGATGTTTTCTTTTGCTCCGTATCCTCAACTTATTCTAATTTTTGCATACTATAGATGGTGGAGGGTATTTACGGTTTCGCACATCCAAATACAGCAATCTTATTTGTTTTTTTTCTAAGTTATACAAAATAAGTGAGATGTAATAAACCAGCTTTAGTTGTACATTTAAAAAATAAATTTAAACTAAACCCGCAATAATGTGTCAAAACATATTTTTCACAATAAAATTACAATTGAAACTTATCAAATATTGGGGAAATATTATATGTCAATTTCAATTATATAACAAAAAGTTTTTCATTTCCTCTCAAATGTAAAAGTTTTATTTTTTGGGGTGGAAATACAACCAAAACAATTAAATAACTTTACCAGGTCCCAGTGGTGTAATTCAATAATTTTCAAATATTACTTACATTTTCGCAATTCTTCAGGAAAAGAAGTGAATTATGATTTCTTGTTTCTTTTTCTATTGCCTACAGGCCTTGTCACAGATTATACATCACCTTAACAATCAAAACCGTTTTTGGGAAAATTACGTGACTGGATTTGAAAATAACTTGTTTGAGATTTTCTTTGTATTTTTTAAAGCAGACTGTTTCATTTCCCCTCATGTCTGTTGGAGTTTTATCGTAATATATTAAATTTGTTGTAACAACCTTAAGGATATTCATACCTCAAGTGTAGTTGACCTTTAAGGGCTACAAAAATATTAAGTATTCTTTTATTCAAATAGATTAATGTTGTCACAAAATGTTGTGTCAAAAAAAGAGGAAGAAATCATAAAAATAAATAGATAAGAAAAAAGATATTAATAGGACATTTATTGATTTGAAGTTCAAAAAAGTTTAAATTTAAGGCCAGGAAAAAATATTTTAAATTTTACAAACTTTTCTATTATACATAATGGGACATGGTGGAAAATTAAGGATTATAAAAGTGCTTAAATGTTTTATATATAATATAAGGTTAGCATGAAAGGACCCAATAATCCAAACAACGCACCAAATGTAAATATATTCTTAAACTTATCATAAAGAATTTTCGATAACATTTCATAAGTATGCTTATTATAGGCTTACTTTAATCAAAATTATAAAGCACTGTGCACTACTTCTAATTTTTTTTCGAAATAATTTTGTTACATTGGAAAGTTAATGTAATTTTTACTTAAGAAAAAATTGTTTAAATATTCGAAACATTAGCGGATAATATATTCCCATTATTCCATAGAATTTGCTTTATATGCATAATAAATGTACTTAATAAATGATTCCCAATTGGTGTTCAGCACTTGTGGTAATGGAGGATAAACAAAAGCTTTTTTGGTACACTGGTAATAAAGTTTCCTTTAAATTTTTGATAATAAAAATCTCTTGAGTTGTTTGGTTCATTATAGCATAACTTCTTTATCCATAACTTTAAAAACATTTTAAAAAATATCGAAACAGAATTTGTTATAAATTTATTTCCGAAGAAATTTGTCATAAATTTACTTTTTAAATATTTTCTGCTGGACAATCATATAAAATATCATGCTTCCTTAGAAAAAAATTGTTATTTATTGAGAAATAAAACCAAAAATAATGCGTTGCAGATTTCTTTTCATATAATATTTTTAATACAGTGTAACATAAAAGTATACTGTTTTATGAATTTATTATTTTTTAAATTATTATAAAATTATTAAAATGAATAATTCAAATCTAAAAATTAAAAAAATATATAAAAAATTTTTCATATTACTTTTTCTACTCACTGTAACCTTAAGTTCAGTATTCGTTATAGATTTCGCACAACAACTTGTTTGCATAATACAAAAAGTGTATTTGCATAATAAATGCAGTTTAAAAACTGTATACGTTTCCATAGAAAGAAATTCAGGAATAAACTCTTTAATATATAAAGGACTTCTATTGAAATATTTTTATATTGTGAAAAATTACGTTATAACTTCAGGAATGAATTTTCCTGGATTTAATCAGATAAAGTTATTATACGCATGAAAGTTTATATTTTATTAGAGGAGATTGACTGGTTCTTGAGACAATTTAGCTTTGTTCGTTTGTCTATCTGTCTGTCTTTCTGTTGGAAACATTCCCTTCTCACGCCTAGAATAAATGTCCGTATTAAACCAGATTCTTCGTTTATGGTCAAAGTAGCTTCCGATTTAAAACAAGCTATAATGATCCATTAAAAGAAGAGGAACTTTTCTAATTTTTTTAACAAAAAGTTACTTTCTTGAGACAGTATTTAACCGCAATATACAGCTGTAAATACTTCATCATCGCACATAAATCATAAAGATCGGATTAATGGAAAAACGCAATTATTTTTCAAATATCTTAACCAATATCGGTCCATATTTTGCTATAGCTCCAATATTAAGCCCCCTCGTGGATATTTATTTTCTGATCTGATTTGACAATTATCGGACCATGTTCGATTGCAACATTTTCGGAGTAGTATTTAAGGCACGAAAGGCTTTTTAATGTAGACCTATTCCATTAAAAATGAGGACCTGTAACATATTTTCATTTAGTTTTTAAGTGAAGCCTTTTTCAACTCACATAAAATGAAAGTGGTGAATGTTAATTTAAATTCGGCACAGCCGAATTCTTATTTGTTAAACAACTTTCTTCTTCAAACTTCAAAAGTTTACTATTATACTATTATGACTATAATATATTTTCGAAGACCGTACTAAGCAGGTATTACCGATTTATGCATTGTCATTAAGCCATTTTGTACCACAGTTGTGTGTTCCGAACTTCATAAAATTTTCAATTAATTTGATAAAAGTCGAATCAAAATATTATAAACATTTGCATATAAAAAGCCATTACGGAATTGGCATTTAGAAAAATGATGCTCTTTTTAATCGGCAATAAGGGGGATACAATTTTGTTTTGAATTTTTTTAAAAATTAAATTCTGCATTATATGGATCTATCTCTACCCACGATACTAAATATCACACATTTTGTACTGTAGAAATTTTTCTCAAGAAATTAGCTGAAATGAGATCTAAGTACTTACTTTCACTACAATAATTCTCTAGATTTTCGATAATTAATATTTGTTATTGTTGGGCATAACCATTCCCCCTGATTCTATCCATCCTAAATATTGTCCAGTAAAACAGTTTATGAAATCAAATTTTAAAAATCTGTCCGTCATATTTGCTAAGATACTTTGCAGTCAATATTTTAATATATAACTTTCGTATATGTAGAGATAATTCTGTGAAAAGATAAACAAAGTCGGTCCAATAGCATAGCTCTCCATAAGTCCCAAACAAACCAACTATGAATGTTATTAACTCGCAAAAAATAACTCAATGTACAGTGTTTCAAATGAAAAATTAAATGGAAATAAATCTTACCCTTCCGAACAACTAGTCCGATTTTAGTGAAATTTCACACGATGATAGTAAAAGTGTGGGCGAGTTTAAGTTTTGAGTTCAAACTTTTGAGTTCGATTTTAAAGATATGAGTGGATTCTGATACTGAAAACCCATAAAAAACCTCGTCATATGGCTACGCTGTCTCCTATGGTTTAAAAGATATTTAGTTTCAAAAGTTTAAAATTTTAATTTTTTACCGATCTTAGCGAGTCGAAGTTTTATCCGGTTGTTATTAAATATTTTTTATTTTTTATATAAAGAAATAATGGCAAAACCTTTCAAAGAAATTTTTTAATATCTTTAAAGCATCAAAAGTTATAAGCCTTTAAATTTGATTTTTCAAAATAGAAAAAAGTTTCAAAAACTTAAATTTTAAAAGAGTCAGAGTTAAACAAAATTCAAACTATTTTTTTCACAATACTTTAATCTCAGATTCAATTTCTCCAATCGCAAAGTTGGAAAAAAACGTATGGTTTCTTGAAAGCCTTATATGTTCTAAAATGTCTATTAATAGACATTTGCAAAAAATGTGCCAAAAACCCATTTTTGAAAATTTTTGAAAGTTTCTTAGGAATTACGGAATTTCTTTAGAACATATAAAATAAAATAATTTTAAAAGTTTCCAATTAAATGTCAAAAAGTCTATCTCTGCACAAAATTTCATGAAGTAAAAAATTATTTGAAGATCAAAATTTAAAAAATTGCAAAAAAAAACTATTCAACACCTTCAAGGCATTTCTCCACAAAGTCCAAATCAAAAATTTAAACTCGCCTACACTTCTACTATCACCATGTAAATTTTCATTAAAATCGGACAAGCCGGATTTCGGAAGTTACAGATTTATTTCCATTTCATTTTTCATTTGAAACACTGTGCAATGTGATAAGCAGATAAGAGTTATTGTTATTACACTTAATATATGATTCCCACTTTATATTGGTAGTTTGTTTTATGTGCAGATGTTTTTAAAACACTGAAGGAATAATGTTATCCCACCTTTTATCGATTCAGAATTATTTCCCGAGTAGATTTTACGATGTCTGTTCATCTGTTTGACTGGTTGCAGGTAATTTTGTGAATGCTCCATACGTGAAAATTTTAGGGATATGCAGATGACATTTGACATACACTATATTTAGGACAGGAACGAAATTTATTAAAATTAATGGAGATTGATACAATATTTCAAGTGTGTATCTCAGGTATGGGATTTTTAACTCATAAAATATTTAAAAAATCTAACTAAATTTAATACAAGTTAACGTTGTTTCTATCTTCTATACAAACTCACTAAAGAAACACATTTCTTGCAAGAACAAATCCTAGAATCGAATTCTACGATAGTTAGTACATAACTTTTCATAAGTGCACTATCGTGTAGGGTAATAAATGTTTGATCTCTTATTATCATTCACACATTAAACACTTCACTTTCTAATTCTTTATATTTTTAAAATTCTCCTAATTTTTCTTCATAATTCAATAATTCTTTTTTATAATCTTCTTTTGATTTATAATCGTGTAGTAACCCATATGAAAATATTTATTTGTTACGTATAAAATCTTGTAGACTTCAAGCATAATGCGGGTGTTACTTTCAAACAAACATTTTATCTTAGTTCTAATGGTGCATACAAATATTTTAACAACATTTTAGTCTTATGCTCCGATTTTACAACTTACAACAACAATAGTTGTAGTTTAAGGTCTGTTCATGTGTATGTGTGCGTGTATGTTACAATGTGGCAACAAACATTGTAAAAGTAAACAAAGTGTGGCAAATATATACTTAAGTCTAAGGATCGTTTGACTATTATGAATGTTTAGTCAAATGACCTACACCAGATAAACCAATAACAAGTGATTTATTTTTAAAAGCATCCACACACATACACACACACATGCAACAAGGATAATGTGGTATATATTAAGTTTTCAAGAAACCAAAACAGAAATTGACAACAATATTAAAGAGAATATTTTGGGGTTATGATTTTGTATGGCTCCGATAAAAGATTATTGAAATTTTAAAGATTATATTTGAATATTTAAATTAAGAATTTAATAATCTTCTAAGAAATAAACGTTTCTTAGAGAGCTTTATTCCATATGGGTAAGAAATTGTAGATATTAATTCTATAAAATAGTTAAATGTTTATTATAGAGTATAAGTAATATTGGAATGAACCAATCTTCACTTCCTGTTTTAGAATTATTAAAGATTTGAATTCTGACATGACCACTAATAATGATAAAAAGACATGTAGAAATCCTGAAATAATTGAACTTGATTCAACTGTAAAAGGTTCTAAGCAAAATATAAAAATTTTTTCTATAATTTTTTTATATATTTTGATACACCTCCTGTAATTAAGTAAAAAAGTTTAAATATTTTAGTCCGCTAACTACAAAATATTGTTGGTTGTAGGAGTTTTGGAAAATCCTCTAGAAATTTCGACCGATTCCTGTTTATATTTATCCCATTTAAATAAAACGTATATATGAGGTTTATGTTCTTCAAAAGTTGGCGTTGTTTCGGAACTATGGGAAACAATGTATTGATCCTCCTATAAGTTTTCATATTGTTTTAGAATATTTTGTACTAAATTTCGTTGAAATTGTTTAAAATTCAGCACCCATTCCGGGAGAATACTTGTATGTGAACTAAGTGAAAAAGATCCCACTTAGAAAGTGATTCTGAGTAGATCGATACGCATAAACGTGTATCGATCAGTTTAAATCCCGATTACGGAAAAGACCTCATATGGAAGCGAAAGCGAAATATGCCCTCATATTCTTGAATTTCTCAATATTTATTGTACAGATCCAAAACCTTCAGTGGTCGACTTTATTAAAAAATATAGAATTTAAAAAAAGTCAATATTTTTTAATATTAAAGTCTGAATTTTGATTTCATATTTACCTTTAACCTTTAAGGTCTATAAATGGATTTATAATCGAATATAACCCAATAATTGTCAAAGGCATTAAAAATTATAGTTGAGCCATATTTCAATGAAATTGGTTCAAGTTTAGAGGTTTTATAATCTTAAGCCCTTTTCGAGAAAGAGCCTTAGAATAAAGGGCCTCATGCGTGCGCCATAACCGAATATTGACGAATATTCGTCAAGATAGTTAGGTTAATGTGCAGAAATTATTACATTAAAATAAATGTCTATGGTAAATTTCAGAAAACAACCTTCAACTAGGATCGGTAGTTGAAGTGCATTATGACGCACTGAGATTTATCTGCCGATTTTGAAGATTTTTGATACGATGATGAAGCGTATACAACTTCAATGTATTCACAAAAAATGATCTATTTACTTCACACTCATTTATACTGGGGGATATTGAAAACTCGGCATAACCGAATATATAATTTTTACTTGTTTTAAAATGTGGATTCTGTTTTTGAAAGTGGTCAGCTTAAACGCTCTATATATATAACGCTTGAAATAATTCAGTAATTAAATGAAATACTAGAAATTGTAGGACACAACAGACAACTTTAATTTCTTCTGCAAAGCGAAAGTACGGACATATTTGCTTATCGTAACGTATCCATGTTTGATTTTTCCAAGATATAACACAAAGTAATCTTAATTAAAATTAAGAGATCCTCGCTATCAATTGCATGTCCCATTGTGAGACCATCTAATTTTTTTATATTCGAGATTGAAGGAAATATTTAATATGAATTTTCCTCTTTTGAGGGAATTTTTTGTGAAATTTGTATTCAGAGGGAAAAGGGGGGAATTTAATTTTTTCACCAAAAGGAGGGATTATTTCTTTATATTATTTTTTATACCCAACACAAAACATTGAATATCGCATATTACAAGAAATCACACGAAATTTGGCACATGAATAATGCTTTATTGTAGACTACAAAATTTATGAATAGGAAACGGGGATGTGGTATCACCTTACAAACGAAGCTTTCAATATCGCATATCTCTGAAACTGTTACAAAAAATTTTATGAAATTTAGTACTTGGATGAAGCAATATAACCAAAATATTATTAACAACGTTATTATTAGAAAGGGTACAAAGGGAGTGATATTCACACACAAGCAGAATTTTCAATATGTTCTCACAATATGTTTCCTAAAATGATCACGGTGGAGGGTATTGAAGTTACGGAATAGCTTAATATAGAATTCTTACTTATTTAATTTTTTATTTTTTTATAATAAAACTTTTTATACAGAATATATAACGTTCTTATGAAGGAGGGAAGAATGAGGGAAAAGGCACAAATGGGAATTTTTCATCCAATTGGAGGGATTTTATGTGGATTTTATCTGGCAACACTGATTAATTCGAATATTTGAGTTCTTTATATTTATATTGAACGTCAATTATAAATAAGGGGATGCTTTTTACTAAGAAGTTTAAATTATCAATATTCTGACCCTTCTATTAATAATTCATTTTGAAAAACCATCAACATATCGGAAAAACAATTTCCCTGTAATATTGAAAGAAGGGCAAACGATAACAAACTTTTCGCGTCATTTTCTTTTCTTCTTTATCTTCATGAACTAGAAAAGTGCTAATAAATTTTGAATTGTGAATGCAAAGATATCTGAAAAACTCCCTGATAATAAACGAATTGAAAAAATTCTTGAAACTACTAAAGTAGTTGGCACTATTTTCCCAACCCATCATCATTATAAAAATGTATTTTCTTGCAAAGTGTTGACACAATTCAGCCATTATGTGATTTTATGTCATGCATTAGATGTCATAAAATTATAACAATTGCATTTTATTTCAACCACTTTATTGTTGCATTCAACAAACTGTGGAAACTAACAAACTGTGGCGCCTTATAGTCTTTAAATGTTATTTAAATTTATTTAAATCTAATAATTTCTTTTTTGTTGTTTTCTGATCCAATAATAATAAAATATTTTCCACATGATTTCCAGAAGACGCAATTTCAAGTGTTATTTAGTTTCTATATTTTTCTCGGGTTTAACTGAGAAATACTTGAGAGTCAAATTAAGCGTATTAAACATTAAGTGGTTGTAATATTGTTATGATAAGTAGAAAAATAAATTTAATTCTTATTTTAAGGAATACTTATGTTAAATAATGAAAAAGGTTTTTATTACTATAAGATATTTAGTTTAAGGGGAAATAAAATTTAGGAAAATATTGTTTAAATTTAAAAGAAACAATTTTCAAGGACGTTTATTTATCCAGAAGTAATCAGTGAAGTACGAATAATATAGTACCCACACACTATATTTTAATAAGATATTAGGGCTTTTGCACGCTTTACAAAGACAAAGAAAGAAATATTCCATGTAAATACATACAAATATTTTTGATTTTATTTAAACATAACACAAAGACTGCAGGACACCCATCGCCTCTTACACAGCTTGCATGTCTACCCTAAAGGCTGATATACAGAAATTGCAGTACATGAAGTAGTGAGGGTAATAGAAAAATCTTGAGAATGCAATCGGTATGCCATGGCAGTCTGCCTTCATATTCTGAATGGTCCAACCAAATTAGATATTGAAGGGTTTATCGAAAATTGAATGGTGACTAAGTTCAATTCAAGATTGATCACTGCAACTCTTGGTAACAGCAACATGTCAAAGTTAGTTGGTAGAAGTCTTCCTTAGTTTAGTATTATCTCTCCTTTGCTTAAGCTAATTGTTATGTATTTTCTTCAAGTTTTCGATATAGTGATAAAGATTATAACTTTTGCGATGGTGTTTTGATATTTGTATAAGATCTGTTTCAGAACGATTAGTGACTAGAAATGTGTATTTACTCAGCAATTGGACCCCTAATGTGGATCAATACAAGTAAAACTGAGTTGATATTGTTCACAACAAAAGCCAGGAATCAAAGCTTTCAATTGTCACGGTTAGGTAATTACGAAATCCCTCTTTCAAAGAGTGAGAAATATATTTAGGTATTATCCTAGATCCGAATTTTACATAAAAACTGAACACACAACAAAGTGTTAATAAGACTCCATTCCACACTCCTATAGTACGATCTAGTCATACTTACGAAGTTTTAGTAAGACGGCATTCTACAAAGAATTCAAAGAAAGATTCAATTATCAGCTCTAAATGCCGTACTGCATCTTATTCTCATTGATTTGTTTATATACTTCATTTTATTCTGATCAAATCAGTACTTTGAGGCTGATCTGGCGCTGGTGTTCTTTTTCGGAAGATTTTTTGGAGTATGCATTTCATATCGACATCCTGACGAATACAGTGCTTATTTTTTTGATATCGGCATGATATGCAAACTTTTTGTTAACAGGATTATTTCTTAAAGTATCCCAATATTCGTCATCGGTCAGGTGGCACTTTTGTCACTGAAAGTAAATCTTTGCTGGTCGGCTGAGAACAATTTGAAAGGCTATCTCGGGCATTAGATTATACACTAGTTTAGATTCCTGCGCATTAATTGTATGTATTCAACGACTTTGTCATATTAGGAACAGTTTTTTCTGAAGAGTTTTTCTGAATTAAAAGATGTGACCTGGGAAGTATCTAAATTACTCTCAAAATTACGGGTCACTTCGTATTTGGAACACATTAATGTAGAATTGGATTATTCTATAATTAACATTTTCACATGATTTGAAGAAAGGGGAAAATATTTTGCATCTCCTATTAAATACCCGCCCTTGACAATTAATAGGAATAGATTCCCGAGTAACTAGATATTGGACTCTTTTTTAAAGTATCAAACTGAACGACCTGCTTAGATAGATCACAAAAAAAAGGATGTAACCAGCAATTTACACTATGTACACTTGTTATCTTACGTGTCGTGTGGTCATAACAAAACAGGGTCATTCAGACTTTTCTTGACAGTTCATGAATTGTGAACTGTTTCTATTCTAAGAAACTAGTAAAACCTGGTCTAATAAAGCGCTTAAAATCCAACGTAATCCAAGCTTCGTCTGACCAAATTTAGCTTTTTTCCCCAAATGTTGACCTTAAACTGCTAACATCAATCGATAGCTATAATGGACTAATGAACTGAGTATAACATGCTTGCTACATATTAAGATATTTTCTTCATTAGTGCATATTACGTTCTATGATGTTGTAGTGTAAAAAAGGAAATAACATACAAATTATTTGCATTTTAACATGCCTTAATAAATGGATTAACATTAATTTTATTTCTTAAAAAAAGTAATAATTTCTCACATGATAAAAGATTATTAGACATTAACATTGGATATATTTATATACAAATATTTGTCAAGTACATACAATTTCATATTCTACAATAAAAATGTTAATATTTGTTTTTGAAATCCTTTAGAATTAATCGAATTTGTTTATTATTGTGGTTTCTGAGAAATTTATATCTAACAGATAGATATCTTTTATGGTTTACCAATATATAGATAAATATTCAATTCCATTTTTGCACCCATAAGAGTACTAGAAAATCTTATAATGAAAACATATAAACATACATACACATTAACATACATTTTCATAAAATTTAAATTATATAGATAAAATAAAATTTATATCATCTTTATATTATATTCCTTTGTATTTTATTTGTATTTTCTTTATGGCATATAATTTGAACATAATGCGAAGAAATGTCAGAAAATAAATTATTTCCTTTTTTATACTCTCCACCACCACAAGTGGTGATGAGGGTATATTAATTTTGTCATTCCGTGTGTAACGCCAAAAAGGAATCATCTCAGACCCTACAACGTAGATATATAGTTGCATCAAATCAAATTCTGAGCCGATTTAGCTATCCCCGTCTGTTCGTCTGTCTGTCTCTCTATTGGAAACGTTCTTACCCCTAGAATAACTGTCCGAATTCAATGAAATTTGTCCGCATTGATGTTAATGTCCTAAGCAGTTTCCTACTTAAAACCGGTTTATTAGCAAGGAAGTAAAATAACTTTTATAATTTTTTCTAAAAATTATAATTGAACTTAAACAAAACAGTAATTGTAATATACAATTGCAGGTACTACATCATCGTACAAAATATCATCAAAATCTGATTAACAGAAAGAAAGTTTCAGGCTATAATATGCAACATTTTGACAAACCCTAAACTCTGTGAGACATATGGGATGCAAATTTTTTATATAATTTACTGAAATTTGTCACATATATTTATTTTGATACAAAAATAAAAAAATTCTTGGGCCATTATTTGACCCAGTTCCGATATAAGGCACCTTCCGGAATATGATTTATAGCTTATGAAACTTTTAAATTTTAACCAATTTGGCTCAATTAAATTTCTAACTTTTTAAAAATATGTTATTAACTTTTTTAACATGGGTTCATATTTTGATATAGCTCTAATTTAACGCCCGTTTCCGGAAAACAGGTTTGAGCTTATAAAAAAATTACATAAGAACCAAATTTATCGGAATTTGGTGCAATGATTTTCTATTTACAATTATTTTTCCAACACTTATGAAAATATTATATTAATTTGCCCTATATCTGCTCATATTTTCCTATAACTCCCTTATAACGCGCTTTCCCGGAAAACGGGGTTGCGTTTATAAAACATTTAAATAAAGATTAATTCCATTGAATTTTTGTACAATGATTTTTCTAACTATAATCAAAGTATATTATAACAATCTTGCTCATTATTTTGCTGTAGCTCCCATATATGAACCGTTCCCGGAAAACAGTTCTGATCTTATAAAACTAGTAAATAAACCAATTGTATTGAAGTTCCACACTATTATTTTTCTGGGCATTTCTTGGCGAATATCGGCCTATATTTTGCTACACTTATAAGATTTTTGAACCTAAATCAAATCTATTGAGATTGAGTACAATTATTGCTCTTAGGCCCATTGTGCAATTAGGCCCCTTCCCAGAAAGGGATTTTAAATTTGATTCAATTAACTGTCTTAAGCATATGAATCTAGTTTTATTTATAATTTGGTTGCTACAATAATAATTTCGTTGTCATAATATATTTGCGGTATCACAACCATATATGGTGAACATCATGGGTGGGTCATCAATCATAATCATATACAGTTGTGTTATAATTTTACTATTATAAGAGACAGTGGTTTCTAAATGTTTTTTATAACTTCCTCCACCACAAGTGGTTAACAGGGTAAACTATCTTTGTAATTTCGTATGTAACGCTAAGAAGAAATCATTTAATACCCCTGAATCCAAAATCAAATCATAATCTGAGTCAAATTAGCTATGTCTATCTGTCTGTCTGTTTTTGGCACTCTCTCATTCACAATAATTTATAGAGCTTAATGAAATTTTGGCCTGTTTTCTATATAAAATAAGTAAAATCGGTTTACTTTATTAAAATATATAAACCGATATCTGAGGTAGCCCTAAATTCTAGAGAATATTATCAAAATTATTTAAATCCCATATATTATACGCATTTAGGTGGAGGGTTTTGAAAATTCGTCGTAGCCGAATGTAGCATTCATACTTGTTATTATTATTTTTTTGCAAGAAAATATGTGAAAATGTTAAATGAACTATAAAGTTAAATATAAGGGGAGGAGTGATAATTTATTTAAATTATGTATATTACTTTTCTTATAAAAAAACATTAATATAAATAAGTTTCCTTTTGTTATAGAATTGATGCAAATATTAGTTTTTTTTTTTTAACAGGGGATATGCAACATGAAATAGTGAAAATAATTAATATGAAGTAAAATTTAATCATTTTTTACAACTCCAAATATTGGTAGTAAATACTTAAAAACAACTCTTAACCTGCCTGCCACATAGGAATGCGCTCAGTGGGAGATAGACAATACCACACGGTAATCAAATTTAAATTTGTTAGTAAATATTTGTAACGCCAAGAAAAAATCAATTAAGTCCTCATATCACAATACGAGTCGACTTAGCTGAGTTCAGGTGTCTGAGAATTAAGTGCAATTGGGTCTGATTGAACATTCAATAGGTTAAATACTCTAGAATATATGACTTTAATATAACATTTATTCAGCTAAATGGATTTGCATGATATTTAACATAACGATAGCGGAGGAGTGTGGCTTAACAGTTGCATCCAATTAATACCCCATTGACAGAATTTTATTGGTACAAAGTGGAGTATTTTAAAACAATATTTTTTTAACATGACTTAAATTTTTGCCTGCATACCGTATAGTCCTTTATGAGATCTTTTTGGATATTGCCGCTTGGAAAATGAAGAATGAGTTTTTTTTCAAACGATTTGTCAGGAGTCATGTGAATTATAGGGAAGAGTAAACGAATTAGTTTTTTTCTGCTACTGCATGTCTTCGAGCATCTAAGTCGGAATAACAGATTTGTCGATGGCTTATTTGAACGATATATGAATTTTAATCGCAATTTATATTTCTGATTTGCTGAATCAAATTCTTTATCGATCCTTTTTGCTTCGAACTCAGACATCAATCTGCCTACTACTTCTTTTATATCATTTTTACATCTTCGCTTTCTTTTCTTCATCTTCCATTTTTTCTTTGTTTCTTACTGTCTTTACAGGTAACGCAAAGAAGGTTTCAGGACCTAAGTTCGACACCTTGTTATTCATGGCATCCTGATAACCTAACGTAACTTAACCTACTCGATTCTCTCTAGAAAACTTTCCACCAGTTGGATAAACCTATTTTACGAGTTATAGAAAGTTCTTTTTAAGTCTGTTCATATTTTAACCATTATGAGGTGGCCAGGGTTACCTACAATTTGAATATAAACAATTTCCTCAAGAAATATTACAAATTTCTTACTTTTTTCATTAAATTATAAATTTTGAACATATGTGCGTATGAGTTATATAAATCCATTATATTAAGTATCAGTCGATGCTTTGAATTAACATATAGATTTTTTATAGTTTAAAAATTATCTGACCTAAATTTTATAGAATTTAATAAAAACTTTTAAATAAAGAGAACGAATATTTAAGTATCATAACAGAAAGTGGAATCAAATAAAAAGTTTTTTTAGTACCAAGTATTTTAAGATGTGTGTGTATGTACACTTTATTTGATATTAATTCTATATACAAATACATATATAATTTATCTTGTTTCACACCCAATTTAAAATCTTTTAAAACTTTTAATTCTAAGTTTTCCTTTACATAATTCCAAGAAATTTTTGACAAGAAACTCCACTAAAACAAACTAGTTTACATTAAACCTCATATTCATCAAAAACCTTTCATTAAATATTTTTAAAGTTTTTTTTCTTTTTTACCTCAAAACCTCTTTTTAGTAAATGTTTATCTTTAAAAAGAATAAAATAAAAAAATTTCTTAAAGACAACTTCCTACAAACTTTAAGTGATTTGTGACGTTTGTATAAAAGTGTGATTTTTTACACATACGACAAATTGAAGAAAATTGAATATTTCCAAAAAAGACATTGTCTCTTCAGAAAAGTTTTTTTTATTATATCCTACACAAATTTGATTGTTAAGGGTATTATACATTAGTGCTATTGTTTGTGACATTATGGGGGAAAGGTTGGAAATTGAGCTGAAATATCGATATATGTTGCTGCCTATCCGTCCTTACACAGTTTGTAACATTATGGGGAAAAGGTTGGAAACTAAGCTGAAAGATCGATATATGTTGCTGCCTATCCGTTCTTACACAGTAAGCAGAATCGATTTTCAAAACTTTGTAATGTTCGAAGACATTGTCATTTTGTAAATAAATAAAAGAGCCAACGTAATTTTGGCGCCTTTTTAAGATTTTTTACAAATTAAAAAGGTTTGAATTGCCCCTCTCCTCCACCACCACAAGTGGTGATGAGTAGATTTAGCAATATCCACCTGTTTCAGACATTTCCAACAATAAAATGATTCTAATGAAATTCGGCATCATTTTTCAGTTCGCTTTTTCAAAATCTAAAATATTGGTTAAGTATTATAAAAGTATTGGAGCGATATCTGAGGCTATATATTTATAGAATAAAACCTTTTATAAAATTTTTAAAGAAAACTAATCGGATTTAGTAGCTTATTATATAAGCACATATATTAATTTTTATATAATTAGGTACCCCAACAACTTTTCATACTGGAATCATTATTTGATACGATTTTCATGTCTTCCTTTGTGCAATTATGGGGTACATGCAGACATATGTTACCGCTAAATAGTGTCAGTTCATTTTTGTTAAAAAAGATACTTAGAAAATTTATTTTTCGAAATTTGTAAGTTTTCTCAAATATCGGTCTATAACTATTTTCCTATTTGGATTTATATAGCAAAATGATTAAGATAACAGCAAACAATGTGACCAAGTTTCATTGACGATTACTCTAGGCGTAAGAATGCTTCAAACATACAGGCGGGCTTATGTCAAATTTTGATTTGATGCAAGATCATGTATATATTTAGTGGAGTCTGATTCCTTCTTAGCGTTACAATGGAATAGTAAAGTATGTTATATCTATATATATATGATATAAATTCTATATAAATACCACTTTTTTTGGATTCATAAATTTCTATGATTTTTACAAGAATATTTTTTTGAATTAATGTGGAAAATATGATACGTATTTGAAAAAATCTATAAAAATCGCGCTACCTTAAAATATAAAACATTAAATTAAAAATGGGTTAAAATTTATTTCGGCTTGAAAAACTCTAAAACTTTAAGATAACGCCCTTAAACTTAGGGATACTTTTACTTTTAATTCAAAATACCTCAAATCTAACCATGTCAAATATCATTCAGACATCTCTAACGGTTCTTTAGTTACAGAGTTAGTTACAAAAAATCGATGTGGACATACTGTCACCTGTAACATCCATGCATCTCCAGTTCACATTTTAAAACTTCTATTGGTGAAATTTTTCACACATTTTTCCTCTCTGATAATTAGTTGCTTATCTGCTAAGAATTTAACAAAAGTTTAAAACTTTTTTAAAGGTTTCATAATTTTAAATGTAAGTCCATAAATTTTTATAGCTCCCACATGAAGCAATATTCCAAAGATGTAATGTAGGTTTTCATAAAGTCGAATTTATCCATTTAAAACTTTCTTCTTTGGTTCTTTTTTTCCTGCTTTAGAAAACTACTTGCTGGTGTTTGAACAACAAAAATTTTGATAACATGTGTTGTCTGACGACCACAACACTTGTAAAACTATATATTTCTTTACACCATTTCCAAAACTGATAAATTATTTTAAATTATTTCCTAAAAAAACTTTACAAATCAAATGTAAATGGTATTTTGATTCATTCTATTTATATGTAATGAAATACACACTTACATAGTAAAATCATCACTTATACAAATTCTTAAATTTGAGATAAAAAAGGCCTAAGGAAAGTTATAGCTTAAATTTTCTTATTTGTTTGACAGCTGTTGTTGTTATTGTGTTTATTTGAAACTATAAAACTGAATTAAATCTGTTGTTAGGGAAAAACCCGAGAAAATTGTTTTAAGAAAAACCATAATGAAACGAATAAGTATTTTGTATTCAGCTGTGCCGAATCTTATATACCCTCCATCAACAATTGTGCCGAATTGCAATAGAACTTTCAATTTAAAATTTTATTAGCTTAAAGTTTTTTCCAAGAAGGAGAATTAATGGCATTTGTAGCAATAAATATACCGATATTCACAAAGATAGTACCATATATTCAAGACGGTTGGAAAAATTATTGTGACGATTTTAAATTAAATTGATTCATAATCATATAATAATTTATCTCAAATCCGTTTTCCCGGAAGGAAAACGGGTTCTATAGCACAATTTGGACCGATATTGGTCAGATTAATAACATATATTGAAGACAGTTAGAAAAATAATTCTGTCGAATTCTATCGAATTCTGTCGAATTAAAAGAATTTGTTTAATTGTGGCAAGTTTCAAAAGAATTAATTCATATTTAAGAGTTTCATAAGCTACAAACCATATTCCGGGAAGGGGCGTTTTATAGCAGCTAGGTAAAATAATGATCCTAGCACAAGCTTATTTCTTTGTGTTTTTAATCGTATCAAAATAAATATATATGTTAAGTTTTGCATTGGATCTTATAAATTGGGACCCATATGAGACACAGATTTTATTGTGTATCAAAATTTTGAATACTTGAGCTTAATACTTTTCCTCTTTTTATCTAATTTTGATGATTTTTTGCACGATTATCAAGAGCATATAATTATATATCATGGTTAAATTCTGATTTAAATCGACTTAGATTTTGATTCGATGCAAGAATATATATATGCTTTATGGGGTCTGACATGATTCCTTTTTGGTACTTCACACGGAATGACAAAGTTAATATGCCCTAATCAAAACTTGTAATGGTGAAGTGTTTAAAAATCTTAAAGGAAATGTATTACACACAAATTGAAAAAATTTTGGTATTACCGCAATTGTGGTATCTGTGATGTAACATTAATAAATAATACAACAACAAAGAATGAAATAAATAAAATCTACTTTTTTTGCTTTCAAAATTTTTTGAAAAAAAATTGGGTGGTACAGTGTAAATCATAAAAGTTGATAGAGGAAACCATTATATTGTTATCGTTTTGAACATAACGAATTTAATTAAAAATTTTAGTGAATTTGGAATAATTGGCTAAGGAATTCTTGAAATGACTTCGATTCTCATTTGGTCAGGAGAAAAGTAAACAGTATGAGCATCGCGATGTTTTGATATTTTAAGAAACTTGTAACATTTTTAGATCCAGTCCGTACTCTTTCGTTTGTTAAGTTCCCAAAGTACAAAATTGTAATCACTTCAATTATATAACTCCACAGTAAATACCCAACTAATTATTTCATCCTAAAGACACAGTATAACGACCTGGTGATCTTTTCAGTAAAAATGTATACTGGGCCGATTGCGTCCATAATAAGCTTCATCCTTCATTAAAAGTAATTGCATCAAATATTATAGCAATATTTCTAAAATTGCCATTTGTATATTGTTCACAGAAAGACAGACGAACATGGTTAAATTGATTCAGAGAATGATTCTATGTCGATCAGCGTAAGTGTACCGATCGACTTATTTATTTGTATACTACAAACATCAGCACTGTTTTAAAATACAAAATTTTTATTTGCAAAATTTATAAATAACAAGTGAAAATAATATAATCGGTTAAGCCAGCCAGTATAAAAATAGCTACGAAAATTCTATAGACAACCATTGTATAATTTTTATTTCTGATTCATGATTAAATATGCTGTACAATTTTTACGTTTTAAAATGATTTTTTCTAGGGTATTATATGGGAGCAAGAAGAAATTATGAACCGATCCTTGTGAAACTTCGAACATCCATTTGTCCATCTATTTACCTTAATTCAAAAAATTATTAACAAATCAAAGTGCATGTGAAATTTATAACCATCTAAGTGATACTTGTAAGGTATGATGCCTATGGAAAATAATAGACTGATCTTTGTATAATTTGGTTCATCATTTAATTTGGTATCAAAAAAATTTACTTTTGGCGACCTTTTTAAACAGCGGCCTCTATTTTGTTCAAAACGTTAACGTTTATTTGACTCAGAAGGTGATTCTGAGTGAAAAGTATTTTACAAATTGGTGATAGCATAGTTCTGTCCATTGTAAACTTCTACACAAAGAATATTCTATATTGGAGGCAATATTCACGAAATTGAAGACAACTATATAATTGTCAGAATTTTGATTATCCTATGTCGAAAAAATAATATGTTCCGGAAAGGGGTCATATAATAATTCCACAACATATTTTAATCCTCGATAGTACTGGGTATATAAACTAAAATGAAGCACAGTGACAACAACTGTATTTGGAATCTTGCAGCAAATATTAAAGAAAACCTAATCCCCTTTCTCCGAAAAATTTTAAGAAAATAAATGTCCCTTGTATCCGATTGGATTCCGCATGACCAATATGGTTAATAGTGAATGCAAAAAAATATCAGGAGATAATAAAATAAATCTTGTTTTAAAAAATATCAGGAGATAGTTCATCTGACAAATGCTCAAGACCAACTCACTAAAATGTAAAACCGTCTATAAACTATGAACACTCCCAATTTTAAATTAATGAAATTAGATAATTTGATTTTGTTCAAAGACAAAGAGCGAAACACAATGACGATGATATATAAAGTTATGAAGTGGGAATTAAAGACTCGTCATAGCCAGAGCTAGTAAAGCAAATTGTTTTTATCCTAAATTAATGGTTAAAGAAAAGAAAAAACTAGCTTTTCATTCCCCTCAGTCCAAGACCTCGAAATAAATTTCAAAAATCACAACGTGTATTAAAAAATAATTATGCAATGGACATTTTGCTAAATGCCCCTGGCCTTCTCAATTCTAAAATTCTATTTTATATTTACATTACATGGGAGCCTACCCCTTTCCTTGATCCTAACCGTCCAACCAAATTTTAGAACTTTCGCTGTTTTGGTTATTTAAATATTAAATTATCATTACTTCCTTTGTGTGGGGTATTCCTTCTCCTGATCCTATCGGTTTTAGATTTTGTTCCATAAAATCGTTCCTTGAGAAAGTGATTAGGACCAAATTGGAGAACTCTCACTTTTATAGTCCTTTAGATATTTGATAATCAGTATTTGCTTTGTATGGAGGATCTTCCCCCTGTCTCTAATTATTCTACATTTAACCAGTAAAAAGATTCTCGGGAAAGTAATTGGAAACAATTAGAATACTCCCGCTTTTACAGTTCTTTAAAAATTGAATAACTAATATTTGCTTTGTATGGGAATACCTTTCTCCTTGATCCTACCCATCCAATATTTTAATCAGTAAAACAAATTCTTGAGAAAATGTTTAGGCTTGAATTTGAGAACTTTTGCTATTATAGCTCTTTAGATATTCGATAATTAACACTTTATTTGTATGAAGGCTACCACGCCCCCTGATCCTATCCGTTCTTCACTTTGTCTTCCCCAAATAAACAAACAGACAAACAAACCCTGAATCATTTTGATATAAATAGAATTTAACCCACATGTCTATGATTTCTAAAGATATGAAATCAATTATGAGCTCTCCATTGTTATACTTTCATAGGCCTCTTATTGTTCTTATAAAAATTCCTTTAAAGTAAATTGAATTTATTGAAATCGCTTAAATCTTTAAAAATACGATAAAAGATTTTCTTGGATTTATATCGAATATTATTTCATTATATATTTTCTTATTTTCTTTTATTTTCACTGAAATCCATTCAGTGTAAATACACACACACATATGCATATGTGATATATTAGCTAACGTAAAATCAAAGTAACAAGATTCCCAAAAAAATGAGAAACATTTTCATGTATTCGTATTTGTAAAACATTTTTGCCTTTGTTATGTATTTGTACTCCTTATTAAAAATACATGAGTATGAGTATATATACATACAGATGAATGCTTGCGTGTGTACGCACACACATATCAGACCGCCTTTTTCACATATCCCCAGGATAGGTTATGTAAAGGTAAAATGTTTTCTATAGAACCATAATGGTTTCCTAAGTATCAATGTTGTTTGCATATGTATATATTTCTTATACGCACATACACATGTAAGATACACAAAATATAGCAAATATTATAGAAAAAGCAATAAGATGCCAAAATAAAACCAAACAAAAGAAAGACGAAAAAAGTGTACAATATAAAAATCCCAGAATTTATGTACGTGACTAAATTTGTAAAGTATCAATAGAGTGCTTTTTACATTTAGCTCTCATAAGAATTCGTTTATGTTAATGTAGGATTGCCATTTAGAGGAGATATATTCGAGGATTTTCATTTAAACCAAAACTTCCTCAGAGTATCCGCGGTGAAACTGTGGAATTTTTACATTAGACTGTATACCACCGAATGGAAAATAATAAAACTCTAACGGGGGCAACATTGGATAAAGTTGTCCGATGGGCTGGTCACATTTAACTTGCAAGAAAACTCTTATGGTCGTTATTCGTTCATAGAAGCGCACATGTGACAGTAGTCGTTGAAGGGCAATCCTGATCTACTGGCTTATTTGCCTAAAATCCAATGACCAGTAATTACAGATATCAATCTCTATATATTTTTAATACTGTAGCTCATGTCATTAGTACGTTACTATTCCATGGCCCATCTTCACTCGAATAAATTAATGAATATTAAACTTCCATTAATTCTGCACAATATATATAAGTTTTAGCCCCTTTTCCAGTTAACTCATTCGATTCATAATTGCTACCTTTTGCCAAAGCAACTATTAATTGCTTTAATGTGTCTTACAATGCTGCAATTTTATGAATCTTCGGTGTGAATGACGTGAATAGTTTTTGAAGAACGTGCTATACTATGTTAGTACTATGCTGCTGTACTATGTTAGTTTTAGTTAAATTTGTATCTAAAAATGATTTCGTTCCAGTTAGGTTTGCAGTGATATCAACATCAAAATTAGCTAGTGCGATACTGCCAGTAACTTGAGGTATGTTTAAAAGAATATGTTTGATAAAAATGTCATAATGTATACATAAACTTTCATCAAATCAAAATTTGAATCGATTTAGCTATGAACATGGAATATATTTCGAATTCAACGAAAATTTATAGTTTCTTGTTGCCCTAGACAGTTTTCCAAATATCTCAAATAAATTAATAAATAATAATAATTGGATTTAGAAGGAATTTACGCATGACGTATAAATAGTTACTTTATCAGGTACCTCATTACCACACTTAAGGCTATTGAAATTTGGTTGATAAACAAAAGTAAGAATGTTATTTTACCACTTACATTATGTAAATATTTGCGTGAGTTTCAAAATGATATCGGTCCATGTTTTTAATGAAACCGATCTAAATTTAATAACCTTTAAGACATCATATCCTATTCTAGTGGTTATATCAGAATATGTCCCGATAATTTTCAAATAAAATACATATATTAATTCCTCTTCCAGGAAGTGACCTAAAATTGAAGTTATAGTGAAACATAACCCAATATTCATTAGAATCATCAATAAGCATTTGTATTATTAAAAATTATATCCTTACGTTTTTCAATAAAAAAGTTTTTCGGGAATAGGTCTTATGTGAGAGCTTTATCAAAAAACGGTTCAAATACATGTGTGCCGAATTTCATCTGAATTGTTCTATATCTAAGAGTTTTATAAGCTTTAAACCATATTCCGGGAAGAAGCCTTATATGGGAGCTAGGACAAATAATGAAGCTAAGACAATTTAGTTTATTTAGGTTTAATATCAAACTGTTTAGAGAATAGGAAATAAAAAAGTCAACTCAGTTTTTTATTTAATTCATAAAATAATATAAACCCAATTTCCAGAATAATTTATAAAATTCTTAAATATGAACCAATTTCAATGAAATTCGGCAAAACTATTTAATACTTGGTTTCATACTTAGTTTTAACTTCCATATAACGATCGCATGGACAAATCCGTTATATCGGGCAAAGCAACACACAGAAAAAACTTTATGTTAAATCAACCAATTCAGCCATATCATAGAGTTGGTTTTAAATCCTATATTTTTCTAATTATCTCTAAAATAAAAGTTCCAATATAAGACTCAATTCATCAAAAAAAGAATTAAAGGCGAGTATTGTAGTATTTCACTGAAATTCAGCGATAATTACTTCGGAATTAATTTAAAAGTGTGAGGAGAATTTTCGGATCATCAGTCTACATTCTGCTATAGCTCCCATGCCATATTGCTTGTTATTGCCATCATTTTACCTTCAACTTCTATGTAAGCCGTTATTGGATTCCAATAGTATGACGTCAATTACCTACTCTTACTGTAAAATCATCCTTTTCAAATCCTTTTAAAACCCAGGAATTAAGCTATGCAAATATTTTAATCTGCCGAAATTTTATATCAAAATATGTAAATAGTTTGCCAGTTGGCAACTCTTAAAGTACACATTTCTACATACTTGCAAACAATTACGGTCAGGTGGCTTAGTTTATGATGTTCTTAAATTTTGAGGACATGAAACCACCAATATCTATCTGTGTCAAAGTAGACATTTTGTGTAGGCTGTTGTGATTCTTCATTCCTTATGAGATGGTTTTTACTATAATTTCAAATTTATCTTTTGTATTGTTGTTTTTGTTACTGTTGCTTCCTTATATGACATTTTAATGGTACTTACATACGAAATATTGTGTGAAATTGTTTTAAAGCACTTTGGTGATTTCAATTTATTTCTTACGTTTAAAGAAAAATATACTACGAATTGTGAAAATATTAAAGCTTTAAAATATTTATAGAATTTAAAGAAACTTAGTGGAGATATTAGGAAAACTTGAGTCACATAAATTATAATAAATATTAACTTTGACGTTATTTTACCGTTACTGTACGTATACTTAATGTTAAATGTATGATATAAACATATATTGCAGATATCGATATCCAATGAAAAGTAAATATTTTAATATCAGATATTATAATTATATTAATTCACTAACTATAAGCAAAAGAAAATATTAGGTTTCTAATTGAGCATAATTAATATTAATTTTACCTCTGAATATTCACTTCATATTAATAGATAAACTTATTTTCAGATTTTTATTCAGTTAAATGAAATCAGTCGAAAGTTTTTATTATTTCTTCTTTAATTTGCATTTAAGCAGTTACTTGAACAATTTTCCTTTTTGTTTTAAATAGTTTTAATTAGAATTGGAAAAGTTTTTCTTATACTTTTTCAATAGAAACCGCAAATGCTTTTTGTGACAGTTTCACTGTGGGACTGGAAAAGAATAATAATATAAGAAAATTAACTTTTAAAATGGTATTCGTAGCAAAAAAAATAATAATAATAAAAATAAAAGTGGAATCTGCTGCTGAAAGTTATCTATTATTAGTTGTAACTTTGGATGATAGACCTTATCTGTCGAATAAGATTGGATGTATAGAGGTCCTAAGGAAGTTTTTTATCAAACTCATAAAAAACTTGTATTAGTAAAAACATTTTCTCTGTTAGAGTCAGTCAAGCCCGACTATCTTCACCACATTGTCGGATAAAAAAGGTAGTTTTGAAAACTTAATCATCAACCCTCGTATAATTTTATTTTCTGTTTTATTCTAAAATAAAGTGTGTGATACTGAGATTTATGTTAAATGTACGATGAATGAATTTCTCTGAGGGGGGTGGTCACATTAGGGCTACTAGAATTTGTAAACCGACCCTTGTATAATTTCGCACATTCATGTTTGCTTATATTTATCTTAATTTGACGAATAATTATTACAATACCCACGTATATGTAAGAATTTTGGCCTGAAAAGTAATATATGTAAGGGGGTCTGTACGGGACTTGTGAGAGATAATGGACAGACCCTCGTGTATCGTTTGGCACATCGTTTTAGAATATTATAAAACTTACTTGTGCCAAACCCCACTTTGGGAAGAGCATGTGGGGGGTTTACCTGAAATATTGGACTGAACATGGCAAATTTCAATAGGCCTCATCCTTAGGCCAAACTAATGTTACCAAAATTCATCAAAATATTTTAAAAATGGCGACCTGTAGAGATTAATAATTGGTCATTATTGACTAGTTTTAAAAGTTCAAAACTGTTTTCTGGGAAGGGGTCTTATGTGGGAGCTACAGCAAAATATTGACAGAAATTTGTCAACTTAATAATGTATATAAAAGATAGACAAGAAAATATTTGTGCTGAATTTTAATAAAATTAGGGTTTATTTAAGAGTTAAACAAGCTAAAAACCGTTTTCTACGAGGGTGTTTGCAAAGTTTGGACCGATATTAAACAAATTTATAACATATATTCAGAACAGTTAGGAAATGAAATTAAAGTAAATATAAATAGCAAATTTCAAAAGATTATCTTCAAACTTGCGACCTATAAGACGCACAGATTTTGGAGTGTATCAACAATTTGCATATTTTATCCTCCAACCTTTATACATTGATGCGATTTTTACGACTTTTTGTACGATAGTGAAACACATATAACTGTATGTTATAGCAAAATTCTTGTTTAAATCCAGTTACATTTCGAAAAGTTCTTTTTCAGAATTACGAGGGTTGTCTTAGATATCGGTCTATACAATTTTTTTGTGAATGAACCGATATAGCTTGTTATAAGTAGTAAACTTCTAAAGAACAATAACAAATAAAGTGGCCGAATTTCATCGTGAAATCGGACAATTTTTCTAGGAGTGTTTCCAACAAACTGACAGATAGAGGGACATAGTTAAATTGATTCAGATTTTGATTTGATGTAAGAATATATATACTTTATAGAGTTTGAGATAACTCCTTCTTGGTATTACACACGGAATCACAAAGCTCTCTTCTCTTCTTCAAAATTTTTTATCAATTATTTAAAAAAAAATTAACTTTTATAATATTTTACTTATTAAAGAATTAAATAAAGTTTATTGAATTATTTTCCCTTTAAAAATATATTATATTAAAACACATGTTTCCTGAAACATTTACTAGAAAGATCATTGACCCCTAATACAATAAAACTAACTTCAAATGAATTCCCATCTCTTTTCATCAAACTTGCAATTTGTCTGAAAATGTTATTCATCACATTTCATTCCAAAAGTCATTTAAGGCAACAATAAATTTATTTCCAATTAATAAATTTTTCTCATTTCTTAGCAAATTTCCCTTCAGTTTGTTTACATAATTTTCCATGTTCACAAATCAATTGGAAATTTTCAAGGAAAGAACTTACTTTAAGCTAAAGGAAATATATATCTTTTTTATCTTCTTACATAATGTTTAAATGTGTTTGAGATAAAAAAAGAAACAACAACGACATATTATCCTTGGTATCTTTTTTATTTATTTGTTGGCACAACCTAGTGACCACACATTATGTCTCGTGATAGATTAATAGTATTAAATAAAATGTGTCTTAAGGACAATCATTCAAAGGAAAAAAATTATCTTTTCCTTAAGATAAAGAGAAAAAGGAAATCGAGTAAGAATTTTATATTTAGCTGCAACGAATCATAAATATGCTACAACAAATTATCGTTTAGACATTTCTAATTTAATTTGGTAATACATTGATGAAATTTGGTACAGCCAAGGTCGTAGTCTATTGAAACCGGTGATGATCCATACCTCAGGTTTCTTTCATACGAATGTCCTTTGACAAACTTGTATTCATATGCCAAATCTCAAAAAGATTTGTCCGCAATTAACCATAACACAAATTCAATTTAGAAAATCACCGATATGAGCCAAATATTATATTCTAACTTCTCTAATCTTTTTATACCACTACTGATTCTATAAGGACATAACTCCAAATTAAGCTAAAAATACTGCTAAACATTTTGCTCTCTCATATTTTTTTTCATACTTTTAGAAAGTCTCAAAATGGTTTATATATAAAAACTGGAGAGGTTTTAGTCCCAAGGAAAAAGGGAGGGACGGAGAATGCTGCGAAGATTCACACCAATTAGACAGACTTTTTTAATAGCAACAAAATTTGTAAGACCTATCACGCCCACTCTAATGGGAGGTCTGTTAACGTCTATAACATGTTTGATGTAGTTTATAAAAATGAGTGGTCGGAGAAGAGATAATGTTAGACTTTTTTGATGAAGTTGCTTTTGAAAATAAAAATATCTCTTCAATAATCAAGTACGTGAGTCTATTAGACATCGATCAGAGGATCATTAGTTGTACGCAAACAAACAACAGGTTGATGAAGATTGTGAAGTCGCTATTTTTGTTAACCTGGTGAATAAAAGAAATAATAAATTCCAGTCAATATGTTAGCAGGAGAAAGTTTATGTCTCGAAATGATCTCTGTGGAACCCTGTTATGAACAATGAATAAATCATCTAGGATCTAATCAAAGTCTGAGACGATCCAGCTATATCAGTCTGTCTGTTGGAAACATTTTCATGTCTTGAAAGTTGTCCGAATTTTATGAAATTTGAAAACAAACCTCTCAGAGTAAGTTTTTAAACTTATATTACTCCTAATTTTGGGCGAATTCTGTTGAAATTATATATTACAAGTTTGATAAATATCGGTCCATATTTTGCGATTTAAGGTATTTAATATTCGACACAGCCGAATATATAATTCTTACTTGTTACTAGAATAAAATATCACTATAAATGAACTCTTTGAATCGGTATTAAGCGTCCTAATGAAATATGTAAAAAAATGCGGTACCGAAGTCAATAAGATTTATCAGAAAATATGAAGTTCCAACTTTTGAACCCCCTAAACTGGATTTCTTTTGAAAAAGGTTTAAATATAATGATGAAGGTCGGAAGAAAATATATGTCAATGAGCTCAAGAAAGAGTTTGCAAATATATGCTTTCTGACGCCCGTATATATCAATTCTCACATAACTGGCATGTTTTTCTATCAATTTGTTTAAACATTTTTGAAAAGTATTTTCAACTATCATCTTCAGAAATGCAGATCTAGGTAAAATAATTTTTTACCGCATTCCCAGAGGCACGAATAATTGCAGTGATTATTTCTCTTTGGAATACCTTTTTAACCAAACTTGCAAATTTTTAAATCAAATCCCGGAGGCTTTAATTCATCTGTTATATACATATGAAGAGCATTTGTAAAAACCTTTTATTTGCATGGATTTTATCGATTCCCTAATACCTATCAAGTAGCCTATATAACAAATTCCATGAAAATTAGTAAAGAAATTTCATAAGAGTTTCTAAACAAATACAAGGTGTATATTAGTATTAAACTCAACATACCGCTTTTATTACTGTAGAGTGTTTAAATCTCTCGGTAACGTTATGCTTAGGTTAATGACACACATTTATAAAAATAAGGAAATCAAAAATGTTGCCAAAATATATATGTATAAGTATTCTTCTGGCGATACGATTTCGTTTCCTTAAATATAACACAAAAAATTACATAAGTATTTAAAGCAACATTATATTTTCAGTTAATATCATTTATAAAATATAAGAAATCTCATTTATTCGAACTTTGATAAGAAGTAAAGAAATGAATAGTTATGTAAATAGTGGACTTTGATATATTTCTACGAAGGAATTATTAATAAAAAATTAATATGAAAATTATGGTTCAGTTCTTATAATTACATATTTGTATATTTGTATTTCTCATAATAACGACAGTAGGATGGTTCCTAAATAAGGGATTAAGGACGAGAAATAAGGCAAAAATATCCAACCATAATTGATTTTGAAATTACTATTAGATCTTCGACACAATAAATATGTTTCATTTGATAATGATTTTATGAGTTTAAATGTCGAAGTTCATAAGATATTCAACAATTCCCTTATGACACTATCTGTTATATGTCTTATGAGTTATTGCATCTAATGCTCCTATATTAATATAATAAATACTAGTCTCCAAGACTAGTATAACTCTACGTTTCCTAAAGTAAGGAAAAAAAAGCACCAGATTTAAATTTTTCATATTTGCTACAAATTTTCGACAGTTTATATTAACTTTATACTCCTCTCTATCCGTCCTAGATTAATTCCAATTATGCATTTTAAAAATAAAATTATCGGAATTAAACTTGCAAAAATTTTCATAAATAATAGATAATGAATATTAGTTGTATGTGGGTAGTACCTTTGACGCTGAACCTATTCGTCCTACACCTTTTGCAATAAAGCAAATCAAATGAAATCTAGATTGAGCTAAATTTTAAAATTTTCGCTGCAGTAGTTCGATAAATTGTATTTGGGAGTACGTAACATGTCTACATGCCAGGTTACGTACTTCCAATTAAGATCAAGTTATACCAGTTACACCCCAGAATGAAACAATGGTTGTTTCGATTTTAGGATGTAAAGGTACTACAATTAAAGTCCGTGCAGTACATCGTTGATAAAGATTTGACAAAAACTTCATTTGTAAAGTCTCCACCACCAAAGTGACTGAGGATATATTCATTTATCATTCCGTATATAACGCCAAGAAGGTATCATCTTGGACCGGATAGCATATATATTTTTGCATCAAATCGAAATTTAAGACTATTTGTTATGTCCGTCCATCTGTCTGTAGGAAGCATTCTTGTGCATAGAATAATTTTGTTATTAGCAAAAAAGTCATAAATCTGAACATTTTTATAACATTAATCAATCAATAAAAAAAGTGTCATGGGCTTAAATATGCAAAATTTTGTTATATCTCAAAATTAATTAGGCATATAGGAAACAATTTTAAGATTATTTTCTGAAATTTGTTACATTAATTAATAAACCTAAAACTATTGGATTGTGTTAGTGCATTGACCAAGCTCCAAAATAAGGCCCCTTCCTGAAATATGGTTTTGAGCTTACGAAGCTCTTAAATGTGGACCAACTTCACAGGAATTTATTTTATTTATTTGACCAATCATAGCAGCTTGCTATGACTCCCATATAAGGCACCTTTCCGGAAAAAGATTTGGGATTATAAAACTCTTAAATATAGAATAATTTTATTAAAATTCTTCAGAAAAATTTCTCTAACTCTCCTAAACGTATATTATTAATTGTTGGTTTATATTTGTTAAAAACTCCCACATAAAACCCCTTCGCGGAAATGGGGTTTGTATTAAAAAAACAATGGTATTGACATTATCTTTCTAACTGTCTCAAATATATTTGACTATTAAGGTACATTTTTTGAGCGGAAAAAAACCTTAATCTTATAAGACTCTTTAGCTTCAACCAATTGTACTGTATCTTCCAAGTGATACTCGGAAGGGTTTTTTATGACACTTATGAGAAACAATTTAACCGAACATAGTGTATTGTTTAAGAACTAGAGACTATTTTGCACCAAGTTTTGTTAAAATCATTTTACATTATGGATTTTTTAAAACATTTTTCGCTGGAAGTATTTGTATGGACAATGGGTGAAATAAAAGACCCATCATCATCCATTTCTATAGACATTGTGGTTGGTCCTAAAAATTAATACATGCCAAAATTTTGAAAAGTTATCTTTTTAATTGTGATTTGCATTTCGTTCGCAAAATAAGGGAGGACGGACATCGGTAATTAAAATCGAACGGAACATACCACAAATTTGTGGTAATAATTTTTGTCCGATATAAACATCTGCACAAACGTATAATAAACTCGTGCACCACATCTAACCAAATTTTTGGTTAATAACGCTATAATCCAAATATTTTTTCTCATGTTATGTAATTCATTTGTTCATAGTTCCATGTCTTACACAGAAACCAAATTGGAGAACTGGTCTGATTTTTCTTTCATTCGAGTCTTTATTTTAAGCTTTTCAAATAACTTTGAATAGCAAGAAAGTAGTTATATAAGATTTTCTAATGAAGTCATATTCAAATCTATTATTGACTATGAGATCACTATAATTTGGGAGTTGTTCCAATTATTTGTTTAACTCCTGATAATACAAAAAAGTAAAACAGATGGCGCAGCTATTTCCACGTGCGTTACTTTTTTTATCATTGGTAGCGAAATGGAACGATTTCCTTTGGGATACTTATATCTTCATAGAAGTATAGGTGGTACAAAATTATTTGCCAGGATATTAGAATGCCTTCCAGAGGAAACTTTTATGTTATTGTTTGTTTCTTTTTAGAATAATATTTTCCAAGTTGTAGAGATACACAGTTGATAATCTCGTTTGTTGTTTTTAAGTTTTATTTTCTCATTTAAACGTTTTTTAATAACCGAATTTGAAACATGTTTGATGTTTTTGTTGTTTATAAAATTTAAATCCGTATGGATGTGACTACTCAATTCATCATTTACTTCAAAACTGGTTCAGTTCTCTTAAACACTGTAATATTCTGAGTGTGTTGTGTTGAAAAAATAAAGAAAATTAGTTTCGCTTCAACAGGTGAGCTTCCGTTTCCTTTGCGTGGAATTGAAATCACTTTTAATATGAAGAAAAAAATATTTTTATAGTGCTACCCTAATAAAAATTAATATCAACCAAACAAATGTTATTAAAATTACACGTGCAAACGTAAACGCAATAATTTGTTTTAGACATCGTACTTTACCTTGAAAATACATTTAAAGGTGTAACAAATTATAATGTAAGAAAGTTTAATACAAATGTAATAAGTTTTTTCTCTTATTTGATTATTCTAACATTTATTTGTTACGTAATTCAGTTCGAATGTGTGGAAAGACATAAAAAATATAATAAAAAAAACTTATACGTAATAAATTTTAACTAAATCTAATGTTAAGGAATGAAAAATGACTTCTTTAGTTAAACAGAGTTTTATGTTTTATCTGTTGAGTATGTACATATGATTGCCATTGTGTGCGTGTATGTATGTGAAATGTTAAGGGCTTTGTTCCTTAACGACATTTGGGTAACAGAAATTGAATGTCATTTATCCTTTTTAACTATCAAACACAAAGATAAAATATTTTGCAAAATTAGTAAAATTTGTTACTTAAAGTACGAAATTTTGTTTATGATTAAAATGAAAAGTTTGTATAGAATTTGTACAGAGCTACAAAGAGCTGAATGCCTAAAGAAACTATTTTGTTTATCTAAGTTTTTTATGTGTTGCAAATTATGGCAAATTTTCGAAATTAGGAAGTTAGTGCTAAAATTATTATAAAATTTTAGTTCACTACTAGTTCAGTTTCTAGTTCAGTTCGAGTTCAGTTCGAATTAAGTTCGAGCTCAGTTCTAGTTCAGTTCTAGTTCTGTTTTGGATCAGTTCGAGTTAAGTTCGAGTTAAATTCGAGTTAAGTTCGAGTTAAGTTTGAGTTCAGTTCTAGTTCAGTTCTAATTCAGTTCTAGTTCAGTTCTAATTAAGCTTTAGTTCAGTTCTAATTCAGTTCTAGTTCAGTTCTTAGTTCAGTTCTTGCTCAGTTCTAGTTTAGTTCTAATTCAATTATAGTTCTGGTTTAGTTTAATTTCTATTGTTTGAATTATTTTCTAACTTCCCTCGTTATAAACTAAATAAATTAGTAGACCTTTTTGGGATATTAAAAAAGTAGAATACATTTTTTTGGTTTACTAATTAGTAATTAATTTTGACTACATATTATACCAAATGAGCATAGTTTTAATAATGAACCAAATCACCACAAGATAATCATTATTTAGTCATTATTAAACTAATGTGGTTAATAATGTATTTTAATGATATCATTTAGAAGGCAATGGGAATCGTACAAATAAGTACAAAAAATTTGCAATGAATTAACAAATTGTTAATCATTAAGAAGGGAAAGATGTTCAAGGATAAATATTTTTGTAAATTTTTTAATAATTATCTATTATAAAGAAATTCTAATACTTAATATATTTATATAACCGCTTAAGAAAGGTTAGACTTAGTAACATGGATCCATAACATATATTCTATATCTATGTAGCCAGATTAGATTAATTTTTTTTCATCGGATAGTACGCACAACCTTTTTAATATTCTACTGTCTATTGAAACTCTTCGAGAATATTTTTCATTGCTAATTTGGTTTAATGTGTTCTCACATGTAATTAAAAATGTTAAGAAAACAGTTAAATTTTATTCGTACCTAATTTGCATTATGTATGAAATCAAATGTTACTGTTGACTGAAAATTCTTTATTGAGCATATACAATGATGGCACGAAGCTCTACATGACGTAAAGTCTTGTCCCGAAGTGTCGCATATCATTCTTTGGCAGAGCATTCGATCATTGACAAGATCGTGTTTGATTAACAGAATGATATGATCCAGATTGGTTGTAGTCTGGACATTATTCTTACTGAATTTCTCGAGGACTCTCTTGTGGCATACATGCTGCAGTACCTAAAAACTGTCGCTTCTTTCCTGGCACTGCCCTGATTTAAGGAGCTCGCAAATACACTCCAGCTCAATCCATGAGATTGATAAACTTATTATCTGCTTCTCTACTTACATTTTTAATTTCTAATTTTATTTCTTTACATACGTACTTACTTTCATCTTTTTTCAAGTAACACAAAGGAACCTTCAGGACCCAAGTGAGTTATAAAAGTTTCTTAAAATTTTCATGGCAATTTGCTGAAATAAGACATTCGTCTGAGAACGATTCGTCTTTGGATTCGAAACACATCATAAAAACTCAAGAATTGCTAAACCTAACAAGATCCGACAAGAGTAGTGGTGTTAATTTTTGCCGTATAGAATTACTGTTTATACCAGAGCTATAACTCAATTGTAGCTTTTACTTTTTTTACTAATGTCTAAAATCAGTCATTTTTTAATTTTAAAAGTGATCCAACCCAAGATCTGCAAAGAGTTGTGCTGGAACGACAAGGCATTGTTTCTGCCAGTAGTAATAACACATAAAAATTTTCGCCATATATTGTACAGGAAGTAAGTTTTCTTATACCTTAAACTTGGCCAGGGTATCTTTTAATAACAGCGGGACTAAATTGACACCGGAACGATCGATATTTTCATATATATCTCCACATCTTCCATAGCCTCCCATACCAAATCATATTTAACTGGAATTTTTCTACTGTTGAGTAGGAGGGCACATTACACAATTTTCTGTTTATAAAATCACCACTTACTGCGAAGATTTCAAATCTCCAATCTTATGTCACGATATTATTGACTTTCCGCAGGACCTCCATAACAACTATGACAAAATCAAGTAGATTTTTTCCATTTTAAAGGCTCTTAATTCATTTGATACCAGATCTTTGTCTCTAACAAAAGTTCTTAGGCTGTTATCTTTCAAATTCAAAACTAAAATCGCCGTGCTTCACATACTTTCAAGAGAGAGTTAAAAACTTTTGATCAAAATGACACCATACAAAAACACTGTATAAGGTGAAAATGACCAATGTAGATTCCTTATGATACATCAATAATGCATTTGGTGAATAAATATCATCCCACAAATTTTATTGTTCTGCTGTTAGAATACACACAAAAGAGTCATATTACAATTAGAACAATTACATCTTTTCAAGCTAATCGTAAAAAAAATGATACAAATTTCCTTCGTTCACGGTGCCCGGTATCTCATATTTTTCTATTAGTATAAAAGAGCAATGACCTCATATCAAACACGTTACTATACCATTCTTCAAATCCATTTTTTATGACAGTATTTTGATATTTGTCTATGACCGCATTAACATCTTACAAAATTACCAATAATTGTCATAGAAATAATTCACTCGAAAATTATGTTTAATGTATTAAATTGTTTACTGGATAAAAACACATATCAATTACTTCATTTTGTTTATATTTATTTATATTTTTATCGCTGTGGGTGTTAAAATGGATAAAATAAAGTACAATAAAATATTGTCTTAAATATGTCATTACTCTTAACTCAAATGGTTCATTCTTGATTTTTAAAGCTTGTAAGTATGTTAATACCCTACAACATGACACGTGTTATAAGAGATGGTATTAAATTTGTTGTACCATTTGTAACAGCAGATGTGATTTTGGACTCTTTGAAAATGTGGTCATTATCTCTCTAAGAGGATTTGATAGTTTATACATTACAGTGCACATTGGTCACAAAACGCTTTTTTTAATAATTTTTTATTTTAGTTAGTATATTTAAATATGGCATCCAACTGTATGGATTAGGCTCCATTTTCAAACTTTTTAAGAGATGCCAACGTAACATTTTGACATTATGGTGCCCAGAAATTCTCAGAATTGCAAATAAGATGATAATATTTTGCAGATAAGATGACTTGACTAGGACTCACTCTGAAATAAGATTGGGAAGAAAAAATCTCATGCAAAAAAATTACGACGTCAAAAATAAAAAGTTCCACTTTATGAACTAAAAAGAGTGAACGAGATCTCTTTACGATCTACGATCGATAACAATTAACTGACAACTGTTCCTGAATACGACAATAATAATTCACAATAACAAAGAGTATTGTTAAGCTTTTTAATTGATTGCACTGTGTTGTAATTACCACAAGTGATAGAGGATGTCTCAATGTGTATTCACATGGATCTTAAAATGTAGTGGGATGAGTGGCAAAATCAGGCTTTAATCAACTAGATCATTGTAGTATTCTCTCAGCACTGTTATCATATATTATGAGAGCAGTAAACTACAGAAAATGCAAATAGGTTTGCGAATGAAAATGTGACACATTCTAAACTGCTGTTTATCTCAGTAACAGGCTATTTTAGCAAAATTAATAATGCTTATATTTGCTATATATGGGACTCACAATAGGTATTCTAATCTTAAATCTAAAAGAGCAAATATTTCTTCACTAACGAGGGAATAAATAGATGGTCGCTCCTCCCATTGAAAACCGCAAAGGGTTTAAAATTATTGGTAATAACTTTTTCCGGACAACATGGAACCCCAATGGGTTTCAAACTACTAAAATTATAACAACTAACTCCTCTGATATTGTTATGTTTAATGTTATGTAAATCATTGCAGCCTACTTTTGATCGGCTGCAGTTTATCTCTCTGTGCATTAACAGTGTAGAAAGCCTTGTCATGAATCGTCCTTGACCATAAACCTTCCAAGAGAGTTTAGATTGTTCTTCTTTTTCATGATGTATTTTATCTTAAATTTACATAACTTTACACCGTTTAAGGTTCTAAGAATTTTGACTGCCCTTTGCGAATTCTATTAGTGGTTTAAATGTAGTTATTATAAAGGATAATATTATTGTCAAAACTTAGTTTGAAATTGCTGTTTGGCGATATTTGAAGTTTTTTACTTTTATTTGACGACATCATATATGTCGTCTATCCAAGTTAGGTAATCCGTAGTCATTATGTAAATATACTTTTTAGCATGTGCGTATGTTACAAGTTCAAACGGATTATATTTTATTTAAAGACAATGATGAATTATCTATTAATCTATTTATGCCGAGTTTCATCCAAAAATTTTGGATGAACTTCACAGGTACAATGTGACACTCAGTCGCAAGGAGATGAGCCTCCTTGATGTTATCGCAGGATGTTTGTCCATTACATCACTGCATGTATGACTCTCCAAAATTATTCTTCACACAGCAACTTCAATGACTTCTATAGAAGTATCAGTAATGAGGGTGCGATCAGTCACTTTTTGCTAACAATGCTTCAAGTTAGTTTGATTTTAATCTGTTTCGGAATCAATAAGTGTCGGAAATAGTAATACCACCGAAGTTTAAGGCGATTGCCTGCGTCATTTTTTTGGCACTGAATTTTTCGTGCCTTTTTGAAGACTTTAAAAATGCACTGATTATGTCATTTTTCGATATTTGAAGGACTCAGATGAATGTTTCACAATTTGACCATCACTTAAATAAAATGTATAATAGAAGTTTACTAGAGTTTATCAGGGGTTTTAAATAAAAGTTTAGCCAGTGAAGAGTACTTAAAACTCGTCTTAACCTTAAATACTAATTTTGCTTGTTATTATTTTTTCTATTATATGTTTTCTTTCATTAGTTTTGTTTTTTGGCTTAAATAGACTGTAACATTTATTCGCAAAATTATAGTATTAATGACCCATCTATCTAATATTTGCCATCTTAAACAAGATGTTATGGTTGTTTAATGGATTTTGTCAACCTAAATATCAAGAATTCAAATAAATAACATAATATGTGTCTTGTATATTAAACTTCAAAAAAAATATATAAATTCTTTAAAAAATATAAAGAAATTGTTTTGTTTTCTTCTTAGAAAACAAAAGGTTGATAATCTTTAAAAAAAATCGTTGGAAAGAAAGTAAAACAATATCTCGTGATATGTTAATGGTTGTTATTGTAGTAAATATTTTATGACATTTTATGATGCAAAGAGGGCATTAAACTTTATATTTTTTAAGTACGATAATATATTTATGTCCTACACCACCATTGGTGGTTGAGGTATTATGTGTTTGTGTAAAAATTTGTTACAGGCCGAAAAAATTATGCTACCACCACCGTTTGACTAAGGATCACTTTCGGAGTCGATTTAACGATGTCCGTCCATCTGGCCGCCTTGCTGGCTGGCAGACTGGCTGTCAATGTAGACCTTGTGTCCAAATTGCTGGCCGCATTTTTACTGAAATTTGGCATGTGTCATTATTTTTGGTCCAAGGACGATGCCAATTGAAATTTGTGATAATGCGTACTTCACCTAGCTTCCATACAAATTATCCTTCCGGAATGGTGATTTAAGCTCACAAATTCCGAAATATATCATTCAACCCGCCAACCGGTCAAATGTAGACAAATATAAGCAAAAAATTAGGAATACATAATCTCACATGGATGTTAGTACCAGTAAAATGATCTTTACACCAGCAACAATGTTGTGTAGGGTATTAAATAGTAAGGCTGGACCGACTATAACTTTTTACTTGTTTTTATTATGAATATGATAATAAGCAAAATAAGAAACAAGAAAACACACTAGTTTAGAAAACGCTTTAAATTACATAGATTAGTAATACAAGGATTAAATGTGTTAAATTAATATAAAATTTTAAATAATCCTTTGAATTTCTACATACAGTTGAGCGAATTGAAATTCTAAATTTAAGGATATAAAAAATAATTTATAAATAGAATATGAAAAACAAAAAATATATAATTTAAATCAGTTTGGTGAATATTTATTACTTTATTTAAAAATATTATTAATAAATTATTAAATACCCATCAAATACTCTGTGCGTATACTTTATAAATATTAATGAAATATTAATCATACTTACAGATGACATAATAACTTTAGGGTAAAACAAATTGTTTTGGAAATAAATCTGTAACTTTTGATCGACTGAATAGATTTGCATGAAATTAAACATAATGATAGCAGGGAGGTTAGGTGGATAGTACCTTGGACATCCAATTTGTTTTAAATCCGTGCCAGATTTTAATTTCATAAAGTAAACATTGGATCGAATGCGGGAGGATCTTAACTCATTCTTAGCCACAAAATTGAGACTGACTGGGTAGATATATTGACCTTAATATTTTCTTATTTATTTACTTTTATAACACAAGAATTGTTATTTTTTGTGGAAATACTGAGCCCAACATTTTTTTATTTATTTTTATAACCTACTCCATCGTAAGTGGTTGGTGTGTTACTATAGCGTTAGACTCAGATTCACTTTCTGAGTTTTTTTACCCTTGTCCTTTCGTTCGCCTGGAAATTTTGACTGATTTTGTGTCCTAAACTTTTCTTCAAAGCACCACAAATGTTTTCTTAAACTTAACGTCAATTTCCGTGCTCTGTGTTTGTCCTCTAATTTTTAGCAGCGTCTCTATCAGGAAGATTTTATTGGCTTATATGTTTTTAACGTGTATTAGCTATAACTTTTAGTATCAAATAGTTTGAGTACTGAGCTAACCAGACTGCCCTTTTATAACAACATGTTCATTTGTTTGACCTAAACCATAATAACTGAATTATTTATCATTTAAAGTGTGTTAAGAATTTTTCGATCTTACTCCTTAATATAATTAGAAAATTAGAAAATATTATAGTGCATAGTCTTCATAAATATTAATGAAATATTAAGCATACAAAAATGTTTATGGGTTCAATCGACTCAATATCTTATTGAAATTCAAAATGATTGGAGTTGAGATGTTTTCGGGAATTTAGGAGCTATCTAGTCAGGGGCGTAATTAGTGGTTCTTTGTGTTAGATCTTTAAATTTCAAAAAGTGTGTACCAGATTCCCCAAAATTTAAGGAAAATATTGACGCAAATAATTTTGATGATGTGATTTTTTTAGAAAGTTATATAAATCTAAAGTTGGACCTTTGAAAAAATCGATTTTTTAATTATTTTTTTCCATTTTTTGCTTGTAATGGGATACCACTCCCCCATGCCCTATCCAAAGTTTTTCATGTCTTTTATACTTATATACTATCCATCACCGCAAGTGGTGAAAAAGCTATTTTGACTTTGTCAAACTGAGTACAACGCCAAGAAGGAATAATCTAAGACCCCATAAAGTATATTCTTACATCAAATCAAATTGAATCTTTCATGGCAAAATTGTTTGTTATTGTCCTACGCATTTTCCTATTTAAAAGCAGCCATATGGCTCGACTTTTTTTAAAAACAGATTTTCGGTTACTTCGAAGATTGCAATTAAATATCAACCGGCTTCGGTTTCTGTTAAGAATAACCGGTTAACCAGTTTTAACCAAAATATTATAACGCCTAGAAATAATAAGAAAAAACTTTTAATTTATTGAAAGAAAAACAGGTCATATATACGTTTTATAATAAAAAATAAGCACTTAAAAATGCCCGAAAATAAAACGCAGTTTAAATTCGATATTAGAAAGTTTGTTTGTAAGGATATTTCTCCGCTGTGCCTTATCCAAAGTTTTTTTTAATCTTTTATATTTATATACCCTTTATCACCGCAAGTGGTGATGAGATTATATTACCTTTATCAAATTGTGTGCAGTGCTAAAAAGAAATACTCTTAGGCCCCATAAAGTTTCTTATTTATATTGTAACCTACTCCATCGTTAGTGGTTTGTGTATTACTATAGTATATTTTTCCATCAAATAAAAATCTGAGTCGATTTATTTATGTGTGCCTGTCTGTTGGAAAATATTCTCACGCCTAGAATAATTGCCCGAATTCAATGAAGCTTAGTCAAATTGTTTGTTATTGTTTTCCTATTTAAAAGCAGCTATATGGGTCGAATAGTAAAAATGTTATAGATGATATATGTCTGATATATGATTTCAAAAATGTGTTATTATTTAAAATTTAGAAGGGTATAAGTTATATTAGTGAATTATATAAAGTATACGCATGTACTATATGCTCAAGGAATCAATCACCCTAGATTGATTCTTTGAATTTTTTTAGAAACCGATTTTCGGTTTTTTTTTTCAAAAATTGAAAATGACCGGTTAACACCTAATATATATGTCTATCTGTCTTTTGAACATATTCTCAAGGTCATAATAATAATTTGAAATCAAGAAAATTTGATCGGACTTTTTGTTATTGTCCTAAGCAGTTTAAAGCCAGTGTAGTGACAATGAAGTTATTGACAGATTATTGAGACAAACTAGAATTTAAGACAAAAAAATTTTGTGAATTTTGCAAAAAATATTAAAAAATCATCAAAATCAGATAAGTAGAAGTAGTTTTAGTCAAAAATATATAAATTTTTGTGACTGTATGCAAACACGTACGAAATTACGCTTTATATTTTACCATTTTTTATTATTAGTGAGTAAATGTGTATGGTGTGTTCGAGTGTACACTGATCCAAAAAAGTAGTAAATATAACGAAAAAGTAGGGTAAATATCAGCCATAGAAACCTTTACTCATTATAACAAAAAATTTTAATTTATTTGAATTCGTTAGTAAAAATGGAGTTAATTTGAATAAATTTTATTCAATTTGAATAATATTTATATTCCAATGACTTCCTCAAGGAACTAATTTACTAGACAAAATGTAAGATGGATAGGATCAGGGTTGAAGAAGCCCCCATATATAGATCTATTAAGGGGTGAATTTTGTCCCAATTAATTTTTTTTAATACACGTCGATGTGTGATTGGTGAAATTTCCTTCGAGATCTTGGACTGAAAAGAACTTTTGTGCAGCATATCGCACCGAGTTAAAGCTAGTTTTAGATAATAATTAAATAGAATAGAACTGATCGGCTTGTGTTACTGATGAAAAGTCAAGTCTTACTTATTTCTCTTTGTTTTTATACAACTTGACACTGAAGGTGATATTTAACTCAGTGTACTTGTAAGATATAAAGTTCATAAAGCATTGAGGAGAAAAATCGGATTTCCTTGATATTCGGAATGTGAACTTTTTGACTGTAGCTTACATTTTTAGGCATTATTTTTAAATGTCATTATCTTCATCGCTGTTGTGTCAGAATATATTTGTTTTCAATAACAATTTCCTTTTAGGATTTATATAATTCGCTTTATTTTTTATTAATACAAATTATTAAACCATTTTAGAAAATTGAAAATAAAGAAACTTAACTTTCATATTTTTATATCTCTAACAGCGATAAAATAAATGTAATGAAAACATTACAAAAAAAGCAGAACTATTGAACCACAATAGTTTTCAATAAAAATTATATTAACACTAAAAACAAATTAACCAAAACTTCTGTTTATATAAACAACTTTTGTTTTAATACATATTTTCCCATCAAAAATTTTAATAAAAAACAGTTAAAAATATTTTTTTTAGCATTTATTTTTATTTGGAATTCTTTATTCAATTGTCTATTTTAAAAACACAATAACGTTTTTACATTTTTATTCTCTGTCCTTGAGAATTCATTTAAATTGCCATTTACATCAGGTCAACGGAAAAATTTTGAAATATTAAATAAAGAAGATAAATGACTAAATAATTCACTACATGATTTAAAAATAGAACTCTAAGAATTTTAGCATTAATTAAATTTTTTATCTAAAGCATTTGAAAATCTCTAATAAATCAAATAATTTATATATGTTGATACATTTGTAACTTGAACTACTGAAAAAAATTCTTGAAATTCCCCCATAGTGGTCTCTATAATTCCAAAAGTAGCATAACTATAAAATTAAAGTCAGATCCCTACAGCTGATAGTCTAAAAACATATTACGACGGTTGGATGTTTAGTTCTTTTAAAGGAGTCAGTTTTTCGTAGATGGGAAAACCTAGGTCCAGCAATAGTGGATTTTTTGAATGCAAAATTACCACACCTAATTATAATATATGGATCTTATTGATATACCCTCATTATGTTTCGCATGCTCATACTTTTAAAAAATACTGCTTCGAACCAGTACTAAATAAAATAAAATTGAAGATATGTCGAATTAATCTAAATACAGTGATGAAACGTATCTTTGTAACCAGGCCACACGAGTTCGCATAATTTTCTAGATACTGGAAATTTAGTACTTGTGGCTAGTGGGAAGCAAAATTAAGATCGCTACAGTCATATTTTTCGGCAAATAGTCATCCTCAAGGACTTGTATAAGTATATGAAACTCATGACTCATACATGGAATCATAAGCATATTTTTTTTTACGAGTTGATGATATGGGTTCGAACAACCACAGGTGACCTTTATTAATAACAATTGATGATTACTTTAGTTACTGTGAATAAATAGTTTTGATTTGCCGCCGTAAAGTTTAGACCTCGGAACTTCGGAATACCATCTATTTCTATTGTAAAAGCTTACCTTATTGGAATAATATTCATATCAGCCTAAGGTATCAAAAATTGGCTTATTTCATTATTTACCTATAAATAGCTGCCTTTGGATTATTCAACATCTATTCTGACCAAGAACTATATACAATCTTATTTCCGATAAAGAAAGTATCAAGATTTCCAAGCAATTGAATTAAAAAAATACATTAAACAGTTTTATGATAGAATCTAAACCATATTGGAACAGAAGAAGGTAACTCACAGCGCTTATATGGAGAAGTTTGATTTTAAAATAATGGATTAGTTTTGGTGAGAGATGAAGGTGTTTACAACAAAATATGAAATATTATTAAGGATTTTTTATCGTTATTAGTTTATTGCAGATTCCTATCTGCACCCAGTTTTGACTGGGGGCAGGTCTGTGGAGTTTGCACGTCATACATTAAGTGTCATATTCTAGTTAAAGATCTAGGTGGGTACCTGCCATGTTGGCCTAAGCCCATGATGATCTTAACACCAGGTTTGTTCAATACCAAGTCATGCCCTATCAATAAATTCAAAGGTTCTTATCTCCCATTTTCGACACCAGACTGTGTTGACGTTGGTTCATTCTATTTGTACCTCTTTAACTTCAACAATAAGACCATAATAATGACGTTATAGATAAGTTTCAGAGGCTGGCAGACGCATTGCATTCACCCAGTGTGAAGAGCATCGTTTGGTTAGGTCTACAGAGACAGGTACTCACGTTAAAGGCTTCGTCATTGTTGAGAAAGAGCTTATCTCCAAGAACGTCAAACCCCGTAGGAAAATTGAAGGTAACATATAGTTTGATAGTGTATATTACTCGCATTTCTTGACTTCGAGGATTCATTAAATTATATGGAAACCAACTTCATAACATTATCCTTAAGTGTTAACAAGAGTATTTGCAAATTTTTAAGATTTGACTGGAGAATAGTCTTACAAATTATATAATTGGGCGAACTACTACACGATGGAAACCTATTCTCACTGTGCGATTTTTGCAAAGGTTCTGCGGTTCATAATTATCCAAATTAAACTATAGGATTATGGCCTTGATATGACAAAGTAAGCAAAAGTGGATTCTATAATGAGAGTTTTGATGTTGTAGTTTCCTTTAAGTTAAGGCATAATTGTACTATTACACAATCCGGTATTATTATAATCTTTATCGACAATAGACAGAATATTGGGAGCATAACTGATATCCTTACAAAATCATTGTCAAATATCTTTAAATGAGGAAGTCTGACTTTCGAGAGTTAAACTTATCTGGATATTTGGACAAAAATTGTGCTGGGGTATCGCTACTTATGACTTAGCTCTATATATTACACAACTCAAGAATGAAATTATTGACTTTCTTCTGGGATTACCTTAAGCAATTCCTGGGGAAAAGAGAATCGAATTTATATCAGGTAGCGTAAAGAAAATGGACCTGTTCATACTCGTCTTTTATTTTTGTCGGATAAAACTTTTATGATTATGTAGCACCGGGCAGCTTGCAGTAAAATACTTTTGGAGCTTGTCTTCTTCTTAGTGGTACTACCGATTACTGGACTAACGAAATATGTCTATAACTAAATAATTTTGTTTACTACATAAATAAAAGAATTTAAATTCATAAAAGGAATTTTTCACGAAAAATCAAATAAAATAAATTTAATTAAGTAAAAAATCAACTGGAATGACAATAATACAAAGTTACCTCAACGACAACCCCGATATCAATGTTTCTAATATTTAAAATATTTTCTTTATTAAATTTTTTACATTTTCTTTAATACCTCTTTTCCTCTGCTCAAAATTCAATACAAAGAAATAGGAAAGCGATATTCAGCTGTGCCGAATCTTCAATACCCTCCACTACAAATGCGGGTGAAGTAAATACGTTACGTTTCGTACATACACACACATACATTCACAAAAGTATTTAATATATTAAAGATTTTTTTCTATTTATAATTGACAATTTTACAAAAATCCATCGCTTGAATAAAGAGGTCCATCGCTTGAATTTAGAGGTTTCCTTAAAAATGGGTCTATATCTTTCAATTTACTTAACCGATTTTACTGGTTTTAAAGAGAATACTTTATAGGACTATGAGAAATACTCGGTCCAAATTTCATTCAGCTCCGTCAATTGTTGTGGGTGTAAGTGTCCTACCAATACACAGACAGACGGACATAGTTAAATCGACTCAGATTTTAATTTGATGTAAAAATGTATATAAATATTATGGGGTCTGAGATGATTCCTTCTTTGCATTACATACGAAATAACAAAGTTTATACGCCCTCTTCACCACTTGTAGTGGTGGAGGATATAAAAATGTATATTTTATTATTTTCCTACAATTACAGGTAATTTGAAAGCTTATATTTTCATTCATATTGTAGGGTATCAAATTTACATTTTCATTCTAAACGAAAAATATTATTAATTAGGAAGAATGAAAATAATAACAGAAATAAAGAATAAAAAACAAAACTGACATAAGATCCTTTATTAAAATATAAAAGGAAGAATGAAAGAAAAACCAAAAATATATACCAAATGAAAAATAAGCCATTCTTTCATTTTAATTGACTTGAAATGTACAAAAAATACAACAAAAACTAAATATATAATTCCCAAAAGGCAAACACACATAAACACTAAATGATGCCAATTAATGGCTAAAATTAAAAAAATGGAAACGGTTGTGGTTATTTTCTCAAATAATGAAATTATAACTGGATTGTAAAATTATTTTAATTAAAGTAAAAATTAATGATAGACATTCATTTGAAGACAAGCATCTTTAGGTTGCTGATATATTTATGCCCTACACCACCGTAGGTGCTACCACCACTTTTAAGTATACTGTTAGACTCGTAATCATTTTCTGAGTCGATTTAATAATGTCCGTCCGTCTGGCTGGCTGGCTGGCTGGCGGTTCATGTAAATTTTGTGAACAAAATGCAAATATTCCTACCGAAATATTAATAAAGTTTTGAATATAAAGTAATTTTAAGGAAATTTTTCAAAATAAGTCTAACAATATTCCAAAACGATGTGTTAAAGTATACGAGAATCGGTCCATACAACTCCACAAAAATATATGAAGGGCTCACATATAGATTGGAAAATTGGTTCACTTAGAACAAACTTAAGCAAAATAATAACCATAAGCAAAAAAAAAAAACGATGTGCGAAATTTAACGAGGGTCGGTCCATAACGCACAAATACCACAGTATCGTTAGTACCATAACAATTGTGTGCTATTTGTGGGCTCTCAAGCATAAATTATAAAATAAATTTATACGAGGGTCGTTCATTAATTTTTAGTAGCTCTCATTAATTACAAACAATGTGGTGTGGGGTATTAGATGGTCGGGCTTGACCGACAATAACTTTAACTTTTTATATTTCAAGTTAAACTCAGTGAAGACTTTTCTGTCAAAAATTATGAAACGTCATTAATTAAATAAATTAACGAAAAAACAACAAACAAATCATCTAAAAAATATAAATATTTACTTGTTATCAATTTAACGAATACTTTAATTTTTTAATGCGCAAATAATTTACTTGAGATTAATAGCCATTTTTATTCTTTATATAAAAATCGTCGATCTTCTAAAAGTAATTCACATAGAACAATTAATCCGTTTTCTTGCAATAAAATCATATAAATTCATAATATCTGGTTATTAATTTCTTGAAAATAAACTTTAGATAGTGGGAAACCAAATAGATTAAATAAAAAGAGGTTCTTGAACATACATATAGTAACAAGTAATAATGTTTTATTCGGTTAAGAGCGCTATTTATTACCCAACACCACAATAATGGTTATAAATAGCAGTTACGAAAAAGTAGTGAACGACCCTCTTATAATTTTATTTTCTGGTTTATTCTTAAATTTACAGCACATTATTTTTATCCTAATATTTTTGTGAATTGTTTTCGTTTTAAAATTATTTTTTCTGGGGAACTGCAAGAAATAGGATATTTGACGACCACTGTATAATTCGATTATTGTTTAAATATATCTTATAAAAAGCAATGAACCGACACTCGCATAATTTGATTTTTTGAGCTTAAAAAAGGTACCGAATTCATAATCAAATTCCATTAAGTTATCTGAAAAATTAGGGCCTGTAGAGTATTCACATCGATTACCTGGAAAGGCTGTCGGACAGACTGATGAATAGATATCGAATAAAAGAGAGTAGAGATGAGTGATACCATGATTTTTGATTAACGTCGTTCCCAGTGAAAGTGATTTTCAAAACATTATTCTTTAAAACATTGACAATGATCGCAGTATTTCAAAAGAAAACATAAGATTGTTTTTTTTTTATTAAATCAAAAAGTTATATACCATTGTCTGAAACAACCTCAAAATTCCACAAAATAACTTTTCTATTTCTTTTTAAGGAAAAGTAGCTGAATTTAAACACTATCGCACAAAAAATTATAAAAAAGGTACCAACATAATAAAAGTTATAGGATGAAATATGCAAAATTTTGATACACCCATAAATCTGTGTCTTATAGATCGCAATTTTGAAGCTAATCTTCTGAAATTCGCCATATATAATTATTTTTACAATAATAAATTAGAAGTAACAGGATTGTGGTGGAGTTATTATATTATCCCACATAAAGCCCTTTCCCGGTATTTGGTTTATAGCTTCTAAAACTCCTAAATATGAACTAATTCTATTAAAATAATGAAAATCTCTAATGAACTATTCAACTTTAATAAATAATATTGATTTGGTCAATCTCGGTCCATATTTTGCTGTAGCTACCTTATAAAATCACTTCACGGAAAACAGTTTTGGACTTATAAATTTAGCCAATTTTTTATTTAAAGACATCACAATTATTTTTCTAACCGTCTCGAATACGTCTAACTTTCTTAGTGAATGTCAGGCCATGTTTTGCTATAGTTTTGTTTCCGGAAAAAACTTGAAAAACTTGACAAAAGGACATCGTAAAATTGACTCAGTAAGTGATTCTGAGTCGAACGGTGTATTTAAAGGTGGGTATAACGCCTATTACCCCAACCATCTATAGTGGTGTAGTGTATAAAAAATGGTTCTAACTTAAATTTATAAGAAATATATTATATACTGAAAATAGCAACTGATCCTGTCTTAAAAAAAGGAATTTATATAAAACTACTAATTATTGAGTCACAAAAAATTATAGATTGATTAGCATAAGTCGGGGCCCATTGGTTGTATAATTTTACTCTACACCACCGTATGTGTAACGGGCTGCCACTGCCTTTAAATACATCGTTTGATGTATGATGTTGGTAATTAACAGTAGTTACGAAAAACTAAAACGACCTCGTGTAATTTAATTTTGCTAATATTTATCGTAATTTGACCAGTTATTATTACGATCTATGACAAATAATGAAATCGCTTTATATTTATGACTTTTGTGATTTTAAAATCCCATTCCGGAACAATATTTATATGGGAGGTACCAAAATAATATGTACCAAATTTCATCGAGAAATCTAAAAAATTGCGACCAGTAGACTGTTTACAATGTTTACATAGACAGCCAGTCGGACACACAGAGCGACAGACGGACAGACATCGTTAAATCGGCTCAGAAAATGATTATGAGTCGAACGGTATACTTAAAGATGGGAGTAACACTAATTTTTCCGCATGTTGCAAACATCAATATAAACGCATAATATACCAACTACCTACGGTGGTTTATTTTATAAAGATTCCGAGACAACTTCATGCTAAACTTTTTGTGAATAATAAGATAACTCATATCTTTGATATGATGACACCTTTGACAAGTGACAGCAGTTCATGAGAAAATTATAATCTGAAAAGTTGCATGGTATTCACAAAATGGAACCGCATGACGCTACTTGATAACTTGTGGATATAACAAAAATAATGGTAATTTACCAATCATAATACCAATATCAATAACAGATTTATGAATTTATAATAATTTTTTCTAGAAGTCTTATCTTCCATTTTAGAAAACTGCGTACCTAATTTCGGAATACATTTCAGGTCGGAATACATTTCAGGTCGAGTTAAGAGGAGTGGCAGCCATTATTATAAATTATAAAAAATCCTTATTAAAAAATGTAAGAAATCTGCACTACAAGTGATAAATTGTGTCATATTCTCCTAAAAGAAATCAACTAAAATCCCATAAAATAAATATCAATAAATATCAAATCAAAATCTGTGTCGACTCATCTGTCTGTTTTCTATATCTTTTCTACTTTATTTAAAATTGCATTTATACTTAATCCGGAATTAATTTACTAAAATTTATATACAAATAACATCTTTGTATTATTAAGTTAACAGCAGCAGAGAATGATTGTATGTATGTACGCATAACATTACTCTTAATAATTCTATGTTTTCGTCAAATATGCTCAAAATGTTATAATTATCGCCGTAATTGAAAAAACACTCTTTGAGTATGCGCCGTATGCATTTAAGAGAAATATTTGACAAACACCTGTTGAAATCATTTTAAATATATTTATTAAACATACTTTTGATATTTTTTTAGTAAAAGTGTGCAAAAATTTTTTCGCAACAAAATTAAAATTAATCAAATTTTAACTTTAATCTGATATTTAATATTATGGAGAGCAAATATCGATTAACTTGGAATAAGTAAATAGTATTAAAAAGATTTTCTTTTATGAGTCTTAAATTTTTTAGGAACGAAAAATTCTTAGCATATATATGTGCCATAGTTACTCACTAGTGATAAAATTTTGAACCTTTACGTAAACTCTTCCATTAACATTTTTATAGTAATTTTTGTCAGTTTTCTCGAACAGAGAGTCCATCTCTGTTTAAAATCTAACATACATTTGGACACCTTCTCTTGTGCCCTTCAATTCTTTTTTACAAGAGCCTAATATTTCTCCACTGGCCTCAAGACACTTTGGAGGTTTTACCGCTTTTGGCACAAATATCATATTATTGCTCTTGTGTCACCGTAGTGATAGGATGCCATCTCAGGCCAAAAAATTAGTTTCGTTATTTATAGAGCCCGTTGTAAACAGTGTTATCGTTGCTGCAACTTTTGTAGCAAATTCCGACTTTTTAAATTACGTGCGACTTTTTATGAACTATTTCAAATTGGCACTTTTTGTCTCTCCACCACCACAAGTGGTGATGAGGCTATATTAACTTTGTCATTTCGTGTGTAACACTAAGAAGTTACCATCTAAGACCCCACAAAGTATATATATGTTCTTGTATCATATCAAAATTTGAGACGATTTAGTTTTGTCCGTCTGTTGGAAATATTCTCACGCCTAAAATAATTGTTCGTAATCAATGAAATTTGGCCTAAGTATTTGTTATTGTCCTAAGCAGTTTACTATTTTAATAAAAAAGTTATACACCGATATCTGAAAAAACGCAAAATTGAGAAAAATAACTTTTCTATTCTTACAAAAAAATAATTGGATTTAAACAGAAAATTAATTGTAACATACTGTTGTTTGTGTTTCATTATCGCACAAAAAATCCTTTAAATCGAATCAGTGCAAAATTGGTTTAGGCTAAGTTATGCAAAATTTTTATACATCCCAAAATTTATGTGTCGAAATTTGGAAGATAATCTTCTGAAATTCGCCATATGTATTTATTTTGATAAAATATGATTAATAGTACATATCAACCAATTCTATTGAAATTTGGCACAATCCATTTTCTAACTATTTTGGATATATGTTATTAGTTTGACAAATATCGGTTTATATGAGGCCCCCTCTCGGGTTTGAGATTATAAAACTCTTAATTTAATCCCAATTCTAAAGAAATTGCGTACAATTATTTTTCTTATATATTAATAACTTGGACAATCTCTGTCCATATATTGTTAAAGCTCCCATATAAGACCCCTTCCCGGTAAAGAGTTTGGAGCTTATAAAGCTCTTAAATAAAGATCAATCCTATTGAATTTCATAATCAATAATTTTCTTACTGTCTTGAATATTGTTATTAATGTGACCAATATCGGTACATATTTTGCTATAGCTCCTGTATACGGCTGACTACCGGAAAACGGATTTGAGATTATGAAACTCTTAAATTATTGTCCAAATTGTCTTTAATATATGTTAATAAAGTTTTTTTATGAATTAAAACTGAGGCGACTTTTGTTCTGCAAATAACCTTTTAGGTGCGACTTAATTTGCAGACTTTTCGAAAAATTTCAACGCTACACTGGTCAGAACAAATGATTGGCTTCTTTTGCAACTACATATTGCTTGCCATATCAAGCAATTTTCGGCGTTAGAAATGTCATGTAGACCATTCCTTCAAACCGAACCAGATTTTTTATCAACAGACAAGTTCTTCTGGTAATAACATTGGAAACAGTTTGACGGCTAAATTCTGAATGCCTGGCCAACTCTTTGTAGGACCAAGTTAGGTTTTTTATATTTTTAATAAACATTTTTTCTGGTCACTCAATTTAATTAGATTAACAATATATTCATTTGTTTGATATTTAACATTATAACTGACGTTTCTTACAAGATAACTTGATTAAAAAATCAAATAAAATTTAGATTAAAATTTTTAATGAAAAACATGTGTTAAGAATTTTTCGGTCTCACTCCTTATTGTGGGATTTACACATATTTTTCTTCTTTTTAATAAAAATATTTCAGTAATAGTGTCTTAAAATTATTTGTTAAGCACATAATATTTTCATTATCTTATAATTAAAATCTAATTTTAACTTTAATCTGATAATTAATGTTAATGTAAAATTTCCAATAAATTTATTATAATTTCTGTAATAATTGAAAATAATAATAATTAAATTATAAAAATATTTAAGTGTTATATTAGTTTTAATTATTTAATATGTGTAACACCTAAGGGAAAAGCAAAGTTTTGTTGTCGGTGTCTTTATTTGAAAGTAATTAGTGTCAAAATAAATAAACTATAATACAGATCATTATGTTATTAAACTGGTTTAAATGAAACATAAAATTGTAGTTTTAATAAAATTTCACACAGTAGTTTATAGTAGTTTAGATTCTATAGACCTAACGAGGACTGATCTGTATGGTCCTAATGTGAAAAATATGAGTATACAATTATTTTAAAGGAACAATTCAGAGATTTATGCAGGTGTGGACTCTGCTTAATAAGACCCTTAAAATATTACAACAACCAGTACACATTGCTCCTGCGAAAATTGTTCGTATATTTAAATCAAGGTACGGTTTTTGACTATTTTTTATTCTTCAAACAATCGGATCTTTCAAAGAGTCTAATTTAAATTTTTAAAAAAGAGTTTTATTTTTACCACCTCTTTGAACAAGAGTTTAATTCTAAAAAATTATAAAAATCAAAAATGTTAAAAAGCAAAAAAAAAGAGCAAATTCCGAAAAAGAATTTTATAATGAATAATTTATACAAATTGTTTTGAAGTCGTATGTAGCAGTGAAAAATGTCTTTTATTAAGCTGAAAAAGGGATGTTTGTATGTTAACAATATTCGTATGAATATAAAAATGTACTAACATATAAGGATGTGTTTACTTTTGTTATATGAATTTTTAGATGTTTTTGTAATTGTATTTTTCAATATAAAACAACAACAGAAGGTTTTAATGCAGCAATATTTGTCTTTGTTTTTTCTTTTTAATTTTTAAACATTTCACAATTTTGAGGAGTAAAGAAATGAACATCCTTTTTTTGCTCTTTACATAGAGCAAAATCGAAAAAAATATGATTAAAATTTTAATATCCTCAAAGAAGAGCTTTTCAATAACCTGATTTAAATCTTCGTTCTGATTTAGTACTTCAAGCAAAAAGAACAAAGCAAACGCGATTACATCCGGTTAAGTTTTAGTTTAAGCAGTTATTTTATAAATCCAAACAAATATGGACTATTTTTTTAGGACATTTTGATTCCCCAATCAATGTTGAGTGAATAATACCACTTGGCTGGGTCTTTCAGCAAATAGATACCAAATCTTTTAATTTGGTAGCCGGAGTTAAATTTCATATGCAACATTTTCGACATTAAAACCGGAAGAGCTTGATAAACTCTCTAAAATTAGCTGTCTAACGAACCTTATACAATTTATACTCAAAAAGTCCACTTAGTTCACAAGAAACGGAAGATATCATACGAAATATTAAAAGCTTCTTAAATTTCGACAACAAATTATAATAAAATATAATATTTAAATCGGGATAATTAACAATTCGATTAGGACTCACGGCCACATTTTAAATGATGTATGAGCAATAATAATTCTCATTTAGTTTATAGTAATTTTTAAAATGTTATTCAAATTTTTGTTAATGTAATTGTGATTCCAACTCTGTGGGAATTTTCTTACTACGATACATCTGAAATTATGAAATTTGTCAGTCGTCTACAATTAGAGAAGTACCCTTCATTGCAATTTTGAATGTTTTACCACTTCAACTTTGTTTGATTTTTTAACTCTTTTAACTTCAGCTAACTATTCCGCTTTCAAAAACCAGTATATTGTATAATTTTATGATCTTCATATTATTTAGAATCTAAATTTTGGGACAGAAGCAAATTACTTAACCGTTCTTTAGTCAGTATTGGAATAAGATTCTTCAATCAATCACCATCCAATAAACGTTTCGAACACTCTACAGATCGCATTTTTTGAGATATCTTAATGAAATTAGGCATATATTATTTTGACCCAAGAACGAAGCCTGTTGAAATTGGACATGTTCGATCTCCCGAAATGAGGACCTTATAAAAGTCCTAAACAAATTTAACCTAATTTCGATCCCATACAATTTTCTTCTGAACTTATAAAAGTCCAAAAATAAAGAGATTTTAACGTAATATTACGAAAATAAGTCGTATAATGTTTTTAGTCAATGTGACAAATTACGCAAGGGTCACTTTATTGCTTGTTATAAGTCCCATATAAATACCTAAAATGTCACTTTGAAGATCACAAATCTCACGTATTGTAGTAAAAATTGGTGAAATTAAGATTAATATAAAATAATATGGAGATCGGTACATAACATGTTAGTTTCACATTAAAGTACTGCATACTTAAGAATAAAGCAGGAAATAAAATTATACGAGGATCGTTCATTACTTTTTCGTACCAGCTTTTACATTCTTACTTATTTCCATTGAATTTTGCCCATTATATTCAAATATGTATGTATGTATATGTATATGTATATATATATATATATATATATATATATATATATATATATATATATATATATATATATATATATATATATATATATATATATATATATATATATACATATATATATATTATATTCAAATATGTATGTATATGTATATGTATGTATGTATATATATATATATATATATATATATATATATATATATATATATATATATATATATATATATATATATATATATATATATATATATATATATATATATATTATATATATATATATATATATATATATATATATATATATATATATATATATATATATATAACATAAGTCTAGTACTTTGAAAAATTTCATCAATACTGTTAAACTTATCAGGATATAACTTTTATCCCTTTATTTGCTCTTAAATCGTTAAAACTCCTTCTCCCAAAGCTCTTTTGTTATTTGATCATTAAAATTTTTACATCAAAGAACAATTAAAATTCACCACTTTTTACACAAAAAAAAAATTGTATTGAAAAATACACAAAGTAAATTTTAACAACAATTAAAAGTTTTTCTTCTTCTTTTTTTCATTTCTATATCAAAAGATACCTTTTGCTTTTATTGGTTTGTTTTACATAAAATAACTTCAGGATGTTTAAACCTTTTTTCCAGATGCTTCATTTAAACCGTAAACAAATCTACCAAACATATGCAAATTATTTAATATTTAACTCCTTTTATACCCTCAATCATCACAAGTGGTGAAGAGAGTATATTAGCTTCGTCATTTTGTGTGTAACGCTAAGAAGGAATCATCTCAAACCCCATAAGGTATAGATATTTTTGCATCAAATCAAGTATTTGCCAATAGTCATAAGATATAGACTGATATCTGAGGCAACATCTAAGTTGCAACGAAGAATTGAATTAAAATATGATTTTAGCATAATATGAAGTAATAGGTACTTTATTATCATTCCAAAAATTATCAAAATCGGTTCAGTAGAAAAAAGTTATAGTCAAAAATATAACCAATTTTATGATAAGTATTACATTAAAAAATTACGAAACATAACGAATTTCCTTAATGTGTGGTGAAGGGTATTGAAGATTCGGCACAGCCAAATATAGCATTCTTACTCCTTTGTAGTTAAATTTCTAATTTCTAAAGAGAAAAAATATAAGAAAAACTTTTTTAAACATTTAATTTTTTCAAACATTTTAAAGCAACGTTTTTAAAGATATAAAGTTTGGGGAATAAAAACATAAATATTTATACTACAAATACAACCAATTTAGCCCTGTAGACTTTAATGAACTCGACGTTTGAATTCGTATTAAATAGAGAACATTTTCATTTTATAAATTGAAAAACATCAGCTGCTTGGTTACAAGTAATCTGATGCTAATATTTTTTTAACACCCTCCACCACCACAAGTGATGATAAGGGTATGTTAACTTTGTCATTCCGTATGTAACGCCAAGAAGGAATTATGTCAGACCCCATAATGTATATAAACTATTGCATGAAATCGAAATCTGAGTCGATTAAGATATGTCCGTCTGCCTGTCCGTCTATCTGCCTGTTCGTCCATCTGTCTGTCTGTCTGTCTGTCTGTCCGTCTGTTATTGCAACGCTCACATCCACAATACTTGATCGAGCTCAATGAAATTTGGCCAGAGTATTTGTTATAATCCTGAAAAGTTTTCTATATCAAACCAGCAAAATCGGTTCAGAGTATCATAAGGTACAGACCAATATCTGAGGCATCCTATAACTTGAAACAAATCTTTTTTATTTAAATTGTCAATAAAAAATCTACAAATAAGAATAAAATTTTGTAATAATATTTGGCTGTATGTACTTGATCACTGTTCTAAAAGTTATCTAAATCGGTGGAGTAGAAATAAAGTTATAGCCTAAAATATAACTCATTAAATTACTCAATTATTGTGTTATATTTTCTATATTGTCTCCATCTGTGAGTATATGTGTGAGCATTACTTACAAAAAATAACGTATGGTGGAGGGCATAGCCGAATTTATACTTGTATTTCTTCACTTTTCCTGCTTTTTCTAGGGCAAATGGAATAGATACTGGAAAATAAAATTGTCCTTAGAAACCGTTTTAAAAATTCCTAAAACTGTTTTACATTAAAGTTAAAGAAAAAGTAGATTTGTAGTTCACTATCTTCTATTTAATTAGTAGTTTTCTTAGAGGCATGTAATATCCGAACATTCCATTAAAAAATATAACAAATTTAGAAGATTTTCTAACATTCATGTAAAAGAAAGAAAGTTATAATGATTTATTTGACTAAGTCAAATCATAAATACACTCTACTATCTTTATATACATTGTTATGCTAAATTAAAAATCAACGTCGTTTTAGCTAAGTCCATCTGCCTATTGAAAAAAACTTTTTTTGCCTTGATTCGTTATCCAAATTTAATTAAATTTTACTACATTAAGTATTTCTTTGCAATTTTGTATTTAAAAACTGATATCTGAGACAACTTCAAAATTTTGACGAATTTCCCTGTGACCATTACAAGCACAAAATCAAAAATACAGTCGATTTAGCTTTATCTGTTGTATGTACTTCATACTTCAGTAGTATGTTGTATAGGTCACATACATGTATTTTAATATAATAAACCCTTAAAATAACCAGTTATTTAATCTAGCTCCCATACAAGGCCCTTCGCGGAATAATATTTTGAGCTAACAACATTCTGAATCAATATAAGTAATTGATTTGACTTTAATCGGTCCATATTACGATATAGCTCGCACATAAAGTCCCTTCAGAATAACATTTTAACATTAACTTACCTTGAAGCTATAGGTGAACCCTCAATGAAGTGATATATTTTATTAACGCTAAAGAAGCTTCCAACGAAACAATTTCCCTAGAAAGTTATTATATAAAATAACGAAATTAGGGAATATGATCTTAGTATAATAAAACTAATCCGTTCAATACCACTTTGGAGAGATTTTCTTATAAATTTTTGATTTATTTTTAAATTATGATTTTCCCCTTTAAGACTTCAAAGGGAATCATATTATTTTAGTAAACATATGTTTATACATTTGTCTATTTAATAACATTATTTTACTATCATCGTATCATAACCAAAAGTTGATATTCTTTCTAATCAATCTATCATTTTATTCATTCATCAATGTTCCGTCACTAGCAAACACAAATAAAGTCCTTTTTATTTTTCTTTAAAGTGTCACAAAGTTTTGGCCTAAACTAATATAAAACCCCAAACATAAAGTTGTTGGGGTATGATGTTAGAACATAAAGATTGTTTTGTTTTGTTTTTATTATTTTATTTTCTTGTTATGGCGATATAAACCCACGCTTATGCTGGAGGTCTATAAAACAGCATAAAATAGAATTCTGTTATATTTTTCCTCTTAGTTTGGATTGAACAAAAAAATATGTTTCACATAAAATAAAAGTTTTTTATTTGTATTTTTACCCTTTTTTCGACATGGGAAAATTTCGGTTGATGAAAGCAAAACGTGTATTTTTTCTTGCATGTGGCGATTTGACCAAAAAGATAAAAGTTTTTTATTCAAAAGCTTTGGTGTCTGGATAAATAAATCTGTTAAAAAGAATCTGGTAAAATATTTAAGTTTCATTCTTTTAAAATGTTCATTAAAAAATGGGATTACATTGGAGAAGTAAAGACTATATAAAGCCAATATTCTCAATATATAATGAATTTTTATAGCATTTTATATTCTTCATAACTACAAGTGATTAATAAGACTGTATTAAGTTTATTTCATGTGTAGTAAGCTTAAATCTAAGTTTAAAATTATTCTAACCAAATAACCATGATTGTACTCTATAATGCGTCCTTGGATTTTCATGTTAAATTGCCACTTTAAATTTCATATAACTCCGCAGATCTTTGTATATCAAATTTATGAATTTTTTCTGGCCGATTTATCAGTTGTATAATTTGTATGCTCGATTATTGGATTCTCTCATTGTTATCCACCTTAATTCTTTAGCTGCAAACCTCTGCAATTGGTTTGGGTATTACGCATTTCTACAGTTATTTCTAACGGGCAAAAGGAACTACGCTACAACCACTTTTAAGAATCACATTTTGATGCTATTTAACAACGTCAGCTCCTCCAAACGACTGAACAAAATTTAGATTGCAGTCTCGAATATATCTTGTGTGTAATTTGGTACGCGTTATTTTCAAGGATGATGATTAGTGTTGTATCCATAATTTTATCTTTTCCATAAAAAAGGCCCCCCTAATGGAGTTTAAAGTGATAAAATTCTTAAACATAAAATTATTTAAAGAAATTTTTCAAAAAAAATTAAAGTCGGTCAAACCCGACTATTTAATATCCTACACCACATTGTTGATTGTAAACGTCTGCTATGAAAAATTTATGAAAAACGACTTAGGAAGTGATTCTGAGTCGAAAGGTACAGCTCAAAATTGTGGTTGTAAATATAAATAAAAATCGTTGTGAGGTTCCATTCCGTCCTTATATGCTCCCATAAAACACACCTAGATATCGTTAAAAAACGTTAAGCTATCTTAAAATTAGCGTCTGAGTTACAAGTAACCAAGTATCAAGATCATCGGATATGGGCATAATTAAGCCCTTAATTTTCTTAAAAACTTCATCGTAGAATTGAAAAACTCCGGATTGAAACCCTGCTATTTTAGAACGGGACTCAAAAGATGGCCTTTTATATGCAGAATGGACAAAAGAAGCAACTTAAATTTAACTTAAATATGGTATTTTAATTGAATAATATTCATCAAATTAAAGAATTTATTTTTGTCAATTTGAATAATGTTGCAAAAATTGAAAAATATTTATTTAAATTAACGGCTTTAACGAATTCAAATAATCATATTGGCAATTTTTCATCAATATGAAGATTTTACGGAAAATTAACGAAAATTTTCGTTTCTTCAATTATACACCTTTTTTCGTTATGTTTACTACCTTCTCTGATTCAGTTTATAAATATTAAATATAAATATGTAACATATTTGACGAATTATATTTTGCTATAGTTTCCATTTAAGGCCCCTTCCAAGAATAATAATTATTAAATTTTTATTAACGAATTTAAATAGTAAATTTTTCGATAGTTTGAATAAAGGTTCCATTTGTTGATACATAATCTACTTTTCTTCAATTCTACGCCCTTCATCGTTTTATTTGCTACCATTTTTGGTTCAGTGCATTAGAATAGAACAACATTTTGAGTTGTTCTAAAATTATTTGTAGCTTCAATATAAATTCCAACGCTAAGAAGGAATCATCTCAAACCCAATAATGTATATATATTCATGCACCAAATCAAAATCTGAGTCGATTAAGCTATTCTTTCTGTTTTTGGCACGATTACATCCACAAAAATTGACAGAGCTCTAAGAAATTTAGTCTTAGTATACACTATTTTATGACAAGTTTGTGTTATGCTTGTTATAAGCTCAAAACTGTTTTTTAGGAAGGGGTCTTTTATGGGAGATACAGCAAAATATGGACCAAGATTGTTCATATTTACAATATACTTTGATTATATATGGAACGAAATATAATATCTTCAGAACAGTTAGCAAAATAATTGTGTCGAATTTCAATAGAATTTGTCTTTATTTATTAGTTTATAAGCTGAAAACTGCTTTCGGTAAGGGGCCTGCTATGGAATCTACACCAAAATATAGGCCGATATTGTTCTAATTAAAAATATACATTAAAACTAGTTAAGAAATCATTGTACCGATTTCCGATGGAATTAGTCATTATTTAATTGTTTTATAAGCTCAAACCCGATGTCCCGGGCGTTATATGGGAGCTATATCAAAATATGGACTCATATTAATAAAATATATAACATATATTTAGAATAGTTGAAAAATTAAATGTGCCAAATTTCAATAGAATTGTTTCAAATTTCAAAAAATTATAAGCTATAAATCATAATCCGGGAGAGGGCCTTATATGGAAGCCGGGACAATTAATGATCCCTGAACAATATGGCTTCTTTGGATTTATTATTGTATCAAAATAGGTATATGTGAAAAATGTCAGTACATTATCTTAAAAATTGCTTCCCATATGACACACAGAGCATGGGGTGTATCAAAATTTTTTATATTATAGCCTATAATGATAGAGCACGTACAATTGCTAAAGTTACTTTTTTCTTTAAGTAAGTTAGAAAAAATTTAAAGAGTTCTTTTTTGAAATTTTGTGGTTGTTTCACATATCGGCTCATAATTTCCTTGTTTATAAACCGATAAAGCTGATTTTAAACAGCAAACTGCATAGGAGAATAACAAACAACGTGGCCAAATTTCATTAAATTCAGACAATTATACTAGACGTGAGAATGTTTCCAACAGACAGACAGACAGACAGACGGACATAGCTAAATCGACTTAGTTTTTGATTTGATCAATAATATATATACATTGTGGGGTCTGAGATGATTCCTTTTGGCATTACAAACGGAATGACAATGTTAATATACTCTCATCACCACTTGCAGTGTTTTGGTGATGGAGGGTATAAAAGTGGGTTCAGTAGAAAAAAGTTATAGCCAAAAATATAACAAATTTTATGACTCATTAAGTATTTCTGAGTTATATTAAAAAATCGTTATATATTATATACGTTTGTGAGAGTCTGTGTATGTATATGTATCTCTACAGAACCTAACGTATTTACCTCACATGAATTTATGGTGGAGGCTATTGAATATTCGTCATAGCCGAATTCAGCATTCTTACTTGCTTCTTTCTTGTTTCTTCCTCTATTTTAGTTTGTATATTTATTTGTCTTTATCATCGAGGTTTTTCCTCCCATATTCTAGAATATACAAATAATTTAACCAAAAGCAACATTAAACAAAATGTATGTATTTCCACAAAAAACCTTGTATAAATATTTATTACTAAAACAAGTAATAATATTCAGCCTTTTTAAAACTCCTACACTACATTGTCGGTTAAAAATGGTAGTTGCGAAAAATTATTGAACGACCCTTGTTTAATTTGATTTTAAAATTCATTATCAAGTGTGAAGTACATTATTGTGACACTTAGATTTAAGTTAAATTTAGACGTTTAGAAGTCAATTTTTCTGCGGTGCTATAAGGGAGCTAAAAAAATATGAACCGATCCTCGTATAATTTTGCACATCGAGTTTTCTTTTATTTATATGCAGCCTATTTGAAATAATGGATTGACCCTCATATATTTTGCAACATCGTTTTAGAATATGAAAAGACTTTCTTGTGCCAAATTTCGTTTAAATCGTTTAAAATTTAGGACTTTTTGATCTTAAAAAAGTTGGGCGCAGCACTATTTTTTTGCATGTTACAAACATCAGCACAAACGTATAATAACCCAAGCACCTTCGATGGTGTAGGGTATAACTTACCAAAAGCAATAGTAATGTCAGGAAATATAGAACGTGTCCAATAAAGACTAGAAATAAAACAAAAGCAAATTTATAGCAGACATTAACTAGGCTTTCGGTGACAACCACAAGAATTATTAAAATGACCATAAAAACTATGAGAAAAAAAAACAAATAAAAGTTTTATTATGATTGTTGCAAGTTATCTTTTGTTAAATATGGTTTTATTCTTTTTTTGCATTTATACGTATATTCTGTCTAGGATATTGTTGTCTCTAACCAATAAAAAATACATTTCCACCACATTTTATCTTACTGGCAAAGTTAAAGTTTGATATTTGTTATTTTTTAACGGCCGTATTCAAAAAAGCTAAACAAAGTTTTATAAACCATAATTCCTTAAATTTGTTTTCAAAATCCACATTTGATCAAAACAAATAAAAGAAAGCTCGTTATTCGAATACAAGTTTTATATATATTTGGTTCTTTGTACTTTTTGAGTTCCATCTATTTTAGATTTTTTCATCAATGAATACAAAATTTTGAAAATACAAAAATATAAAATAAAAATATTTTAGAATTTAAACTCCTCGGATAAAATTTGCCAGTATAAAATCAAAATTAACAAATGTATTTATTTCGTGATTTTGAATACGATTTTTCAATTTTTGATTATTAGGCTTAATGTATTATTAACTCATTTGTTTGCATACAGCCGTATTCGGCTGTGCGCTCCACCACCAATGTATGAAAAAATTTGCATGAGTTGAAGATATTGCAATATTAATAAAATAAGTTAAATATAATTAAAACATTTAGATGAATAACTGAATTTCCATAACATTGGCCTGTATTTAAAACCTCTTAAGCCTAATGCAATATTTCAGGAAGGGATTATGAAGAAATAATAACCAAATATGGCCCAATAATTGTCAAACCATAATTATATATATTAAAGATAGTTAAAAAATTCAATTGTACCAAATTTCAAAAAATTGGATCAAATTTGAAACTCTTTTCTTGGTAAGACCCTTAAATAAGAACTATACCGAAATGTAGACCGATTTTCGTCAAATAAATAAAATATATTTAATATAGGTAGAGCAATAATTATTTCCTGTTTAAAAGTATTTTAATTTGAAAGTTTTTTCCGGCAACGAGACTATGACCTGTTCTTCGTTAAGAAAGTAAACACAGTTGGAAAAATAATCTTGACGATATTAAATTTTAAAAAATGGTTTATATACATAAATATATAATAGGTCATTATTGGCTAGTTTTTCAGTAGGGGGTCTTTTATGAGAACTATTGTAAAATGTCTACCGATATTCAAATAACAAAGCTAAAAAATTGATTTTGCTAAATTTTAATAGATTTGATTCCTATTTAGGAGTTTAATAAGCTGTAAACCATATTATATGGTTTACAGCTTATTACATTTTTATATATGGTATAAAAATGAGCAATGTTGTGTTAAATTGAATTAATGTTAACCTTCGACACCCTACACCAATAAGGGTAAAAGAGAGTATTAAAAGTTTGTGCAGTTGTTTGTATTGCTTTGAAAAAATTTAATATCATCATATTTAAAATTTTTTATCCCAGAATCAATTACTTATATTATGTAATCTTTAAGATCATAAGGACCTTAATTCAAATTTGATATACGGCTCTTTAAATCAATTTCATTCCAATCAACTTCAAAAGAATAAATATATTGGTGTTCTTGAATGCAGACAATTATTAAAATAATTTACAAAATGTAAATTGGAAGTATCATTCTCCAATCTAAAGTAAAGCATTGTTCAGGTATAAGTCGGAAACAAAACCTCTTACATCCATTATTATCCAAAGAGTGTTTACCAAACTAGAAACAAGTGCTCTTCTAATAGAAGATTAGAACCTAGTACAAGGTCATTCATTGGTTGATTACGTCAATCAAGGCAATTGTCATCAGAACAGATCCCCAGTTATCATTTCAGAAAATAAGAATAAAATGCAGAACATTATCATACCTTCATTGATATTCTTGGTTTGGCTGGTTGGATGAGCTTCAAGCATGTAACAAAACCATTTTCTATCACCAGGAAGTTTAAATTTAAAAAAAATTTACTTCTTTTTCAGCCCAATATTTACTTTTCAATTCTTATAGGCCCGACTTCCTTGCTTTGAATTTATAACAATGTATGTAACCTTCAATGAAAAGTTATACTAAGTCCTTTAAACTATTTAATCATAAATCATCAGGTCCACATTTGAGTCGTTTTCCTATGTCCGACAAAACTCATATGAAACCAAAAATATCGTTCTTATAATCTTATAATTGACCAACATAATAAAAAGTATTGAAATTTAAACAAACTTAAGCTGAAACATACACAAATATATTTTATCGCCATACTAAAAACCATCTAAACAGTATAGATAGATGAGGTGTTTCTAATCTAATAGGGCTTTGTCAGTGATCCTCTAAAGTTGACCACCTTGGATATGTTGTTTTTTTAAATTCACCAAAAATACATTTATAAATTGAGAGAAAAGAAACTATGCGATATAGACAGTTTTTGAAGAAACTAAAAATTTAAAAAAAGGGCAAATTTGTAAAGGTACAAAAAAGTCATACGTGTTGAATAAATCGCAATTTTCGACTAAAATCGCACCAATGGTAACACTGGTCCAGACACATGGAGGTAATAGGTGCAGAAAGTGATTCTGAGTCCAGTGGTATACCTAAATGTGGTGGTAACATACTTCTATTTGCATTATACCCCAACCACCTATGGTGGCTTAGGGTAAAACAATTTAGAGACCAATATCTGAGGCAACCTCAAAATTTTAAAACAAATTAATACGTCACCAAAACCAGATCACTAAGAAATAGTTATACGTTAAAATATGTAAAATTTTCATAAACCCCAAAATCTGACACACTCAGAAATTAAATTTTTACCCAATTATTTTCCTAACTAATTTGAATACTTGTAACTAATTTGTTTATCAGTTCATATTTTGTTAATAACACCTTAGTAACTCCCCTCCAGGAAAATTAATCAATTTATTAAAATTCGGCACAATTACTTTCAAAGTGTCTTTTAAAAAAGCCTTTATAATTTGAAAAATATTTGATGAAGTTCCTTCACTTTTAAAACCCTTTATTATTCACAAAACTTATTGAAAATCTTCAAGATTATTTTTATACCCTCCACCACCACAAGTTGTGAAGAGGGTATATTAACTTTGTCATTCCGTGTATAACGTCTATTTTTGGCACGCACCCATCCACAATAATTAACAGTTCTCATTGAAATTTTGCATGAGTATTTGTTATAGTGCTGAAAAGTTTCTATCTAAAATAAGCAAAATCGTTTTATTATATCGAAAGAAATGGACCGACATTTGAGGCAAACTCTAAGTTTCAGCGAAGAATCGTAAAATTATTATTATCATTCCTTAAAATATAACTAATTTTATGACTCTTTAAGTGTTTCATGTTATATTTAATTAAAACGGTTGTTTAAAATAAACCTTCGTGAGTGTATGTGTGAGTGTGTATGTATGAAATATAACGTATTTACTTACACGTATTTGTGATGGAGGGTGTTCGGCATGGCCGAAAATAACTATAGTAAAGTATATTAAGGACGTAATGTGGACCGAAATTCAGACAATTATCTAAATTTCTTCAATACATGAATATTGATACCCACTTATATTCAACCCATGGATGTGTAAATAAATATATAATATATTCTTACTTGCTTGAATTCTATTTATAAAAATTTTAGGGGAATATCAAGGATTCCCCCAACATTAATGTAAATAACATATACGAGTTATTATAATTTTAGGGGAATATCAAGGATTCCCCCAACATTAATGTAAATAACATATACGAGTTTCTTTCTTTTTGAGTAAAATAAAATAATTAAAAAGTTTATTGCTCCCAAATAAACAGTTATGACATTATGACATATATGTGTGTCATATTAATAACCTTAAATAAATATTTTCAGTAATTGAGTCAAATGCGAATATATCACATAAAAATTAATTTTTGGAAATCATTATAATCAAATAGAGAAAAACAAATTGATACTGAATGATAATGAAAATCCTGTTTGATATTCATAAGTCATATAATTTTATTAAAATAAAAAATAACAAAGAAATTTGTCTGAGTGTTGTTATTTTAAGAAAATATAATGAGTTTCTTCATAATTACACGTTATTTATTTTTAAGAATTTTCTCACAAAGATTTCTTAAGATACAGTTACTTTGGATTATGTTTCCAACAGGCAACTATCTGTCTGTTGAAAACATTGTCCGATTGTTATAAAATTAGGCCAGATTTTATAGGCAATAGTTTATGGAACGATATTTGAGACAAACTCAAAAATCCAACGCAAATTCTCTCTAAGTTCTCTTACAAAAAGTAATTGAATTAAGACAGAATTTAACAATAACAGTTTATTAGTTTCATTACTAATTAAAATGAGAGTACTACTTTCTTAAAGTTTTTTTCAGTTGGCGTTGCTAGAAGAAATTATAGACCGACCCTCGAAAAATTTCGCACATTGATTTTTGTTTATATTTGTCTTCACTTAACTAATTTTTATTATAATACCAATGTACTTGTGAGATTTAAGCCCTTCAAAGTGATATTTGAAGGGGAGTTGTATAGGACCTATGAGAAATAATGGACGAATCCTCATATAATTTGCCACATGGTTTAAAAATATTATAAAAATAATTTGTATCAAATTACATTAAAATTGCTTTATATTAAGGACTTTTGTGAACTCAAATACAATTCCGGGATGAGTATGGGAGCTAAGTGAATTAATGAACCCTTCATCAACAATTTCAATAGGAATTGTCCTTGGGGCACATGCCAAATTTTATTAAAATATCTTTAAAACTGCGACCTGCATTTTGTTCGCAAGATTTACATGGACAACCAGTCTGCCAGCTGGCTGGACGGACATCGTTAAATCGACTTAGAAAGTGATTCTGAGTCGAATGGTATACTCAAAGGTGGTGGTAGTAATATTTTTTTTTTGTAAGTTACAAACTTAAGCCCAAACCACCTTTGGTGGTGTAGGGTATAAAAATATTTGAAGTCGGATTAATGGAACATATTTTATAAGGTCTATTCTCATTATATGATTATGATTATGTAAGTTATTTCACAAATATCGATACAGATTTGGTTGTAGAACAAACATATTTTCTCGCTCTGGATTTGGCATTGAACTCAAATTTTAAATTTTGAAAATTCTTCTCAATTTTTTCTAGTTTTCTAAAAAAAATTATAATTTTACTTATACAAAATGGGACGAAGTTCTAGATAACTGGATCACATTTATCTGAAGCTTTAACATGCGAAAAAAGTTCAAAAATGTAAATGTTAAAAATTAGTTATATACATTAATGGCAATTTCAAAACTTAAACCCATATTTCGGCATGGGAGCCATTTATGGCACATATAGTAAAATGTGAACAGATCTTCCTAAAATTCAGTTCTCTTATTCATGTCAAAGCCACAATTAACATTGCCGAACTTTATTGAATTACTTTAAAGTTTAAAAGGTATCTATATATTTTGACAAATTAGATGTTGTACCTAATGTGGACCAATATTCACGATTACATAGCTTAAGGGAAATTAGTAAAATTTCTCTACCGAATTTCAAGAAAATAAATCACTGTATACAATTTTATGGGCTTTTAAGCCTATTTCGGGAAGAGGTCTTATATAAGAGCTATAACCGATAACCGGACCGATATTCACCAAATTAATAAATTTGAAATATTTGTGCTGAATACGAGAGATATGTCATATAAGGATCCTAGCATAATTCAACTTTTAAAAATTTTGTCTTCGGCAAGATGAATGCATTTGAGGTGACTCAATTTTTTTTATATGTTTACCCATAACTTTCTTCGTCATAAACCGATTCTGATAACATTTGGTACGACTATGAAGTATCCAATTAAAATTCCAATTTCGTATTTGAAACAACACACACATACACACACAAACGTATTCAACATATAAAAGTTTTTCCTTAAATATAACACAGAAACACTTAATGAGTCATAAAATAAAATATATTTTTGACTATAACTTTTTTGGGAATGGTAAAGAAGCATATATAAAGCTCTTTGCTTGAACTTCGAGGTGACTTCAAATATGCTTTTTAAATATACTAAACCGATTTTTATTTATCTCTCTCAATTAATGTCCTGGGTCCTGGAAAGGTGATTCTCTGAAGTTGTTCACTTCTGGTATAAAAATATATAATCGCCTGGGCTGAGTTTTAAACATCTTCCATTATGCAAACACTTCCTTTAGTGGAATAAAAGCTTTTGTGAGCCATATCAAAACATTGACCCATATTTATCAAATAAATAACGTTTATTTAACACAATTACAAACATTATTGTAGCAATTTCCATAGAATTGGAAATTTAGAAAAATAGCAAAAATATCAATTTAATAAGGTTCATTATAGAAAATTGTTGTACCTAATTTTTATAAAATTAGTCTATATTTAAGTATTATTTAAGCTTAAAACTATATTCCGTGAATGGTGTTAAAAGGATCGATATTCGTCAATTAAGTTTCGTGTATTTAAGAAAGTAAGAAAATTAATTGTGTCGAATTTAATAACATAATTTCCAATTGGCCTAATATGGGAACTATAGCAAAACATTTAAGCATTGGATCCTGGTGTTAAACAGAAATGAATGACAAAGTAAATATACCCTCAGCACCACTTGCGGTGCTAAAGGGTATAAAAATCTGTTCACAAATGTCCTTAGCTTTCATACAGGCTCTCATACGAAAATCTCTTAAAAGTGCATATGTCTCGAAAAGTTTTAGTATTGTGATAACATTTCGAATTGCTTAAGATCTTTCCAAGTAGAAAACAATATACAAACTTTTTTCGAGTATCTGCTCATAATTCTACAAAGTCTTAATATGTTAAGTCGATTTATCTATGTTCGTCTATATGTTGTTGGCATGCTCACATCTACAATAACTGATAGAGCTCAATGAAATTTACAAGAAGTTTCCTATATAAATCGGTTTAGCAGAAAAAATTTATAGACCGATATCTGGGACAACCTCCTAAAACTTAGAAATTTGAACAACAAATATGACCAAACGACTTATTAAATTTTTATGAATTTTATGTTTAAATTATAAAAATTTTGAATAGGACATGGGGAGATGTACCGCCTTACAAACATAATATATAAAGTCACATATTTCTATTGAAATTATATATAGTTAACATGAAAAATCTTACGAAATATGGCACAAGAATAATGTAGGACAAACATTTAGGACAGAACACGAGGGCGAAGTATCCCACAAATAAATAAAACTTTTAATATCGCATATTTCTGAAACTGTTTAAGCTTATTTCTACGTACATAAACTGTTAAAGACTAAAGGATATTTGTCTGAAATTTTGGCAGGAAATTTAATGATATTTAGCGCATAGCAAAATGTTATAGACTACGTAGTTATGGGATAGCGGACGAGGAAGCGCTATACCCTTACACATTGAATTTTTAAAATGATCCTAAAATTATTTTTAAGTTGATCGTGTTGTTGTGTATTACAGGACACATAGCATTCTTCTCTGTTTAAACAGGGATATGACCATTTAAGTAATGAGATCTAAAAATTATTAACATACATATATGTTAATTTAAACGAAACTACTAAATACTTATTTTTAATTTTTTTTCAATTGATTGAAATAATTACAACATTTTTATAGTTTTAATCACTTTTGATTAAATTTTGAACCTTTTCAGAAACCTATCCATTAGCGTTTTTATAGCGCTTTCTGTCACTTTAAAATCTTTTACACTTTTGTTCATCTTTTTTGTGTTCTTCAAATCTCATTTTACAAGAACCTCACACTCCAAAATCCTTAACTACGGGCAGTATGGAGGATATGCATCTCTCAACACCAATCCAATATTGTTGTTCTTGTACCACTCAAAGGATTATTTGCTATAGTTACTGAACTCCAAGTCAGGCCGAAAAAAGTGGACATATTATAAAGTCTTATCAATGGAAGCAGCCTGTATTTTAAACGTTCCATTGTAACTAACGACTGGCTTCTGTCGTCCGAACTGCATATTGCTTGATATACCGAGATCAATTTTGTAAACTTTGACAGCTTTTAGGTCCTAAAATTTTCTTAAACATTCGCACATCAGCAACGTAAAATTTTTGACCAGAAATTTACGAAAATTAGCCAGAACATACTTTTAGTTAACTTTTCCTAAATTTTCGTGCTCTGTTTTGGCTCCCAAATTTTAGAAGCGTTCTTTTCGTGAACCTTTAAACTTTGTGCGTTTTTAAACCTCCATTAGCTTTAACTTTTATAAAAAACAGTCTGAGCAAGGAGCTAAATGAGATGATTTTCTACCATAGATGTTGAGAGCTCTTTTGAAAATGCTATTTTTTGGTTTTAGAAACATCATTAGAACCATTCTACCTAAACCAGACTTTCTATCGAAGGACAAGTTCTTTCAGTGCTGTCTAATAACGTGGAAAACAGTTTGACGGCAGAAATTTTAATGACTGGTCAATTTATTTGTAGAACCAAAATATTTAGTTCGAAAATTTTTCTGGCCACTCATTTTAATCAGATTCATTAGTTTCGTTTGTTTGACATTCAACATAATAACTGACATTTTCGATCGCACACTCCTTATTTTCAATTTCATTGAAGATACGTTATAAGAACTCAAGACGTTGTAGGATATGAAAAGGAAACTCACAAATAATTTGCACTTATGCTGCAGTACAAATTGCAACTTTCGAAACATTTTTTTCTATCGTGAAATTTATTCCATTTGAAGTGAATGCATCAAAACACTTTATGGTGAAAAATAATTTTTTTTCGTTTTCTCTACTACACTGACACAACATTCATGCATCAATCAATCAAACTAATAAAACGTCATGGAACCTGGACACGAAAACACAAACGACCATCAATATTCTTCATTTTTGTTTGGTTTTGAGGTTTTGAAGTTCAAAGGAAAAACTTGTCGATTTCTTTCCACTTTTTTGTTAAAGAAATTATACGTATGTGTGTGTGTGTGTGTGTGTGTGTGTGAGGAAATAGTAATTGAAATAAAATCAATGATTAAAATAAACAAAAAGTTGTTAAAAAGTTTTCCTAAGAATTTAAATAATCAACAAAGTTTAAAATTTCATCATTTTTAATGAATAAAGTTTTGTAGGCGAAATAAATAAAATTTTGCTTTTTTTTATTTCGATAAGGAAAAAGTGCCGCATTGAAAGATTCTTAAGAAGAATAAAGAAAAACAAAAAAGTCATAAAATGTTGAGGTGTATCTAAGAGATTGTTTTGGGAATGTTAACGACCATTAAACAAGATATGAGTTTTAAGTTTTATTTTAAGAAACAAGGAAGAAGTTATAGCGGACTATGGAAGACCAAGATAAAATACAACTATTCATTTTAATCACTTTCATTGAAATTAGACCCCAAAAGCAAAAAAGTTGTTGTTTGATATCTGATACAACCTCAATATTCCAAAGAACTTTTTAATTTTCAAAAAATGTTCAAAAACAGTACTATCATATAGCGTGGAGTTCATCAAATTCCCGAACTAGAGAACTCTCGCAGTTACATTTTTTATATTGAATAATCAATATTTGCTTTTTATTGGGGTTCTCCCTTCCTGGTTCTAACGGAATTTTTTATAGCCTATGTTAATTTCGGGTGTATTTAGATCATTATGAGAGATGGATGTTTTTGTATAGCAATGATATGAGGCATTCATCTAAGTTGGTCAAAAATCAGCTAATGAGATCCATTTCTTGGGTTATTTAACAAAATCGGCGGAATTTTATCCCATAGAGAACCTAAATAAAATGTTAAAAGAGAAAGACTGAGTACGACGCTTGCAAAGCAATAAGGAGCTGATAATCTGGTTAAGATACCTGCATTCTATGCTAACGAATCGTATGCAATTTATGCCCAAAAAGTGCTCTTTGTTCAAAAGGAACGGAAAATATCATACAAAATGACAACAGTTGCTTAAGTTTCAAAGAGATGAGTTCCTTTTCCAGTAAATATTCACAATAAAACGTTTCTCTTGTTTTGTTTTTTGTATTTAATATTTTTATATATTTCGAACCATATTTCAACCATATTTGATTTTGTGGAACAAACATATTATAATAAACAACATACGTATGTTAGCGTCCACAATCATAACATGATTATGGGAAAATCATATTTTACTGAGAATAATAAAATTTTGTTGTGGAATAATATTATTTTGTTGTCGTATTACGGTCAATAACATGGGTGTATCAGCAGTTATTACCTTAATATTGTTGCATAACCATATTTTATGGTAATAAAACCATATTTGAGTTGATTAACTTTGAAAATATTAGTGAGAGAGACAACCACAATACCCTCTCGATTATAGTTAGCACAACCATTTTTTCTTGTGGGCAAAGCCTCAATTTTAAAATGGAAAGCAGTTTAGGAAATTTTCAAAGTGTTTGTACTGTGTACTCAATCTTAACATTTTTAGGAATTTAAGAAAATCAATAATTTTCTCACCTTTTGGTTTAGAAACACAAACTCGTTAAAAGAATTAAATGTACCTCACTTTGTGTTCCTATAACTCCGTCCATGGAACTGAAATAGGGTACAAGTTATCAAAATTATAATTATCAAAATTATATAATATAAAAATATAAAAATATAATTATATAATATAATATAATATAATATAATATAATATAATATAATATAATATAATATAATATATATAATATAATATAATATAATATTATAATATAATATAATATAATATAATATAATATAATAAATATAATATAATATAATATAATATAATATAATATAATATAATATAATATAATATAATATAATATAATATAAATATAATATATATAATATAATATAATATAATATAATATTATAATATAATATAATATAATATAATAATATATAATATAATATAATATAATATAATATATATAATATAATATAATATATATAATATAATATAATATTATAATATAATATAATATAATATAATATAATATAATATAATATAATATAATATAATATAATATAATATTAATATAATATAATATATATAATATAATATAATATAAATATATTTATAATATAATATAATATAATATAATATAATATAATATTAAATAAATATATAAAAATATAATATAATAAGCCTAATATAATAAATATAAATAGCAGTTAATATAAATAAAGTACTGTGTTCTTAATATAATATTATAATATCAATAATTTAATATAATATAGAAATACAATAATATAAAAATATAATATAATATACTTTGTGTTATATGGAACTAAATATACAAGTTATAAAAGTATAATATATATAATATAAATAATATAATATAATATAATATATATAATTACAATTCATCCACAATCATTTTGACAAATTTCATACAAATCAATTTAGTCGAATAAATTGTATAAATTAATTTCAAAAATAAAAAATTAATATGCCCCATTGTGCACAATGAGATAAAGATTTATAACTGAAGTTTTAATAAAAAATCACATTTTTATATATTTCTGTTAACTGGGTTATAAACTGCATAAAATTAGATAAATGAATTTTTGAGATATTTTTTTTTAAAGAAGGGCGTTGCCAGAACAGAAATTAAAACTGTATCAGAAATAAATACGCCCCCCAAATTTACATGTTAACTAAACGAACAGACTAACTTAGTATCGTCGTGAACTTCAAAGTGTTAAGTGTTTTTAATTAAAAAATAAAAATCAATATACTAATTAAGTGATATGTTTTTAATACAATTGGAATAATTAATAAGGATAATAAAAATCAAACAAGTCCTTTAAATAAAACACATTTCGCTAAAATGTGTAAATACAAATCAGGGCTAATTTTAGTAATAATTATAGTCTATTTTACACCTTCACTCAATGCATTGATCAACTCGTAAGAAAAATATTATCTTAAGTGAAAATTAAAATGCTTCTTTAGGATTTAAAATTGTTCAATTACAGACCCAAAATAATATCCAAAGATGGTCATCTAATATTTGAATCTGGTTTAGATCGTAATATTTCTTTTATATTGAAAGGAAAATCAAGATTAAATATAAACGATGAATTTGATGTAATCGATTTATTGCTACAATCTAAAAAGGGGCGTCAATCGTCATCGTTATCATCACAAATCGAATGGACGGAAGAAGAAGATGCCATACTAAAGCAATTGATGGCTGATGTGACCTCATTGAAAACTCGTGTTTTTGGTCCCAATGGTATGGAGTTTCGCTTTCGCGCTTTGCAAAATCGTACCAGAAATGCTAATATACTTTTGAGGCGTTATAAAACACGTATGCAAAGAGTTGAGACCAGAGTACAGAATTTGTATACTCTTTTGGAAACTGATAATTGCAAAAGTAATCCCTGTCAAAATGGTGGTTCATGTATAAATATTTTTGGTTCTTATTCCTGCAAATGTCCCAAAAATTTTGAGGTAGTCATTCTTTTGCTTTCAAAAGGGGGCGTTGTTGTACACAATATATATACTTTTCTATTTTAGGGTCCATCATGTGAGAGAGATGTTAACGAATGTGCTCTTTATGCTGGCACCGATTTAGGTTGTCAAAATGGAGCTCAATGTGTCAATCAATTTGGTTCATATAGTTGTATTTGTCAACCCGGTTGGTTTGGTATACATTGCACTCAACGCAAAGGTGACTGTATGCAATCTTCCCAGTGGGAACTATGCGGCCATGGAACTTGTGTTGGTAGCAACGATACATTTGGTTATAAGTGTCTATGTGATCAAGGTTGGAAAACAAATGGTTTAACACCAGCCTGTACAGTAGATGTAGATGAATGTGCTGAAAGTCATACTGCCTGCGTAACAAAGTGTATTAACCTACCTGGTTCATTTACATGTGCACCTTGTGCTGCTGGTTTAACGGGTAACGGTATTAGTTGTCGTGATATAGATGAATGTGCCACACAAAATGGTGGTTGTAGTTTGAGCCCTAAAGTGAATTGTATAAATTCTTATGTAAGTGAATGGGTTTCTATGCAAAAAGAGTCACTTTACAATTTTTTATTTCATTCTTAGGGTTCATATCATTGTGGTGAATGTCCTTTGGGTTGGACAGGTGATGGGCGAAGATGTGAACGTTCTACAAATACGAATAATGAAGGAGGCGAGACAGCTGTTGGTTCTATAACTCGCTGTGCCACCAGTAATATTTGTCATCCCCAAGCTAAATGTAGTGAAATTTCGAATACTGTAGTCTGCAGTTGTCCACCGGGATATGTAGGCAATGGTATTGGTATAAATGGTTGTGTACAAGGAACCGAAAAGAATTGCATTAGTCAACCATGTTTGGTAAGTCCTAGTGTAGAAAAAATATTACACCGATATATTTCATCACAAGTCATTTCCACGTTTGTTTTGGAAAACTCAAATTTTTGAAGCTGGAAAGTTTTGTATAAGACCAGTTTGATGGGGAAAATATCAAATCCTTAAAAGTTATAAAAAGCCAGATTAGGGAATTGAACGGCTGAGTTTGGTTCCCTATTTAGCTGTTTTCATTGTGAAGTGACTGCACAATTATTGTAAGAGAATAAAAGCACCTTAAAATAATTTATATATCATTTCATAATACTCCTGAAACAATTTCCTATGAAAATAAACATACATCTAAAGGACTTTTGCCTTTATGGCAGTAAAAATTCGGCTTCACTAAAGAAAATTTTTCTGCATAATAAGTCCAAATGAACGGACTATCGGAAAAAGTTTATTAGTCCGTCCAAAATACGGTTATACAGAAAATCATATCGTTACGACAATAACAAGTCATGTTAATGTGAGTATTGATTTAATTTTCCTTTTGGCAATACTGAAAAGATCCTTATTTGGGGGAGTTATTTCATTTTCAATTGAGAAGCTTTTTAACTTTACTTGTTTTTTCTAATCAAGAAAAGTAAAAATACAATATTCGGCCGTGTCAAATCTTGAAAACCCTCAGGATATGATAATATTGGCATATAAGGCTTAAACTTTATTCCGAGAAGGGCCATAAAACAGAATTAAAACCGAATATGGTCCCGAAAAACAATTGCACCACACTTTAGTATATATTTAAGAATTTAAAAAAATAATAAAAAATTATTCTGTTTTATTTATTGTAAATCGATTCATAAATACATTAAGTTATTAGCTTCCTAGTCCACTCTTCAATTTCTCTGCAATACTCATATCCTGTTGTTTAATTAATTTATCTTGAGTGTGTCACGAGCACCAATCTCAAAATCTGATTATAATTAGTAGTTAATGGTGATAACTATAATTTCGCTAGTCGATCAGCAAATTTATTATGTTGAACGGTCCCATGTCCACGAACACATCAAGTACTAAATACTAAAATATCTTTTTCAACAGTGTGCAGAATATGTTTACGCTTTTCCATCTCTATTTGAATTTTTTCGGCATTCTGATGCTTCCGATCATTTAATCAGAATAAGAATAGACTTACAAAAATTTATCACTTATAAGTAGATCCAGAAATTATTCAAAAAGTGATTCTGAGTCGAACGGTATATTTAAAAGTGATGTTAGCAAAACGCATTATACCCCAACCACCTATGGTGATGTGGGTTGTAAATATCGATCCATATTTAACTAAATTTCCCATATAAATACGCCCTCGGGAATTTGAAAATATCTTCTAAACATTGAACCTTATTTGGGTAGAAATTCAATATAGGATTTTTGAAAATTGAGACTTTAAAATTCGGTAAAACTGAATATAGAACTTTCAAATTTTTATATTTGATCGAATGTTCAAATTTCAGTGTTCTAAGAAAAATTCAAATTGGTAGATTATTATTGAATCATGGATCTACTGATTTAAATTATTAAATTATTATGTTGTTATATAGATACATGAGCACAAAATTCTATTTAGACGATCGTAAAATTTGATATATGTATCTTTTACAAAATTATAAAAATCAATTAATATTCTAATTTTTTTTTAATTTTTCTCAACAGAATGGCGGTACATGCGTAGATGACGGTGACAGTTACAATTGTATATGTCCTGTAAACTATGTTGGACCCACATGTACACCAGCTCCTAGCTTATGTTCACCTCATCTTTGTCTTAATGGTGGTCGCTGTTCAGTTATAAAATCAGGTAACGTAAACACATATGTATGTAATTGCAGACCTGGATTCCGTGGTGATAGATGTGAAAAGCGTGCCAATGATTGTGGTGGAGTTTTGAGAGGAGAATCTGGACGTCTAGCATATCCACCTGGTGTACAGACACGTTATGAACACAATTCTCAATGTGCCTGGATAATAAGAACTAACGAATCTTTAGTTTTAAATGTCACTTTCAATAATTTCGAATTGGAAGATTCTACAGAATGTCGTTTTGATTGGTTGCAAATCAATGATGGCAACAGTGCTGGCTCGCAGATAATAGGACGATTTTGTGGTACCCACAAACCTTTGGGAGGAAACATTATATCATCTACCCATCAGCTGTATTTATGGTTCCGTTCAGATAATTCTACATCCAAAGAAGGTTTCGAACTGGAATGGAATTCGATACCTCCACAATGCGGTGGTTTAATAAATGCTTCAATACATGGTACAATATCCAGTCCAGGATCTCCGGGTAATTATCCCAAAAATCGTGATTGTCGCTGGACTCTGAGGGCACCGAATGGAAAACGTTTGAAATTAACATTCTTCAGTTTACAAATTGAAAAACATGATAGTTGTAACTTTGATTATTTAGAGGTGAATTGGAAATTTGAAAATAAAAAAATTTGATTGCATAATTTTCAAATTTATTTTTCAGATTATAGATGGAGTTGACACGGACAGAACCTTTGTAAAATATTGTAATTCCACAACTCCTCAAACAATGCTATTACCCACACATGAAGCCATAATTCACTTTCATTCGGATAATATTGGTTCTGATACAGGTTTTCAAATATTCTATTCTACAGAGGAAAGTATACATAATTGTGGTGGTGTTTTTACTGCTAAAGAAGGCATTATTCAATCGCCCCATATACAAAATGAAGAGGTATCTTGTGAATATGAGATACGTATGGCCGCTAGTGAATCTATAACAATAGAATTTCAAATATTTAAAATGGTCGCAGAGGATTGTATAGAGGTAAGAGATAAGTCTAATCGATTATTTATATTTAGTTTAATCGTTTAATAACAAAAATCGGATAAGAGTAATTATTTCGAGAGAACTGTTTCATTACTTTCGCTAATTTACTTAAAAGTAGAATTTTTTTCAGAAAAATGAAACAGGCAGTCGAGGTCCGCATAATTGCTTTTGAATTAATAACAAATCGGCTTAGTTAAGTTTTGAAGAATAAGCACATTGAAATAGGCTGTTCTTATTTAAAACTAAAATTTTAGGTCTAAACGAAATAGAAAATGGCCAAAGTTCTTATGCTAGATTAGTTGTCGGAAACCGGTGTATGTTATCAGTCGATCCCATTCGCTATGTTAAATCATCCAGCCCAAGTTGCTTAAACTGCCAACCAGAACCGTTTTATAGAAACTATCAACCTCAGTCTCAAGCAGTCAAAAAAGTAGCAGCGCAAGATACTACTTTGATGATCAAAAGCGATCCATGTTTCAAGCCGTGACTTAAAAAACTAGTTGTTGTTTGGTTTTATCCAATGGAAGCTATTGCATTATCTTGTACAATTATTATCAATTATGAAACAGACTGTGCTTTGGATGGCTCCAAACAAGATAAAAGACAGGAATAGAAAATCTACTCGTATACCTGACCGCAATCCGATCCTTCAAGCTGAGAAACAGGCAGTCAGGGATGTGACAGTTAAGGCGTTAAAAGCTAAGGCCATGGAAGCACTTGCAATTAGGGATTGTATAACCTGGGGCGGAAAGAACTTGAAAATTCTGATATATTGAAATCCTGACATCTATATCAATAGCTAAAAGAAAATTATGGCGGTAAAAGCCAATAACACGATTTCATAATACATATTTACCGATATTTAAGCAACAGTTAGGGCGTTGGATGCTAAGGACTTGAAGGTATGTGTGATCAGGGTGAGTTTACTCTGGGGCAGAGAAAACTTGATAAAACTGTCACAAAGTGATATAAACATCTTAACCGATAGTTAAACGATGGAAATGTTAGTTTATTAACAGAAAAACATGGGACAACTCAGTTGAAGAAGAAATCCATAGGTATTTAGAACTTTGGAAAAATAAATTTGACCAGGATCTTAATCGAATTGTAGTCACCGATTAAACGAAAAAAGTGCATGTTTAAAAGACATGAAAGATATAGATCATTACCTATGTAACTGAACAGCTTTTGTTATTCAAATGATCCAGTCTTTCATCAGAAATACTTCACCAAGAAATTTTTTAAAAGAAGTTGATAAATTTCGTATATGATTCGGAATTTCTGTAGTTTCGTATTTATACGTAACGTACATAATAAGGTAAAATAGTTACCTATAAATACGTCAACGGACATAAGACCTTCAAGGGTCTTCTTAACCTTTATACCATTAAAATGAAATGTTTATTACGAAATTGATTAAATCACTCAGACCAAATGGCCATTTTTAATATGTGTTCAAGGTTTGTCAGATCATAATATGCCAATTTTCATTACCAATAATAAAATCTTTAATTGATTATAAAGAAAATCTGAAAGTATGGTTAAATATATTCTCCAGTTTCGCATATATAATTTCTATATAATTGTTAAAACTTGAACTCATGTATCAAATCTCTGAACAGATTTATGATGTCAACCCCTCGGTAAATGAAAATATGCTGCAGGCTAAATATTGTGGAGAATATGAAATAATACCGCCAACTATTCATTCTCAATACAATAAAATGGTCTTGAAATTCTATGGCAAGCCGGGAGCTGAATTTAAGTTAAAATATAAAGCCGGTGAGTTATTTTATATGAATTTAAAAAAAAATCGAGATGTAAAACAAATATTTTTCTTCTTGTACTCAGATTGTTCCTACAATTTTGAGGCCCCGGAAGGTAGTATAGAAACTCCCAACTATCCTCAGTTAAGTAAAAAAGATCGTTATTGTACCTATAAGATATTAACAGAACCCAATACTGTTATATCATTGCGAGTTGAAGATTTTGATTTGAAAGATTCCAGTTTAGAGGAGTCTGATTGTGCTTACACCTCTTTAAGGGTATGTAATGAACATCAATATTGTTTCTGGACTTTATAAAAAAATATTTTTTTCTATTCTACAGATTAATGATGATTTGGATAATAATATTATGGGTCCTTATTGTGGTGAACTATCTCCCCCGGCCGATATTGTTTCCAAAAATAACATGCTTATTTTACACCTTCAAACCGGTTTAACTTCCATAGGTCGTGGTTTTAAAATGTCTTATAAAGCGATACCTATGGGTAAAACTGATTGTGGTGGAGTTTATACTAAACCAGGTTATACTATACGATTACCTACTGATGAAGCTGGTGAATATATGCATGATATGAAATGTTATTGGATTATAATGGCACCCAAAGATAAATTTATTGTTATCGATTGGAAATCATTTGATTTGGAAGAATCGACTGATTGCAGTTATGATTATGTGGAATTATATGACAATTTGGCTAGTGAAAATAATCAACCATTAGAGAGGTAAGTTTTGCTTTTTAACCACAATTCCACGACTGATATGCAAAATATAATAGCAATGAAAAATCTTTTACTGGTCAACTTTTTGAGTCAATATAACGACGAATTTATGAAGACTTTACACTCACAATTCATAATAAGTGCACAATTTATATTTGTCTAAATCGTGTCATGCCTCCTGCAAATCAATCCACAAATGATCGCTAGGGCTTCTCCAGCAGAATCCAATCATATACAGTTCTTAAAATTGGTTCAGATATAAGGAATAAATTTTTTCCATTTCATTTTTTATTTGAAACACTGTACGTCTGTGATAATGAATTTGGGTTGGAATATATAATCCCCTATATCCCTCTAGAAAAATTTTAAGCAGATATTTTACATCAGCATAAAGTATGTTAAAAACTAAAATATGCAATAATTTGACACATATATTCATTTTGCCACAATGATATACCCAAATAAATTATACTCTGCCAGTGCCATTCATCGACCCAGACTTCATAAATAGTTTTAAGCACATAAAACTCTTAAACATTGAACATTTCTATTAAAATTCCGAACAAATATTTTTCTAATATTGCTAAAGCTTCTACATAAGGCCCCTTCGCGGAAATGTTTGAACTTGTATAACTCTTAAATAAAGACGAAGATGAATTTAGCATTATCACTCAATAAATCATTTCCAAACTCCAAATCGTCCAAACTAAATGAATATCTTCTACTTCCAGATATTGTGATGCTCATCGTCCAAAAACTTTCTTGACACATTCCCGTATGTTAACAGTAAAATTCGTATCCGATTCATCGGACTCTGAAAAGGGCTTTGAATTCAGTTACAAATTTATAGATGCCACTAATCAATGTGGTGGTAATATTTATTCTTCGAATGGTAAATTACATACACCCAATTGGCCTTCAAATTACACAGGAGATTTGGATTGTACTTGGATTATTAATACTCCACCGGGAACACAAATGGAATTACAAGTGGAAATTTTTGATGTGGAAATGTCGACAAATTGTTCTAATGATTGGTTAGAAATAAGGTAATTATTTTGGGGAATATTAATGAGAACACAAATATATGAATATTTTTAATAATTACAGAAATGGTGGCTCAAATCATTCTACTTTATTGGGACGCTTTTGTGGCAATATAACAAATATTCCGCGTACCATTCCCTCTTTTACTAATCAAATGTATATATCGTTCCACTCAAATGGTTTTGAAAATCGAAGAGGTTTTCAAATACGTTGGTTTGTTTTCTCTAACGGTTGTGGTGGTAATTTGCAAGGTGAACAAGGTGTAGTAACTTCACCATTCTATCCACTACCTTACCCAAATAAGGCTGAATGCGATTGGTTCATACATGTGCATCATGGTTCCGCTATTCAAATAACCATAACAGATATTGAATTAGAATCCTATAATAATTGCCGTTACGATATCTTATCTATATATGAAGGTACCTCGGCTACTAAAAGACATATAACTTCTATATGTCAAATGCCGCCTGATACGAAATCATTAGAATACCTCATTAATAATAATCAGGCTTTAATACAACTTAGAACAGATGAAACAAATCGTGAGAGAGGTTTCTTACTATCATATAAAGCTAACTGTATGGTGACACTTACCAAAAATTATGGTTTAATAGAAAGTCCCAATTATGGTGTACCTTTTAACGAGTACAGTGATGATGTGAACTGTACTTGGACTTTGAAAGCACCTAAAGGCAATAGAATACAGGCGGAATTCACTTATTATGATACGGTGGATAAAAGATTTGCTTTGGATATAAGAGATGGTGATAATAAAACTTATAGCATTCAGAGACAGGGACAGATTATTAACACCACTAGTGATACTTTAATCATTAAACAAAAATCAAATAAATATAATTTCCAATTAGAATATGCCATGATGGGTTGCATTGGCGTCTTCCATAATGATGCTGGCACATTCCAATCGCCGAACTATCCAAAACAATATCCCAATAATGTTGAATGTTTGTGGGAAATAAGAACACAACCTGGTCGTGGTATTGAAATTGAAATAAACGATTTGGACTTGGAGGATTCCGTTAATTGTACCAAAGATGCTTTGGTCATATCGCCTCACTATCACAGCAATAATGTTAAGGAACGTCACTGTGGTAAACATAATAATTTAGCGATTAACACTGCCAGTCATATATTATATGTTAGATTCTATAGTGATAGCGCTTCGAATGGTAAAGGGTTCCAAGTGAATTATAAAACTAATGTTACCAGTAAGTTTTACTTTTTAATATTTCTTTAACTGTTTTACTATTTATTATGATTCTTCTCCCTAGAATGTGGTGGCGTTTTGAAAAGCAAAAATGGTATTATTACCTCTCCAAATTATCCTAATGATTATCCCGAAAATTCAGATTGTGAATGGACTATAACTGTGTCACCTCATCATGCTATTATTCTAACATTGGAGGAATTGGATTTGGAAGATTTCTTTGATTGTGAAATGGATTATGTAGAAGCATTCGAAGAACTTCCCGATGAGGAACAAGATACTTTGCAACTATTTAAAAAATGCGGTACGGAAATAGAGGGAAATAATACTTGGAGAACTATTGGAAATACGGTAACAGTGCGGTTCCATTCGGATGATTCGATACCAGCTAAAGGATTTAAATTAAGTTATGTTGAGGTGAGTGAAATTCTCAAAGTTATAACATTAGTAGTGTGCGGGTTATTTCTTATAATATAGAAGTACTATCAAAGTCTAAGTCGAAAGAAAGACCATCATTGTTGACTATTGCGATTAGTAGTTAAGTTATGGTTTTACTCATAGTAGCGATGTTCTTGAGAATTGGTCAACTAATTTGTAATATATTGTAAGAAGTGCTATATTTTGGGATTCTACTATTTATTTACTATAAACAAAAGTATAAAGGTGAAAAATTGGAATCTATTTTCGACTCCAATTGTGAGAAAAGAATATAAGTTTGATTTACAGGTTAATCATCGAACAACTACCACTTACAATGATCTACCAATTCCCATCGTCACATTGCATCAGCTTGGAGAATGAGCGACCCAAGAATCGCTGTGTTGAACTTTAAATTGTTTTCGACCGATCTATCTCCAACTCTAAGAAGAAAGATGACGAGATAGCGATTAAGTTTGCTGATGATACCCAGTACTTGGAAAATGATCTGACTTCTTTAAAACAAAGTTTTTTTCCAAAACATCCTGCAGTTTTCTTTAGCGAACAACTTGTAGTCTAAAACAAGGACTTTCACAGTGCTGCACCCTCTCTTCGCTCTTGCTTAATTTCAAATTCTTGAAACTCCCAGTGCATCCATCAATACTTGTATACAAATTTCCACAAAACAACACTTACATGTGGACGAAGATCTACAACACTGGTTTTAGCAGAACTACAATCGGTATGGAGCAACAGGCTCTATGTCTACTGGTAGCCTAAGAGCATATAATACACGACATTTGATTAACTGCCTAAAGAATCCTATCACTCTTAGTCCCGAAGATCTATGTACCATTCTATAGAAGTAGCGCAATTTCTGAATTATAACAACTTACTTGTTTAAACAGCTGTTACAAAAATGAACAACTACCCGAATATTCGACCAAGGTCAAGATCAGCCTTAAAATGTTGGGAACCGACCCTCATAACTTTAGGCCAGTGTATGTTATAAAAGTCATGTTGAACTTTTTTAAGCAAATCTCCTAAAATTAAAAGTAAAATATTAAATCAATTAAACATATATAATATTTAAGTATTAACCGTTATTCTAAGAGGATATTTGTTTGGGAGCTGTCAGGTATGTATAACAGATATCATCTCCACTGTTATGTATAAGGCTATTTAATTTCATCGAGATACATTTAAAATTGTAGAGTGTTCACTACGATACATTGATAGACAACCGACCAGATGGATTCTAAATAGATTTTCCTACGCGTTACAAATATCTACTTATATAATGAAATATATTCCAACCACCTAATAAACTCATTGCCATTCTTTTCTATTTTCAGGATTGTGGTGAACGCATAATAGTCGACGAGAATAGCTATGGTTTTATGGAATTCAATAAACACGCTCTAATCAATCAAACCTGTGAATGGCAATTCATTGCCAAAGATCCCACCAAACATGTTACTCTCTCTTTTACTCATATTCAATTAAACCCATCTGTAGCTAGTTTATATCCTAACGAAGGAGATTGTATTAATAAAGGGGCAGTAATATATGATGGTTTATCAGATACCTCACCGATACGTTCTAGATTTTGTAAAACTCATCCACCTGATATAATATCAAATGGTCACGCTTTAACACTTAAAGTTCCCATAGGATTTATAGCGGAAGTTGATGCCATTGCTTTCATATTAGATACATCATGTGGTAATGTACACCGATCGATAACGGGAAAAATTGCTTCACCAAATTATCCATCCTCATATCCAGTGAATATGAATTGTAATTGGTATATAGAAGCAAGTAAAGGTAATAGTATTGGTATAACATTTGAATCCATGGACTTGGAAGAATCTGATGAATGTAATAATGATTATGTGGAAGTAAGAGATGATAGCGAAAATTCTGGAATTGGTAAATTATTAGGTTTATATTGTGGCACACAAATACCTGCAGTTGTTAAAGGTTCTAACTCACTATTGATTTACTTCAATAGTAATGATGACATAGTAGGTGAAGGTTTTATGGCGACATATTTCTATAGTAAGTGGTTGCACTAAGAGGAAATGCTGTGTATTTCTACTCAATATATATTGTAAATATTTATTTTAGTTAAACACAATGAGCTAAATGGTACTAAAGGTGTAATAGAATCCCCTGCTTATCCAGCCAAATTCCATAGTGATGAATTATATAGTTGGCGTATAACTGTGGATAAAAATTATGTGGTCTTGCTAACAATTAAACATATTATAGATACAGATATTCCCTATATTAAGGTAAGTTAAGTTCTAATGAATTTGGAAACTTTTTTATAAAACAAAATTTTGTTTAGTTCTATGATGGCTATTCTGATATTGGAGCTCCCATTGATTATGCCAATACCCATGTTGTACGTTCAAATACTAATATTCTCTACTTCACGGCCACTCGTGGTCCCTTCGAATTTGAGTGGGAACAATTGTCCAAGGAAATAGTGCGGAACAATCAAACCGCTGAACGAATGTCCGAACTTTGTGGCAATCAAAATCTGCGCATAAACAATACCTCAATATTCCTTAGTTCTCCTGGTTATCCACATGGTTATGATAATAACTTACATTGTGCTTGGGTTATACAACCCGTTAATCCCGCCACCCATACGGAGTTAATGTTTTTAAAAATTGATATAGAAGAATTTGATGAATGTTTTGCCGATTATGTAAGAATTTCCAAAAGTTCCGATTTACAAAATTGGCAAGAATTGGATAAAATGTGTAAAAAGACCTCAGATAAAATAATGAGATACCAGGGAAATCCTTATTTGAAGGTAGAGTTTGTTTCAGATGCTGGTATTAATAAAACTGGATTTTCTTCTTTGATAACCACTAGATGTGGTTCCGAGCTAACTGATAGAAGAAGTTTTGTTAATATCACTGAACTCAAAAGCAGCACTGTTAATTTCCAACAAGATTGTATATGGACCATTAAGGTAAGGCAAGGACGTCGCATACGTCTTACCTTCCCCGATTTTTGGTTGCGCACTCCAAACACCGAGGGTAATTGTAAAACATACTTTTTGGTACGCAATGGTATGGCAGAGGATTCACCATTTTTGGGTAAAGGCAAATATTGTGATAATGATATCAGCGATGTTTTGGAAACCTCTTCAAATCATGCTTATATTAAATTTTCACGATCGGGTTATCTTCCTTATCGAGCTTCTTTCCATTATGAAGAAATTTCACCTGAATGTTCCCAAGAGATTGTATTAACTGAAAGCTATAAATGGGATCGTACTCAGACCATAAGTACACCGAATTATCCCAATATACCTAATCCTCATTCTGAATGTATTTGGAAGATTATAGCACCTTTGCATAAGATTATAACTTTAGATTTCTTTGGTGACTATGATTTAATACCCGTAAATTCGGATTCTAAACAATGTGAATTGGAATATGTGCAAGTGCATGATGGTGCTACTGAAATGGCTCCCGTTATTGGCAGATATTGTGGCACTACTAAACCTAATACAATACGTTCCACCAGCAATATATTAAGGGTCATGTACTTTACCGATGTTTCTGAGCCTCACAAAGGTTTCCAGGCTAATGTCAGTATAAGTCGTTGTGGTGGTTTCTATTATGACAACGAGGGTGTCATTACTTCACCTCAATTGCAATTGAAACCGAATGAAAAAGAATTGGAATGTATTTATACTCTGGAAATGCCTTTAGGCTCCACTATTAATATAAGTATAGATAGAATAAATTTGCCGGAACCTGATCAAAATTCTAGTTGTAAAGAGGAGACCCATTTGGAGTTACAAGAAATTGATGCTTTTTCTACGGATTCTGAAAATATAACAGATACTTTATTTTTGTGTGGCTCCGAGACCAATCGTTATATTGTGGAAACAAATAAATTGAAAATAGTTTTACGCATTAAAGATGGATTTTATAATGCTGATAGTTTCCAAATTACCTATGCGGCTATAGGAGATAGATGTGGTGAAACTATAGAGGGTGTACAAGGTATTTTACAAACTCCCAACTATCCCAAGGGAACTGGAGCACCAATACATTGTACATGGAATTTAAGAGCACCAAAAAGTAGACGTATTAAGATACAATTTCTGGACTTTGACATGGGAAATGAACAGTCTATGGGTCGTACATATCGCCGTTTGACCTTTACTAATGATCCCAAAATGTCTTCTATAATAGAGCGAGTTACAGATAGTGTACCAGCTGCTATATATTCCACCGATAATACCATGACAATAGATGCTTTAATGTTATCGTTCTATAAGAATCGTGGCTTTAAACTAAAATACACCGCCAATGAATTCGCCTCACGATGTAGCAATATTTTGTGGTTCTACGACCAATATTTTTCTGATAACACGCAAACTGTTAACTTCACACGGCCTGACAGTGAAGAATCATTGTATTGCTCTTATGATCTTAAGCCTGAATATAATAGTACTATATCAGTGCAAATAGTTAAGCAAGAAAATTATAATGTTTCCCAACCCTGGATTGTATATGGTTGTCAATATACCTCAGCTGTACAATTATTTGCGGGAGAACAGCGAATCTTACCCATGCTGTTGTGTCACAATGAAACACAACCTTCCTTTAGGATACCATTTGCTACTAAACTGGTTATAAACGGCAACAGACGTAATGGTATGCGTAATATGGAATTGCAATTTAACACCTATAAATGCGGAGGCATATGGACGATGAATTATTATCAGGACTTTGTAATAACACAACCAGATTTGAAAAATCACACCGGTCGTTTAGAATGTGCCTGGGCAGTTTGGGGTCATTATAGTGGTTCGGAGGACCCACCAAATTTCGAAGATATATTAGAAGATTTTCAAGTTGATTTTGGTCTTACCACAGATTTTAAGGGCAAATGTGAAGAGGAATATTTAATGGTCTATAATGGACCCAATCAAAATGCTCCTCATCTGGGACGTTATTGCGAACAATCATCGGTAACGAATTTGGTAGCTACTGGTGGTATATTTGTAGAGTTGATAACCCAAAACTATAATCCACAATCTACATTTAATTTAAATATACACGAGGGTAGTGGTTGTGGTGGTGTTCTTAAATATCCCTATAGACAAATTATGTTCGATTATCAGTACAAGAATAACGTTGAATGTGTTTGGGAGTTATCCACAAATCCAGGTTTTCATTTGGCTGCCATATTTTCAACTCCATTCTTTATAGAATCTTCACCTAATTGCACCAAAGATTATTTGAAAATACAACAGAAAACGGTAGAAGACGAATGGCAAGATATAACAACATTATGTGGTCGTTCACCTCCACCCATGGTTAATAGCACCACACAAGACATGCGTTTAATATTCCATTCGGATGAAAGTGTTACCGGTAGAGGTTTTACAGTTGATTTTGAGCGTAATTGTGGTGGTATACTTTATGCCACCGATACCATGCAGCAATTAAAGTCTCCCAATTATCCCACGGCTTATCCTTCCAATTTAGTGTGTAACTATACTATTGTTCCAGCGCCAAATATCAGTAAAACGGAATCGGATAGTTTGTTTATACGTTTTATAGATTTTAATATTGAAGATTCTCCCCTTAATAAATGTATGTTTGATAATGTCACCATTAATACTCTCGATAATGAAAATCAGGTCAAATCGGTTGTACTTTGCGGGCGAAAAACAAACTATGAGATTAGATCCAAGAAGTCGGTAACAATTATATTAAAAACCGATGGCAGTTATAGTCGAAAAGGCTTCCTTCTGGAATATGGCCATAACAAATGCGGAGCTGTTATAACCAATTCCAGTATTATTGAATCTCCACGAGATTCTACTACTCAAATGTATCCTCATAATAGTGTTTGTTCCTGGCAGTTGCAAGCTCCTGAAAACTATAAAATCTCTATTAAATTTGAATATATTGATTTTGAATCTCAGGGCATGTGTACCTATGATGCTGTGGAGGTATACAAAGGTCTGAATACTGTTGAAGATCAACGTTTGGTTCAATTATGTGGCAATATTACCGAACAAATGGAACTGGTTAATATACCACAAAATACTGGTCTCATACGTTCTTATGCTGATGATCGTGATAGCTCTAAAGGCTTTAAGGCTTTAGTTAAATTCTTGCCAAACTGTGATAAACACATACATTTGGAATCCCATAATTCAACATACGAATTTAGCCATTTTTCTGGTCAATATGCCAATAATTTAGATTGTTCTTGGCTGTTTACTACCACACCTGATCGACAGGTTAAACTAGAGTTTACTAGTTTTCACGTGGAAAATTCCTCTAATTGTATGGATGATTATTTGGATATTCGAGATGGTTCTGGCATGTTTGCCGATCAAATTGGTCAATTTTGTGGTCATGAAATACCCAGTCCATTGGTTTCCTCGAGATCTTCTTTACTAATACATTTTGTTACGGACTCTAAGGAGACAAGCAGTGGTTTTATTGCCACTCTTAAGGCTGTGCCCAAAGTATGTGGACAGCAGGATTTAGATTTGTCTACGAAAAAGGTAATAAATTTAAAATTAATTTTTACAATTTTATAAGAACTTTATGTGTTTTTCTTTTAAAGTCCGTGACTCTGGTTTCGCCCGATGATGGTACTGGAAAATATCCGAATAATATCAATTGTATTTGGAAAATAAAAAGTGACAATAATATTCATTTACATTTCGAGAAACTTGATATTGATGGTCCCGATGCAAATGGTTCCTGTTCAACAGATTTTGTTAAAATTATTAATAGCGATGTAAGTATTATACAAAATATTTGAATCTATTTGGAGTAATTTTCAGTAATATTTAAGAGATATTAGGAACCGAAATATAATTTCCTTCAATAATCACTTGAAAACGATTTTAAGACCATTTAAGAATCAGTAGACCCTTTTTTAGAAGCTAGATCTCCACCAGTAGAGATAATGGTATATTAAAGATAATACAGTATTTAATATAATGAATACCTAGTGTTTGTCTGTCACTAATTCAAAGTTCTGGATCCATTCAGTCTCTATATAGTTCGTCGTTTTATTTGATACTTCACAAAGAGCGTCTACTATGAAGTTGCCAAGAATCTGTTTAATTTGGTTGCCAATGCAGACATTATAGCTGCAAAAGTCTTCTTTAAAATCTTCATTCCGGCAACTATGATTCAGAGGTTCCGAAGAAGCTGTGTGAGTGAAGAAGCTTCATGTTTTTAACAAATATTTCAGACTGAAATAAACTACATTTATCAAGAGTTGATATAAATTACATATATTAAGATCTTCTGAAAAGCCACTAGTCTCTACAGTTATACAGTTATATAGATCCTTCTGATTTGGTTTATAATAAGGTTCATAATCCCAGAGTATAATAAGGTTATCTGGAAGTATGTTTAAAAACCTCACATGTCCACAAGTTTAAGGTTTGTAACGGGGTTATGATGCATTCAGAGTTTTCGAAGGACTGGTTGAAAGTGCACTAGAACCTCGTACATTTCTAAACCTTGATTATCATGGAATCATAGTTTCATAGTACCAACTCAGTTTCGTGATTCGAAATTTAGATTTTAATGACAGATTATATCACGAAAAAATTCACATATATTAAAGACAATTAAACAACCGTCTGAATTCTAATGGAATTGGTAAATATTTAATATTTGTTTAAATCTACATCCCGTCATTCCGGGAAGGGGCATTAATTAAGAATTACAAACGATTATGTTCAATAACTGTCAAATAAGATACATATGCATATTAAAGACAGTTTTAAAAAGCAATTGTAACATATTTCAATAATTTATTCAAATGTAACGTAAAACTCTTTTAAGTTACATTTGAATAAATTATATAGTAACACGTGGACCGATTTTCGTAAATTAGTTACATTCAGTTATGACAGCTTCAGTTTTATAAGCTTAAAAGCATGTCGTTTAGCACAATATGGATCATTATTCATGAAATGACTGTCATATATTCAGGACGATTGCAAAAATAATCGTGACGATTTTCAATAAAATTGTTTCGCATATAAGAGTTTTAAAGCTCAAAGCACTTTTCAGGGAAGCGGCATTATATAAAAGCCAAAGCAAAATATGAATCGGTCAATTTGAAAATTGTGTGGAATAACAATAAATTGAATTTTTGAAAACGTTTTAGCTCTAAACATATGAAATTTCATTACGATATATTTGACGGTTCATAAACAAAAAAAAACAAAAACAAGTAAAAGCTATAGTAGGTTAAACTTGACTATTTAATATCCTACAACATTTAATAATGGTAACTATCTAAAATTAATGATCGGCCCTCGCATAAAATTACTTTATAACTAATGCAGTATTTTATGGTACTTATATATCTTGGATTTGTGCGCTTTAAAAAGCCTTGTTCTGAACGAATAATACGGGAGCTACAAGAAAATTATGGAATGACCCTCGTAAAATTTCATAAATTGATTTTTGCTTTTATTAATTTAATGTTACTAACTCTTATGTGACATCGGATGTTAAGGACATCGTTAAATTTTTTCTGTGTGTTACAAAGTTAAGTAAATACGCATTATACCCCAACCACCTATGATGGTGTGGAGTATAAAAATCAATTAAATACAGTGTTCGTTATTACTTGCATCCAGTAAAAACAATACTAATTATGAACAAATTGTGAGACTTAAGCTGCATTTGCATTTAGATATTCCATAATCCTTTATAAATTTTATACCCTTCACCAACTCAAGTGGTGAAGACGACATTATCATGTCTGTCTTTCAGTCCGTCCGTCTGTTTGCCAGTCTTTCTGTACATTTTACAGAGCTCAATTAAATTTGGCTTGAATAGTTGTTATATTCTTGAAAAGTTTTCTATTTGAAAGCAGAGAAATCGGTTTAGTATATTGAAAGATATAGACCGATATCTTAGTTAACCTTTAACTTCAAGCGAAGAACTTTCGTATAATTGTCAATGCTATAATTTTGGAAAACTTTTTGATTAACAAATTATATTGAATTGTATTCTTTTAGGATGCTGATGCCATCGACAAAGGTTACGGCAGTAAATTGATATTTAATGGACGCAATTCATATTTAGATTATGGTTATGCTGCTGAACATATTTATTGTGGTAACAAACTTCCCGACGATTATTTCTCTTCGTCGAAATCAGTTTTTATTAAATTCAAATCTGATAATGATATTGTTAAAAGTGGTTTTAAATTAAAAGCCAGCGTAGCTGAAGGTAATGCCGAAATTAAAAAATAATATCCAAACATTAATAAAACTGATTATAAATTACAGGTTGTTTCCGTAACTTTACTGGCATCCAGGGTCGTATTAAACTCTCCGAATCTAGTGATCATTGTGATATTTATATAAAAGCTCCACAAAATTATACTCTAAGTCTGTATTATAATGATTTAATGTTTTCGGAATATGATTGCGATAAGGAGAATATTGAAGTATTTGATGCCCACACCAATTCTTCACTACAGAAACTATGTGAATTTGTTGATACCGGAAAATCGCTATTCTCGAATACTAACGAATTGCGCATGCGTTTAAAATTGAGTGGTTATTACACGCAAATCGATATCACTTATTTGGCCAGCAATAATGGTCCTGGTTGTGGTGGAGATTTTTATAATACCCAAGGCATTTTAACTAATCCCTTTTACCCCAATCATGTGCGTAATAATTCCGATTGTCGTTGGAATATTCGAGTACCGGCTAATATGAAAGTATATTTGAAATTCCCAGTTTTTATTATGGGCGCTAAGAGTACTTGTCGTACAGACTATTTACAAATCATCGAACATGATGATATTGACAGTGGTGTAGAAAAAGTTGTGCGTCAGTTCTGTGGAGAGGTAAGTGCTATTGCCAAATTAATTGTTATTAATTGTTTAATAATTAATGTTTCTTTTTATAGGATGAACCACGTTCGTATTTGAGTTCAAAGAGTTTTGTTACTATACGTTTCCATAAGAGCGTCAACTATGATGGCACTGGTTGGGTTATACAATTTAGTGGTGTTCATCCTTCCACTAATACAAATTATCTTATTTAGTAATTATATAACAAAGTTTCATGTTAATAATTGTCATTTGCTCAAAAATAATTGAGTGGACATTAAAACAACCTTCAAAGTTTGTAAATTTTTTTAGCATCCACTTGATATAAAGTGGGTTAATTTTTGTTTCCATTATTATTTGTTCATAAAATTTTATCACTTTTAATTAAATTAATGTAGCAGAATTATTTTTCTTAATTTTTTGTTTTATACAACAGTAGCAAACCTGGCAAACTTCGTTTTGCAAAAAAAAAAATAGGTGGTGGCTGATCCTAAGCAAACATTAGCGTTGTATTATCATACGATTTAGATGATCTATTTAAGTAATTTTAATTTGCTTTTTATGTTAGGTTCCTCTCCCCCTGCTTTTATCCGTTCGGCGTTTTGTCCAGTGGAAAAGTTTCTTGAGAAAAATGTTGGGACCAAATTTGAGAACTCTCGCTGTATTCCTGGTCCTATCAACGTTTTTTATAGTCTATGTTACTTTCGGGTACATTGGACCATACAAACATATATACATACATCGTTATATATATAAATCTGAATCGATTTGACCATGTATGTCCAAATGTTTGAAACATTCAGTCCAATAAAGTTTGGGCCATTTGTTTGTACTATGCAGTTTTTTATGGTCTGACGAACAACTTCCAAAGTCCAATCCACGAATATGCATGTATACATCTTACATATATATACGATATAGCCGAAAAATCTCTCTTACTTATTCTCATACAATAATTGACAGAGCTCAATGAAATTTTAGGTATATGCTTTTGACCTGAGAAGTTTCCCATTAAAAATCGGTCAGATAAATTCCACTCTCAATACCCAAAACCACTACATACACATGAACAATATCTGATCTTCGTAGAATCTGACTTTATGATTTGTAATTGTAAAAAATATACTTATAAAAAATATTTTCTTCATACTCACATATGTATCTGTGAAATTTACGTAATTTAAACTGATTCTCTGTAATAAGGGTTATAAGAGAGATATATAAAATTATGGTCCTATAACCGCAAATATTGTGTTTTCTGGTTTAATAGATCTTAAACATACAAAATATCATCACAATATTAATTTTTCAGACTTATGCACTTAAAAATAAATTTTGAAATTAGTCCTCTTAGGAAGCTACAGTCAATTCGTTCAAAGCGAAGTATGTTTTAATCTTTATAAGAAGATCCTCAGGAAAATTTCAATTGTGTTATATTAAAGTCAAGATAACTCATCTGATTACATCTCAAGAGAAACTACTGTTTAAGTATTTGTAAGCATAACATTGTGTTCCTTTACCACATCATCTCCTCTTTTAGATGATGTTTTAAGGGAATCTAAATACGTTATTTTAAAGTCCTTAGAGCTGCTTTTTGAGAACTTTAAATATTTCTATTCAGCAATTCATATCAAATGTAACCTCCAAAATTTAATTAAGTGTCTACTGTTATTAATGTTATGTTTGAGCTGTCATTTTATATTCCATATTCCACCAGGCAGGTTACGAGATATTATAAGATGACAACTGCTGTCGAATAATAAAGGGATCTTGAGTGTTTATAGCGTGTGATAAGTAGGAAATTATCCTATTTAATTGTTCCTGTTCTTCCCACGGTTCCATATTCTTTTTCCATGCACCACATTAACATATTAAAATGTCAGATATAGATATTTTATCGGGACCAATATCCTTTCTGTAGATTCGGCAGGAAGCCCACGAGTAATCACAAGGATTAATTACTCCGCAACCGCCCTTTTTTATTTGGATTTAATATTGATAGGCTAGTCGATGACAAATAATTCACACTTCAGTTTACATTTATTACACTTCATTCTGATTAACTGTTCAGTTGATGAAATATAAGGTCGCTAAAGTTGGTTTGCTGCATTGATGGTTTTGCGAAAATGTAACTTAAAGTGAATTGATTAAAGGAATTGGTTAACGAGTGTAGGTAAATTTACTGATGTTATATAGTTAGTTTTTTCTCGTTGGTCATATATCTTTCTGAGACGATTTAATGGTAATATCCCTGTAGCGAAACATTGGTTTGACTACTGAATAACTACTGCTCATCAATTTATGCATTCATACTTGTTCTCGCTGTGTTAAAAAACTTGAGGTCAAAGATGTATAAGAGGGTTATAATAAGGTTTGATCTTGCATATATAAAGGTGTATTTAAACAGTATTTAACCGAATATAGAACACTGAACCAAATGGTGTTGGTAATATAAATGAAAAATGTAATCAAAAAAAATTTTTTGTAAAAGATTTAAATTGAATAAAATTTCGTTTAAAAATATTAAGTACAAGAATATACAAATTTATTCAATTCTTCGTACACAATTGAAGTTAATTTGAATAAAATTTTTATTAACTCAACTCTTTTTTTGATCAAATAATTTTGTATATTTTCTTTGACATATTAAATGAAATACGATAAAACATAATGTAAACTGAATAAAGAAATGTAAGAATGAAAATATTTTATAGAACATTCTAATTAATTTGATTGAAATGAAAGAAAAAATCATGAAAATGTAAATGGAAGATCGGTTGATCAACAAACATGTAAGTAACTTTTCATCAGATATATTAGCCGGTCGGTTCACTACCATCCTTTTGACATTGCACTATTTTTCGTTGTCTAGTTTAGTTAATTATATAAAAAAGTTTACTGTCCTCAAAAGAAATTTGACGATTCGACGTGTATTAAATCCAATAATTGGAACATAATTCTCGCTGTAGTAGATCTTTAGATATTCTATAATCCATATTTACTTTGTATGGGGCTCTTTCTCCCCTGATCCCGTCCATCTTTATTTTGTCCAGTAAAACACTTCCTTAAGGAAGTCATTGGTACAAAACTTACAAATTCTCGCTTAAGATATTCTATAATCAATATTTAATTTGTATGCGGAGTACTCCTTCCTTTGGTGCTTAATATTTTATGTATTAACTTATAACAAAAGTTTAACGTAATTCCTTCCTAAATTCAATCAAAGTTTCTTAAATTTAATTTAAATATTGTATTTAAATTTAATAATATTTATTAATATAAAAAAATTACTTTTGTCAATTTGAATAATTTGTAATTCAAATTGAATAATATTTATTCAAATTTACCGTATTTTTATTAACGAATTCAAAAAATCAAATTGATAATTTTTCTCTTTTTAAAGAATTTACGAAATATTAACAAAGATTTTCGTTATAATAAATAAAGGTTTCATTGGCTGATATTTAACCTAATTATCTTCAATTCTACACTCTTTTTCGTTATATTTACTACCATTTTTGGTTTAGCGCATCAATTTTGTGTGTATTGAAAAATAAATTGTAGAAACGAAAAAAATTAAATTTATAATTTATAAAAAAAATCATATAAATTTACTTCAAATTATATTTCACAACTGATTAAACACAAACATGAGCATATCTGACAGTGTCTGAACTGTCTGATGTCAGTTCACACGTGTTGCAATTTCAAATCAAATTTAAAAAAGTTTTTGATTGTCACAAGTGTCTATTTATGTGTTAATAAATTTGTTTTTATAAAAAAAATTGATTTCATTTAAAATTTAACAATAAATTTGAATTTTTCAAATGAAAAGAAATTCAGATGTTATTTCAGAAAAAAATCATTCAAGTATAAAATTTTCGTTGACAATTATAATTACTAGTAAACTTTAAAATGAGTCATAATAAGTAGCATGTTTAAAAATTTAAAAACCTTTAATACTCTATACCGCCGCAAGTGGTTTGCGTATTTTGCGTTTGTCCAAATATCGCAATCTTTTGAGAAATCTCAATGACATTTGTAACATATTATTAATTTGGCCCAAGGACGAAACCTATTGAAATTGGATATGTTCGGTCAAATATTTCAATTACCTCTCACGCAAATGTCCTCTCAGAATAAGGTTTTAAGCTCAAAAAATCCTAAATATAAAGTGATTTTAAGAAAATTTGGCAAAAGTTAAACTTATGATATTTTATAACGATGTGATAAATTATGTGAGGGTCGGTTCATTGCTTCTCACAGGTCACATGCAAATTTTCTTCCAAATATCACTTTGAAGGGCATAAATCTCACATATACTTTGGTATTGTAATAATAACTGGTAAAATTTATAGAAATGTAAGCAAAAATCAATGTGGAAAGTTATAGGAGAGTCGGTCTTTAATTTATTCTAGCTTCCATATAATATTCTTTCCAACTATATTGAAAATTTTGAGAGGTCCCAATGTGACATTTTAAAATTTTAATCAAATTATTGGAATATTGGTGTTAATTAAAAAGAAATCTTTTATTTTATTAGAGAACATAATGGAACTATAAAATTGTGGGTAAAAATATTCATGAACAAAAACACAAATTAGCAACGAAGATGTCACATGTGAGTGATGCTATTATTTTAGCCGCAGCAGTACATTAACTCCACTCCATTTCAATCATTGCTGTTGACTTTTTATTTTCCTGCAAATATCCTTAAGTTACCAATGAACTTCTATTCCAATCGCGCTCTTTAACCGCTAATTACGGTTACTACTTCAGCAACAAAATTCTTTTTCGCTTAACAATTTTTTTTGGTTTAAAATTAATTTATTTATATTATTGCTAAATACAAGTTAAAACAGCTTAAGAATTTTCGATCCCACTTGTTATCAAGAATATTGAGACGTATAAGTTATATCGACCAGATTTATAAACTATACGCCCACTTTACCAATTTAGTAGTCTTTAAGTCATTAAAAAAATACCCTTCAGTATTTTTTATTTCTACTGACTTCCAGAGGACAAGCAGTTTTATTCAAAAACATTATTGGCGGTATTACAAATTAAATATAGTGATTCTCATATAAACTTAAAAGGTCTAATATATGCACAATGTACGTTTAACATTAAGGCAATTAAAGTTGTAATCATGGTAATTTTTCTTCATTAAAAGTACACGGCAATGAAAATGAAGAGTACATTTGAATCTGAACGATAATTTTGGATGTAAAACTCTAAACTCCTAAGCAATTCTCAAATGTAGCAATTATCAAACATCAACATCCAAGCAAAGTCACCATGACTGTAAGATAGCGAAATTACGTCAATTAGAAATATTTTTTAAGTACCCTTCTATTGAATGATTTTTATAATTTTTAATTGTTTCGAAGTATTTCATCAAATGGAACACTTTTCTATTTTATCATTAAGATATTCCTATACCGCAGCCCCCAGTGGCAACTGTAGAACCAAAAAGGAACCTTCAATGCCAACATTAAGATATAAATTCTTGCATCAAATGAAAATCTGAGTCGATTTAGCTATGTCAGTCATATTCTATTATGCTAGCTATATTGGACCTTTATGAAGAAAGTCATAGACCTACATAGAGTCAACCTTAAAATTCAGAATATGAACTTTAAATATTTTTATATTCTTGCTGAATAATTGATGACCAAACGTATGTTCTGGCAGAATTTTCTCAACTTTCTGGTCAAAAATTGTAGGTTGCTAATGCTCGAGGAAACATTAAAGTTTAAAACCCTGAGGCAGTCGAAATTTCCCAAAAACTTTTGTTATGGCAAGCATATGTTATAACGGGCTCCATAAATACCAACATTTACATCAAGGAATATATACGGAAAAAACTGCTTCCATTTATAGGACTTCATAATGTGTCCAATTATTTTTGGCATCCTGACACTATGGCACTAGTCTGTATTTGTACCAAGAGATCAAATCCTCCAAACTGCCTGGAGTTAAGGCCAGTGCAGAGATAATGTGCTCTTGTTAAAAGAGAATTGAAGAGCACAAAAAGGTTTTCAAAAGTGTGGTAAATTTTAAACGGAGTTGGACTATCTGTTCATGTCAAGTGACTGAAAACCTATAAAAGCATTAACAGAAGAGTTTCAGAAAAATTTCTTAATTTCATCAATGGTGATTGAAAACAATTAAAATATTTTCTTGTTAATTGAAACAATAATTTCAATCAAATTAACAAATTAAAACTGTAAGTTCAGTCGTTTCGTCTGCTAACATATAAATGTACGCTAAGAATTTTCGGTCTCAATCTTTCATTTTCCCTACATAAAAACCGGTTTTTATTCGTTCCCAATAAGGTTTTCTTAAATTCTCTGAAATGGTTTAACAGCATATATTTTATCCATTACCCAATCTTCGGTAGAATTTATATAATTTCATAATAATCACGGTATCGCATTTTAATCTCAATTGTATTTAAATTTTTTTAATTATATTCAAACCAATTTAAGACGAAGCGCATTTTTTATCTCCGGCAAAATTCAACTGAATTAATATAAATAATTCCTTTCATTTCTTTTTCGGTTTCTTTATTTTTTACGAAAAAAGGTGGAAAAAATACAATATCGTTCAAAGACGTCCATTTTGAATAAAATTTAAATAAAATTTTATGTTCATTATCTGAAGTGAAATAATCGTTTTTTACATTTCAATGATTTTTTTTGGGTCGATTTTTCAGCTTTTTGCATATTATTATTTCTCGCCTTCACTTTCAACTATTAACAAGACCATGACCCTTTTTCCTATTGAAATAAAGTCCAAAACAAAAGGTAAAAAAACAAGTAAGAATACTATATTCGGCTATACCGAATCTTCAATACCCTCCACCACAAATGCTTGTGAAATAAATACGTGAGATTTCGTACATAGACAGTCTAGGTACATACACATACAATAATAGCATTTACCCGTTACGCTTCGAAGCACATACATTCTCATTAGTCCAAGATCTCGAACGAAATTTCACAAATCTCAACTTGTGTGAAAAACATTTAATACAATGGACATTTTGATAAACATCCCTGAGCTTGCCCGTTTTAAAATTTTATGTAGTATTTGCATTGCATGGGAGTTACCTTTTCCCTTGATCCTAACCGTCCTACATTTTGTCTAGTAAAACGGTTTGCAACCAAATTTTAGAACTTTCGCTGTTATAGTTGTTTAGATATTCGATAACCGTGATTTCATTGTTTTATCGGTTCAATATTTTGTTCACTGTTCACCCTGGTTCTAACCATTCCTATATTTTTGCCATTAAAAGAGATCCTTAGGTAAATAATAAGAAGCAATTGGAATACTTCCGCTTTTACAGTTCTTTATTCGATAATATTCGATATATTCGATAATCAATATTTTCCTTGTATGGGAGTTACCTTTCCCATTGATCCTATTTTTTCTCTCGGTGTGTTAATTCTTTACATATTCGATTATCAAAAATTTTTTTGAACGGAGGCTACTTCTACCCGTAATCTTATCCGTGCTTCATTTTGTCTAGCAAAACAGTGCTAGGACCAATCGAAATGTTCGCTGTTATAGTTTTTAGATATTGTATGGGTTCTACTTCTCCCTCTGATTTTATCCGCTCCACATTTTGTCTTGAAAAATATTTCCTTGAAAATGTGGTTGGGGCCAAATTTAAAAAATCTCGATCAAAGGGTTCTTTCGATTTCCCATAATCATTATTTTCTTTGAATGGGGGTAACCTCTGCCCATAATTCTATCTGCGTTTTATCTTATAAATTAGTTCCGTGAAAAACTGTTTGGAACCAAAATTAAAAATTACCGCTGTTATAGATCTTTATATATTGGATGATCAAAATTTGCTTTTATGCGGGTAACATCTCTCCCTCATCCTACATATTTTTATGTCTTAGATGATTCCTTCTTACCATTACACATGGAATGACAAAGTAAATATACCCTCTTCACCACTTGTGGTGGTGAAGGATACATTAAGTGAATGAAACACTAAAAAAGAAACAGAGTTAATTAAATTTTATAAAATAAAGGTAAATCAGTAGAAGATTTTAGGTTATATTAGCACTTCTGCCGCTAAGTTGTTGAAATTAATATTATATTCTAACGATGACGTTTTTATCTTTGGCAGAATATAAAAAATAACATGAAAATATATTTCACAAGTTCTCAAAGAAAAATAGTTTTTTTTAATTATTATTAAATACAAAAAGTTTTCTTATAATGGAAAATTTATGGTAGTAATTAGATTAAAACTAAATTAATTTCACTTTATTTATACACGTGCCATAAATTTGATATTTGAAAGCTATTGAGATTACAAGGTATGATGGTCAATTGAGGAGGGGTTAAGGAAGTCTATTTTTAAAAGATTTAAATTAAATAACTAAAAAAATTGGCTAATTTAAATGTTATTTTACACGGTATTTTGTATAGAGGACACAACAATATCATGTATAAAGTTACAAATTTTGAAAATTTCGTCAGAAAAGATTTATATATTAAAAAATTGATTTAAAATTAACCTAATAGCATGTTTTTAAATTAAAATATCGTTATATTTTCAAGAAAGTTTTAATTTTTAAATAACGTCGGTGATTATAATTTTGTATACCCTACACCACCGTAGGTGTTTGGGTCTTTGCGTTTGTACTGACGTTTTCAAAATACCGAAAATATTAGTTTACACTCATCTTTAAGTATGCCGTTCAACTCAGAATCATTTTCTGAATCGATTTAACGTTGTCCGTCCGACCTTCTTCTATCTGTTCGGTTGGTTATCCATTTAAACGTTGTAATGAAATTTGGTACATAATATTTTGCCAAGGAACGAATCTTATTGAAACTGGCCATATTCGCATCATGAAATGAGGTTTTAAGCTCACAAATGTTCTAAAAGTAAAGCGATTTTAACAAAATGTGACTGAAATAACTCCTATGATATCTAAAATAATGTGCCAAATTATGCGATCAATTGCTTCTCATAGGTCATATACAAGCTCCTTCAAAATATCACTTTGAAGGGTATAAATCTTATTATATCGTAATAATCATTAATCAAATTACGATAAACACAAGCAAAAATTTATGTTTGAACTTATACTAAGGTCGAGCTATAATTTCTTTTAGCTCCTATTTATCCTTACTCAAAAAATCACTTTAAAACCCATAAGTTCCTTATAAATGTTAGTTTCACAATAATATACTGCTAACTAAAGAATTTATCAGAAAATAAAATTATAGGACGATCGTTCGATTAAATATAATCTTAAATCGTTTTAATATAATTTTAAATTGAAGGTCAGTTCATCATTTCTTTTAGTTCCGATGTAACCTTCCAGAAAGAAACCTTTTCAAAGTCATAAATTTCACATAAATTTTTAGTGCACTTCACACTAAAGGATAAAACGAGGTCGTTCATTACTTTAACTAATATTTATAATTAATATTATAGGGTATTACATAGTCGGACTATTTTTACTTATTCATAATAAACTAGATTCTAGATAGTATTAAAGTTTTACCTCTTAAAGTTTAAGACTAAATTAAGAGAATTAAGACTAATGATTAATATTCATAAATTGTATTAAGTATACGCATATGATAAATATTTAGACTTCTTCATTCTAAAAACAAGTAAAAATATTACAATCGGCCATGACCGAACATGTAATACCCTACAGTACAATGATGGTTTTAAATGAAATTTACAATAAAGCAGTGAGCGACCCTCGTATAATTTTATTTTCTGATTTATCCTTAAGTGTATTATTATTATACAAACATTAATTTGAAATTTATGCGTTTGAAAAGAATGAAATGATGATAAAGATAATATTTATTTTAAATTGACCATTTGTTATTGCAATATTTATACCCTTCAAGGTAATATTTAGAAGGGGGCTTGTATAGGACCTTATGAAGCAATGGATTGACCCTTGAATAACTTGGCACATCGATTTAGAATACTATATTGTTACCAGAAAAATTGGACCAAACATGACCAATAGACTTCGTTCTTCGGCCAAAATAATAATATATACCAAATTTCATGAAGATATCTTAAAACTGCGTATTGTAGAGTGTTCATAACAGCCAGACGGAAGGACAGACTGACGGACAACGTTAAATTGACTCTGAAAATAATTCTGAGTTAAAGTAAACATTAGTGATGACTTGAAAAAATCTTCATATGCAACTAGAATATAATGTTGGTCAATATTTTCAATGGAATTGAAATCCACATATAAGAATGTTTTAAAATAAAGGTTAATGCAGGGAGAGTTATAACCGAATATGACTCTTAATTATCAAATTAGATATGTATATTTAAGACAGTTTTAAGAAATTTTAAAATTTCGATAAAATTAGTTAACATTTTATAGTTCTATAAGTTTAAACCCCTTTTCCGTAAAGGATCCTTATATGAAAGCAATAGCAAAATATGGACCGATATTCATCAACTTTGTGCATTAGAAACTGTTAGAAAAATAAATGTGGTTATTTCGAATAGAATTGGTTTATGTTTAAGAATTTTTAAAATTAAAACAATATTATGGTTGGAAGATCGGTTAAATAATATGACTATTATAATCTAGTTTTTTTTTTTGTTGATTTTTGTATCAAAATAAATATACGTGGGAGATTTTAATAAATCATATTCAAAATTGCTGCCTATATCACACTTTATTTTTGAGGTGCATAAAAAAATTTGCATATTTTAATCTAAAACTTTTTCTATCAATCCAATTTGATGTTTTTTGCGTAATTATATGTTATATGTAGCTGTAAGTTATGTCTAAACCCAACTACTTTTGTAGAAAAATTTAGAAAATTTCTTTTACGGAATTTAAAGATTGACTCATTAGTCTATAACTCATTTCTGCAATGATCAGATTTATCTGGTTTTAAATAGCAAACTGCTTAAGACAACCAAACGTGGCCAAGTTTCATTGAATACGAATAAATTTTCAGGGCTTGAGAATGCTGCTCCAACTGACAAACGAGTAAAGCTAAATCGATGCAGATTTTGATTTACTGTAAGAATCTAAGATTGTTCTTTCTTGGGATTACACCACTTGTGCTTTTTTATAAGTTTTAAAATATATTTTTGGTATGTAGCGAACTATGGGCAAATAATCTGACCAAATTTTATTAACTTTGATATTGAAGTGATGCAAGAAGAAATTATGGGGTCATAGTTTGTATTACCTTATTCCCAGTTGTGGTAGCGGAGGTTTTATAAATTTTTTTAACAAAATGAAATGTACTTAAATTCAAACATCAAAATATTTTCTTTAAAGAAAATTTGCATTTTTTAATAACTTCAAAGAGAATTTATGATTAATATTTTTAACGATATATTTTAATTTAAAAATTATATTAATAAATACTTAATTAAGAACATAAATAATAATATTCATAAATTATATTAAGTATACGTTATTAATAATACTATATGATTTATGATAGATGATTAAAATTAGAGTTCAAATATATATGCAGTTCGAATGTTTTTGGAACTCCCAACTTTGCTTGAGAACTATAAAATTCAGTCAAATGGTCGTCAGAAGTTGTAAAAATCTTAGGTCACATATGAATAAATGAATAAATGACTTACATGATTTTTATAAAACCTTTGATATCGTGTATAGTGGAAAGAGTGACAAACTTTGGCCAATCAATCAAAAGTCTGCCATCAAACTGTTTCCAATGTTATCAAACAGTACCGGTAGAAATTGTCCGTGGATAGGAAACCTGGTTCAGGTAGATGGAATGGTCTGCCTTTTCGAAAGAGCTCCCAACACATCCGTTAGGAAAGCAGCCAAGTTAAAATAAAAAAATATTCTTTGCATTAATGATGTATCAATAATTTTATATCGCTGATGCGCAATGGAATATAGTAAAAATGTTCATGACCAGCTGGTCGCAACAAAGACCGGTGGAGAGATAATGAGCTCTTGTTAAAGAAAATTTAAGAACACAAAAAAGATGTCCCAAAGTGTAGTAGATTTGTAGTAAACTATCTGTTTGAGCAAAGTGGCATAAAGTTGTATAAAAACGTTAATGGAAGAGTTTCCGAAAAAGGTTCAACAATTCATCACTAGTAATGAAAACTCTTTTGTAAATAAATTTTTTGGTAATTGTAATATTAATTTTAATCAAATTGAAAAATAAAAATTGTAGGTCTATCGGTTTCGTTATAGTTATAATTATAATTATTATAATTATAATTATAATTATAATAAGTATAATAATTATAATTATAATTATAATTATAATTATAATTATAATTATAATTATAATTATAATAATTATAATTATAATTATGCGGAAAAATATTATTTTTATAAAAATTTTCCTTGTATTTTCATAAATGTAGGAAAAACCCCAAACATTTTTGGTCTATAGAACAAAATGTAATTACTTTATGGTAATTAGCATATTGAAAAATGTATTTGATTTAAAAAATTTGCTTTGGAGATATCAGAAAATATAGGTGAAAACAATATATTGATTAAAAAAAACCGGGTCGAATTAGAATACTTATATTTAGCTGGTAAACTTTCTGGACAAAGAATATATTAATGTTTTTAGAAATTCTACATAAATCCTTTTTCGATTATATTAAAATTTATCAGATTTTTAATTGTTATACATCTTAAAGAATTTTAAACTCATTAGTCAAACTCCAATTTACTGTTCCAAATATAAATTCATTTAGATGTTGATAAAAGTAATTAAGACATATTTCCTTTTGGCCACACAAAAAACTTTTCAATTACTCACAACAATAACTTACAAATACATTTTGCTTTTCACACTTCACTGATCACATTTATTATAGAATTTTCTAATAGAATTCCATAACATCAATTTTGTAAGTTTATTTTATGAATTATTTTAAAGTTATTTTCAATGTATTTTCAATTAAAAAATGACATTCTTTAATAAAACTCAATATTTTTTATTTTCCTTTTATTTTCTATTTTAATATAAATAAAATAATTTTATAATGGCATTTTTCAGCATGACTGTCAATATTATGTGTCCATTTATGTGCTCGTTACAGAATATAAATAAAACATCAAATAACAAATTTACTCCACACCACGCGTCACAGCTCCCCATTTGCTATAAAATTGTTTAAAATTTTAAAGACTATAAAAAGTTGTCAACAAATTTTTATGTCTGGAACTTAAATGTACAATACCGTTTTAGGCAATAATTTTTCGTTCTTTTAGACTTTTTATATTGAATACCAGCAAAAGTGGTGAATTAGGATATTATGAGTTTATGATACTATAAGTAACATGGGATACTACGGAAGATATGGAAGAAGTCTTTTAATTTTGTTCAAAAAATATTTTTTGTTCAGTTCTAGTTTAGCTCTAGTTCAGTTATAGTTCAGTTATAGTTCAGTTCTTGTTCAGCTCTAGTTCAGTTCTAGTTCAGTTCTTGTTCAGTTCTAGTTTAGTTCTTGTTCAGTTCGTGTTCAGTTTTTTAGATTAGTTCCAGTTCCGTTCTTGTTCAATTCGAGTTCATTTCTAGTTTAGTTCTAGTTCAGTTCTAATTCAGTTTTTTAGATTCTTGTTCAATTCCAGTTCAGTTCAGATCATTTCAAGGCTTCTTTATTTGTAAAGTTCTGGTAAATTACAAGTGCAGTCCAGTTAAGTTTTATTTTAGTTATTTTGGTTTAATATTCTTGTTCAGATTTTAGTTCAGATTCGTCTTCAAAATAAAGTTAATGTTTAAGTTCTAATATTTCTTGAATTTAGACCTGATGAAATTATATATCAGTTTCTAATTCATGTTTTATTTGAGTTTCTAGTTCATATTCTAGTTTAGTTTTTTCCGATTTTATTTAGGTATCGGTTCATGTAATGATAAGGTTCTAGATTAGTTCTTGTTAAATTTTAATTCAGGTCTTAAGAATTCGATATTCAAATGTTAACTCACAACAAACCCGATGTCACATATAAGTGTGAATATCGACTGGGAAACCAAAAAGTTCATCAAAAGAGAAAACATGCCCTCCTCGTGAAGTTATATATTATCATTGTAGGATCGATTTTAAGATTCTTATGGAATTTGAGAATCATGAAGAATCATAGTGTAGAGTGCTTATAGATTTGATGTTTAGGGTTTAATTTAATTATAAATATAATTTTAGAAATGAGTCTTGAGCATAAGCATGCGATCATTACTATTATGGAATAGTGTAACAAAAATCTACCTTTCATTTGATGATTTATCAAAATTCGAATATAATTTTTTAACATCTTTTTATGAGGAACCTTTTTTACTTACGTTGTAGGTACAGGAGAAAGGTGGAACTAGAAAAAAAGCATGAAAAATAAACAAAACATTAAATAAACCTAAATCGTAGAAAAATGTTTACAAACATTGTTCAGTTAATGTAAACTACCAGACTTTGTGTACAGTGTAGAAATTATAATTAGAAGCATTAAGATATAAAACAAGTTACATTAATATTTACTTTTAGCTCCTAATGAAATTTTACTCACTGTCCCTTTGTCCTTGTCTACTTTATTTAGGTAGACAAAAAAAGTTCAATCTATTTTTCTTAACTAATGTCTTTATTTTCCTTGATGTTAAACGATAATGACAAATTCCGAACGTAAAAGTACAAAAGAATAGAATTTAGGTCATACTCTGTTATTCTAATAAAAGATGCTGAGAAAATGTTTAAAAAATGAAAAAGAATTTCGCTATAAAAAAAGTTGTAAAAAACAGTACAACAAATAAAAAGAAAACAACCTTAAAAGTGAATATTTCTTTGTCAAATTCGTTAGTTATGTTCGGTGTGGTCCAACCCCTCAAATATAATTTTTATTATGATAAAATAAAAACGAAACCTGTAAAAAGAAAGTTTTTAATGCCACAACATGAAACCAGCAACAAACTTTATCGCTTTTTTTACTTTAGGAAAATGAAAAGTTTTCATTTCCGTTTCCACATTTTTTTCTTAAGGAAAATTCAAAGAAAAATTTTGATGAATGTCTACAAATAGTTTTGTCGGTTTTAAGTTTAATTTCTTTGAAATAACCTGAAATAAATTTTAAAATTTAAAAATTAATTTCAACAATTAAAACTATGGAAACGTCCGCAAAATGTTTTATTTATAATACTCTACTCACCACCATAGGTTGTGGGGGTGGAAGTTTGTAACGGGCGGAAAAATTAGTCCTACAACCAGTATACCGTTTAACTGGTATTATATATCGGTTTTTACGAACTTTAGCGAAAATAAGCCCTACGAGGGTCGGTCCAAAAGTTTTTCCAACGCTCATAGAACCCTCAAGAAAAAATTCCTTTCAAAATTTCAAATAATTTCACACAAAACACGCATAAATAAGAAAAACAAAATTTATGAGGGCCGTTCATAATTTTTTCATAATAATCATTTACAACCAATAATGTGATGAAGGTTATTACATTGTCGGACTTGACCGACTTAAATATTCCTACATGTTTTTTAGTCATACAAATAAATTGTAAATAAAAAGTTTTACGTTAATGTGTCATCTCTTCATGGAAAAAGTTAAAACTTCATGGATTTTCTGTTTTGGTAATACCAAACAGAAAATCTGCAGGTTTTCTTTATTAAAATCCCACATTTTTAGTCCAATCATATTTCTACGATTTGAAAGCAACCTATGGAGTATTAAGAAAGAAGTACCATAGTTTATACATATAAGCCATAGGTGCTATGGGTGTGTGCCGACCGACTCTGAATCAATTTCTGGGCAGATTTAACCACTTATCTGGCTGGTATTTTGTCCATATAACGTTAAAACATTTTAGAGGTAGAGATTTTAGAGAAATTTCGATGAATTGTATTTATATTTTTATGCCAATTACGAAGCCTATTAAAATTGATAATTAGCCCACAGAAGACATTAGGGACCCACGTATGAAGATGTGAAATGTTGGGGTTGTGATAACATAACATCAATTTAATGTTTATGTTGGTGGATCAATTTTTTATACCCTCCACCACCACGAGTAGTGAGGTATATTAAGTTTGTCATTCTGTATGTAACACCAAGAAGGAATCATCTCAGACCCAACAATGTATATATATTATTGCATCAAATCAAAAACTGAGTCGATTTAGCTATGTCCGTCTGTCTGTCTGTTGGAAACATTCTCACGCCTAGAATAATCGACCGAATTCAATAAAACTTGACCACATTGTTTGTTATTATCCTAAGCAGTTTGCTATTTAAAACCAAGGAAGTTATAGACCGATATCTGAAACAACCTCTAATTTCGAAAATGAACTCTTATAATTTTTTCTAAAATCAAAATTAATTTTAGCATACAATTGCTCGTGCTTCATCATCGTGCAAAAAATTATCAAAATCTGATTAACCGGAAAAAAGTTATAGGCTATAATTGCAAAATTTTGATACACCCCAAACTCTTTGTGTCATATGGGCAGCAATTTTTAAGATAATTTACTAGAATTTGTCACAACTTTGATATTGATATTGCTCCCCTATAAGGCCCCTTCCCGGAATATGATTTATAGCTCATAAAACTCTTAAATTGGAACCAATTCTATTGAAATTTGGCACAACTAATTTTCTAGCTATTTTAAATATATGTTATAAATTTTATTAACATGGGTTCATATTTTGTTATAGCTCCAATTCTATTGAAAGTCGAACAATTTTGCTAAAGATCAATTCCATTAAAATTTAGCACAATAAGTTTAATCAAAATATATTATAAATATGAACAATCTTGGTCCAAATTTTGCTGTAGCTCCCATATAAGACCCCTTCCCGGAAAATAGTTTTGAGCTTATAACAAGCATATTTTTTGTTTTTATACGCTCCACAATACAAGTGGTAGAGAGGGAATATTAACTTTGTCATTCTGTGTGTAACGCTAAGAATGAATTATTTTAGACCCCATAATGTATATATTCTTGCATCAAGTCAAAATCTCAGTCGATTTTCGTCAATCTCTTTGTCTGCTCACATCCACAAAAATTAACAAAGCTCAATGAAATTTGGTAGAAAAAAGGCAGTTCAGTAGAAAATTTTTAAAGCCTAAATTGTAACTAATTTTATGACTAATTAAGTATTTCTGTGTTATATACATTTGTGAGTATATGTGTGCCTATGGAACCTAACGTATTAACTTTACACGAATTAGTAGTGGAGGGTATTGAAGATTCGGCATTCTTACTTGTTGAAATTCAATATATTTAATTTTTTGTATATGAGTCATGGGGAAAGGTATCTCTTCCAGTTAAATCAAATATAACATATCGAAAAAGTAACTCTTACAGCGGGAGTCTTGAAATTTTGTCCCAAATAAACTGTTATAAACTGATATTGTCAAAAATTTAATTTAAATTAAATTAAATTAAATTAAATTAAATTAAATTAAATTAAATTAAATTAAATTAACTAAAAAATGGATGGAAATGATCAGCGAGATTCTTTATATTTTCTGATTAATATACTCTTGTGCCAGCCAGTTTGGAATTGCCAAGCTAGCTGACTTCAAACAGTTTACGAATCTTCAAGTGATAATGGATATAGCAACGAGGCATTATTATCTGTCGTGGTAAGTGAATTTAAAGCTACTCAAGACTAGGCCGAAATAATTGAGGAAACAACTCCTTATCCAGAAAATAAGTTTTTTTCTTAGGAAGGTTTTTATTGAATGTCTCTCGAATGGGACAGGAAATTTCTTGTTAAGAATGGGAAATCAGACCACTTCCTCTCATTGTGAAAATTTCACACGCGGTTCTTAACAGCCAAAGGCTTATTGACAAAAGTGTGAAAGATGGTACTGGAATGGAATAGTGAACAAAACGAATAAGTACTTGAGGATCTAGAGGAAGCCTAGTTTAGTGTAAATTTTCTATTCAGGTAGAAAATCTTAACATTTCACATTTACAGGGACTAAATATTTACAACACTTTTTCTCTCACATTTCAAAAATGAATTTTCCAAATCAACTTAAAAACACCTCAACTTTAACTACGGGGAAATTTCATTAAGATATCGCTAATGGTTCAAGAAAAAAGTCTTTTTTGGGTCTTGACTTAAAGAATGCAAAATAAATCTGGAAACCTACAATACTTCTACCATCACTGTAGGATATTCATAAACAAAGGATTAGTCGTTAAGAAGTTACTGAATTATGTCCATTTCATGTTTCAACTAAAACACTGTGTAGCCCCGTACAAATTCTTCCCGAAATAAAGTTTTGAGTAGGCTGACTATATAACCGAATTAACTCTGATCTAAATACCGTTCAAGGATACAATTAATTTACGGAATCTTCAATGGAGCCTTTACAAAGTTAATTTACCTCCACTTTACGCTTGTGGTGGTGGAGGGTATAAAAAAATTACATTATTGTTGCTGCAGTATTAAAATTTTGTTGAAAAATATTCTATTATTTTCAAATAACTGAATTTTTCACAGAAAACAATAGAAACATGTAAATGCAAACAACGTTTTCATGTATTTCTAAGAAAACATTATGAACGTGATAGAAAAACATTATTAAATTCAATGGATGATATGTCAATATTGTATTTCTATTTCGCGTAACAAATAAAGAATAAACTGCATTATATACAGTGTGTCAGAAATGTAATGAAGCAAAATATAAAAATTTTTAAATTATTTGACGTTTAATATTTTGGAAAAATATATGTCGCTAAAATTAACATTATTTTTTCTTTTTATTTAATAAAATATTTTGTAAACTTTATGACATGTTAACCTGTTAAAAAATAGCCATACAAAACAGTGACACAAAAACACAGTTTGCTCTCAAAATTCGAAATATAATTAAATCTATTCACATTAAATTCTTGGAATTTTAATTATTTTAAGTTTGACATTAATAAAAATATTTATCCACTGTATGATAAAATTTGTTCGTTTAGAATTTTTTATTGATTCAATATAACAACTACATGTTAGAGCAAATACAAATATTTTATAAATTTTTATTTAATTTTTAAAAATATTTATTTTTTTATAACCTTGTGCAAAATGTTGATAAAGTTATTCATATAAAAAACATGTCTATAACCGATAAAGAGAATATAATAGGGTGTTCAATCATAATATGGTGGTCGAATAAAACTAACTGTTGAGGGTTTGAGAGATTAAAAGAACATGGTTGCCAGATGTTTTCTTAATTTAAGTTAAATTGATAGTTCCACAGGTGGGAGGGTGGTCTCACTGAAATACTCTATTCGGTAGATTGTCGCATCGAAATTCTCCTATTGGCGTGTTAAAATTTACGGCTCTATTGTCACTTATAGCAAACAGTACAAACGTTTTCATAAAGGCAAAGTGGAAAGTTGGACACATTGGTTCGTTAAGGGTAAAGACGTTTAAGAAATACTTTAATTAAAGTCGGATTTAAATTCCGATTTACCTACTTTAATACAGTTCTATTGAAAAGTTAAAGTAATATGTTGAAATCAAAAAGAATAGCCGATTAAAAGTCACAGATTTTAGATGCGATATAAAGTTTGAAAGTTTTATATATAAATCGAAAGTTATACAGATTTACGCATTTTTTATTATATTTTTATATAAGAAACCTGACTTGCATTTCTATAAATTTGTATAACTGTCACTTATGCGAACAATAATTTGAACGCCAAGTCGAACAAACAAGTAAGAGATTTCGTACAAAATTGGGTTTCGTATTTCGAATAACTCTAAATGAAAGATCAAAATAAGTCACTTGCTATTTAACTTTTGGCTGACTGAATTTCTGAATGAAAAACTATATAAATATATACCATATTTTAAAGCTCTGCTTATCCATTCTTAAAAAATTGTTACCCCTAAATTTCTTTTAAAACCTACACCACAAAGGTGACTTAAGTATTATGCTTTTGTGCTGATGTTTGTAAAATGCAGAACAAATTATGTACTACTAGAATTGCCGTCCATCTGTCTGTCCGGCTAGCTGTCCATGTTACCAACGTTATGGACAGTCGTAATTGTTAAAATATCGCGATGAAATATTTTTTTACATATTAATATTGGACTATTAAAATTGGCCATGTTCGGTTCAATATTTCAGGTACCTCCCATAAAAACATTCTTCCCATAAAAGTGCTAAATACAAAGCTATTTTAACGAAATTTAGCACAAGTAAGTTTTATAAAATTCTAAAACGATGTGCCAAAATATGCGAGGGTCGGCTCATTACTTTTCGTAGGTCTAATACAAACCTCTTTCCAAATATCTCACATATACGTTGGTTTTGTAATAATAAGTTATTATACGATGGTCAGTTTATAATTTCTCATAGCCACCATATAATATATATAATCAATTAAAACTGGCGATCACACCAATATAATATTACATGAACAAATTATATTTGCGCAAAATATATGTAAATAAATTGAATTTATAACTGCTAATATAATAAGCTTAAAAACCAAATGTCCTTTTACTAATAAATTGGAGCTGTCCAATCTCCTGCAACACTTTTGGTGACTCCTGTTTACAATGCAACAGAACACCGGGGGAGTAACCCCCTCCCAGCACAATACTATTAGAAGGCCTTTACCAACAACCAGTCCAATATGACAAGACCGAATAAGTCCTTTCATATAATGAGCCACTGGTTCCCTTGCTACCAGACTTAAGTCTCTGGTGAAACTTCGAAGGTTCTTATCTCACAATTTCGATACCAGACTTGCTGAATATTGGTTGATCCTATCTGTAATTCTCTTACTTCAAGAATTATATCACAATAGAGGTCTAGAAAATCTGTTACAAAGGTTTCTTGGATTTCCAAGTTTAGCTTTTGTTCAGGGAGTGACTTTATCTTCAAGAACATCAAGCCCTGTGGATGATAACAAGTTAAAAGAATAGACTCAGAAGGTGATCAATATATATACGTTATAGTGGTTACACTTATTTTGGGGCTGTTAAGGCAACTACCCCTTTAGTATTGCAAAATATTTTTTTCCTCGGATAAATTTCTCTGCAAATATTTAATAATTATAATTACTTTTCCAATATTCTGTGTTTAAATTTTCGTTAATGTAACATCGAACATAAAATCTATTTTAACTTTGTTTTACAACATAAATTTATCAATTTTCTGCTCCATTTTGTTTCACAACTTTTGCGCTGCCAAATTGGCGAAAACAAAAGGGTTTTATTTTCTCTTTTAATGATAGAAGAGGAAACTAAAACTAATAAAATGTACTTTTTTCTATTTTAAAATTGCATATTAAAAATTATTGGAAATTGTATGATTAGAATAGAGCCAGCGTGTAGCTGCGGGTGTGAATTGTCGATAGTTTATGCAACAGAAACGTGATGTACGTGATAACATGTTAAAAATATTTGTAACAGGTATAAAATACATTTAATAAGGAAAAAGTTTATTTTATTGCAAAAAAATCAAAATAAAAAGTGAGATCGAAAAATTATTAACATACATATATGTTAATATAAAGGAAACCACTAAACTTATAGTTTTAAATTTTTTATTTAATTTTTAAAAATATTTATTTTTTTATAACCTTGTGAAAAATGTTGATAAAGTTATTCATATAAAAGACATGTCTATAACCGACAAAGAGAATATAATAGGGCCTTCAATCATAATATGGTGGTTGAAAAAAACTAACTGTTGAGTGTTTGAGAGATTAAAAGATCAGGGTTGTCAAATATTTTCTTAATTTAAATTGATTAATTATTATTAATAAACTTAATATTAATTAATAATTAATTATTAATTAAATATTAATAAACTTAATTAAATTGATAGTCCCACAGGTGGGAGAGTGGTGTCATCGTAATACTCTATTCGGTAGATGATCGCACCGAAATTCTCCTATTGGCGTGTTAAAATTTACGGTTCTTTTATCACTTATTGCAAACAGTATAAACGTTTTCATAAAAGCAAAGTGGAAAGTTTCGAAATCGAAAAATTCTTAACATACATATATGTTAATATAAACGAAACCACTAAACTTATAGTTTTAAATTCTGTTTATTTAAATGAGATTATTACAATAATATACAATAAATATATATTTTATAGTTTTTGAAACTTTTCAGAACATCCTCCTTTTACGTTTTTATAGTGCTTTTTCATTTTGCTCGAACTCGTAGTTCATCTTCGTTTAAACTCTGCCACACTTTTTGACACCCTTTTTGTGCTCTTCAATTCTCTTTTAACAGGCATCCAATATCTCTCCACTAGCCTTAGCTTCCGGCAGTTTTGAGGATTTGTCTTTCTTGGTACAAATTAAGTTCTTGTTCCACTCAAGGGCTTGATTACCAAGGTGACTGGATGTCAGATCAAAAATATGTGGTAAATATTTCATGTACTTACAGAGACTTTTGTAAGAACTTATTGACTTTTTGATTTTTGACTGCTTTTGGTTTTCTTCAACATTCCCTCGACCATCTCCAATATAAAATTTTTGACTTCAAAGTTGCGAAAAATGGCCAGAATATACGTTTTGTCATCCAATATGCAGCAAGCATATTTTTTAATTTGACTTTATTTCCGTGCTCTGTTTAGGATCTTATTAAACCTTGCATATTTTTCAACCTGCATTAGCTTTAACTTTTCGTGACAAATAGTCACGAGCACTGAACTAAAAGGTTGGTTTTGAAAATTCGTTCCTTTTTTTGGTTTTAGAAACATCAATTAGACTATTTCTTCTATCTTTACCAGGTTTCTTATCACCAGTCAAGTTCTCCCGATACTCTTAAATAACATTGGAAACAGTTTGACGGCAGACCTTAAATGCTGGACCATCATTTTGTGGGACAAGTTGGGGTTTGTTGATAATATTAAATAATTTTAGTATGTACTTATTCACTAATTTTATTTAGATTAATGTGTGTTAAAATTTTCAGCTGTCAGTCCTTAAAGGAAAAAAATCTAATTTTCAAATATTTATGAAATATAATTTATTACAGTTCAAAAAAGAGCAGCAAAGAAAGTTTGTAATAATTTTAAGTTTTTCACTATGGAATTGTATGATATTTAATTTTATAGCAACCACTTTTGAGATGCTGAGTTAATTTTCTCTTCTCTCACTCTCTCTCTCTCTCTTTATCTGCTTTTTTTTCTAACATAATTTTATAATTGTTATTCTTAGTTTGTCGCTAAGCTTTTAAGTTTGTTTAAAATCAATGACTTTACAACTGAATGCGGTGAAACTTGGTGTTTTTATTCCTTCAAAACTAACATACACATTTTTTTAATTTCATTATCTCTAGAGCTTAAAAAGGGGAAGTGTTCCATGAAAAGTGAGTGCTAAAAGACTAATATAACTTTAGGTAATAAACAAAACCCTTCACTGATTTCGATTCTTATAAATATTTTTCTCATAAAAATTCTCAAAAACAATTTCAAAATCATCTTTAGCATTCTTCCCCCTCTACATAAGTTTTTCTTTTTTGGCATTTACAACTAAAATTGTTAAATTTTTTTCATATAAATTTATGATGAAAATGTTATTAAATTCTGCGTTATTCCCATGGTATTATAACAAAAAAACTATGATGAAAGTGACTATAAAACTTTTTGATGTTATTAAAAAGGATTGCAATTTTGTATCAGCACTTAAATGAGAGAAATTAAAATTTAAATCCTCTTAGCAATATATTTAAAATAAAAATGGTGAAGTAAAAATTAAAGCTTTGTTCACTTTAGGGTTATGAATACAAAATATAAATTAGTTTATATTTAAAGTAAATATTTACACCCTACAACAGCATAGGTGGTGGGGATATTATGTTTGTAACCGGCAAAAAAATGGTGCAACCACCACTTTTAAGTATAACGTTCGGCCATTTCCGTCCGTCCGGCTAACTGTTTATGTAAATTCGCAAAATAAATTAAACGATTTTAATGAAATTTAATGCAAATAAGTCTTGTAATAATCTTAAACAAAGTACCAAATTTTATGAGGATCGGTGCATTATCTCTCATACAACCTCCACTTCCGAATATCAATTTAATGTGTATAAACTATATATACTTCTAATGTATTCATATTTGATTAAAATAAGAAAAATATGGACAGGAAAATTTACGAGAGTCTGCCTATATTTTCACATAGCTCCCTTATAAAATTCCTGAAAAATTCCGTCCAGTCCACCGTACGTCTCTCTGTCCGGCTGGCTGTCCATGTAATCGTTTTTTTTTTTTTTTTTTGATTTTTGAAATATCTCGATAAAGTTTGTTATATGTTATGATTTTGGCCTAAGGACGAAGCCTTTTAAAATTGTCCATATTTGTTGTAATATTTCAGGTATGCGAGGGTCAATCCATTACTTCTCATAGGTCCCATAAAAACCCTCTTCCAAATTTCACTTTTAAGGACAAATTTCTCACATATACGTTATTGTATTATAATAATAACTGGTCAAATTAAGATAAATATAAGCATAAATCTATGTTCAAAATTATACGAGGCTCGTTCCACAATTTACTTAAGCTCACATATAACCCTGCAGAAAAATTCATTTTAAAACGCGTTAACTAAGCTAAGACTGAGTCAATTTATTTATGTCCACCTGTCTGTCTGCCATTGGTACGCACACATTAAACATAATTGAAAGAGCTAAATAAAAGGTGACCTGATTTATAATGACTTTGAAATCCAATTATAATTATCGAATATTTAAAGAAGTGTAATAGTGACAGTTTTCAAATTTGATCCCAATCACTTTTTTAAGGAACTGTTTTATTGGACCAAATGTAGAACTGAGCCTCATACAAAGCGAAAAAATATTATGGAATTTATAAAGGCTTCAGAAGTGAGAGTATTAATTCTTAATTTCGATTACTTTCCCGAAGAAAAGATTTACTAGACAAAATGTAGGATGGCTAGAAATAAGCCCCATACTAAGGAAATATTAATTATACAAAATTACATAGGGATTTAACTATACAATATTACGGAGGAATTTGACTGAGAGTTTTACTAAAAAACTTAAAACAGACAAGGTCAGAATGAAGTTATTTCTTTTATTCAAATCAGATATTAATAATCAAATATCTGAAGAACACATGTCACGACTTATGCAATTTTTCCTCAATGGAGAACGATGGAGATTTTTTTGCAGCAAAGTTCACCGGGTAAAAGCTAATTGTATTATAATTACAAAGGAAATATAAATTCATATTTGTTGTCGTTTTTGATATCCAATAAAAGATTAAATAAAAAATGTTAATGTATTAAAAGATAATACATGAGAAAATATCGATATAGTTCCACCGCCACAAGTTATAAAGGGTATAAAAATTATAAGTGTCATTCCGTGTGTAAATCTAAGAAGGAAACATCTCACATCCCATAATGTATATATATTCCTGCATCACATCAAAACCTGTCCGTCTGTTTGTCTGTCTGTCTGTCTGTCTGTCTGTCTGTCTATCTGTCTGTATGTCTGTCTATCTGTCTGTATGTCTGTCTATCTGTCTGTATGTCTGTCTATCTGTCTGTCGTATTTAAAACCAGCAAAATTGGTTCAGTATATTAAAAGATATAGATGGATATCTGAAGCATCCTCTAAGTTCCAGCATTATTTTTTTAAATTGTCTACTATAAATCAAAAGAAAGAATAAAATTTTTCCAAAATATAAAGCTGCATGTACTGAATCATTAAGTGTTCCGTGTTATATTAAAGTAAAATTTGTATATATTGTACATGTTTGTAAGTACATGTTTGTGTATGGGGAATTGAAAATTCAGCATACCTAAATATAGCATTCTTATATATATAGCATCGGTCATTAAAAACTATGGTTCAAACCTAATATTTGCATAAATTTTTTAAAATTTAAAACCGTATTTTTAATTTTTTTATATATTTTACATAAATGTTAAAGCGTACAAAATAAACTTAACCCTGCTGGTTAATAACTAAATTCTAAACTTAATCCGCAGAAATAATTTAACCACAAACAACAAAATTACCACTACTAAAAACTAGTTAACAACTAAACACGATAATGCAACTTAGCTTAAGTTTGAAAAGTAAATCCCAAATTTACATTCACTTATTCGATAACAACCAAACATATTTAATTCAAAACTTAAAACATTAATCTCAAACGCTGACAGGTCAGTTAAGGAGAAATTTCGCAACTGTGAAGTAATACTATTTGTCTTTAGTTGTTACAACTAAATGACAAACAACAAGAAATAATGCTATATTCGGCTATGCCGAACATTCAATATCCTCCACCACAAATGTGTGTGAGGTAAATATATTATGTTTCATACATACACATACAAACGTACACAATATATAATTTTTTCTTAAAATATAACACAGGAACACTTAATGAGTCACAAATTAGTTTTATTTTTATATTTACTACTGAACCGATTTTGAAAATTTTTGGAATGGATTTAAGTAGGTAAAGCTTAATATTATAAAAAATTTCATTGCAATTTGTCGATTTATAATTCACAATTTGGCGAAAGTTTTTGGCTTGAAGTGAAAGAAGTTGCCTCAGATATCAGTCTTTATCTTTTAATATGCTAAACCGATTTTGCTGGTTTTAAACAGAAAATTTCTCAGGACTATAGCATAGTGTTGCGGATGTGAGCGTGCCTGCAACAGAAAGACGGACAAACGGACGTAGCTTAAACGACCCAATTTCGATTTGGTATATTATGGGGTCTGAGATGATTTCTTTTCAGCGTTACAGACGGATTGATGAAGTTAATACACCGTCTTCACCTAAATATAAAAAGTAAGAATGCTACATTCGGCTATGTCGAATTTTCAATACCCTCCACCACAATTGCGTGTGAAATAAATACGTTATATTTTGTACATACACACTCACGCATACCTTACAAACGTATACATTATATATAAGTTCTTCTTAAAAGTGATACTGGAACCTTCAATGAGTCATAAAACTAGATATATTTTTGGCTATAACTCCATTGCTACTCAAACGATTTTGATAATTTTTGGGATGATAATGTAGAATATATAACTAATTATGACAAAATTTCATTTTTATATATCGATTTATAAAAATTTTACGAAAGTTCTCCGCTTCAACTTAGAGAATGACTCAGATATTGGTCTATATCTTTTGATATACTAAATAGATTTCGCTGATTTTAAATGAGAAATTTCTCAGGACTATAACAAATACCCAGGCCGAAATTCAATTGATAGACAGATGGAAGGACAAACGTAAATATCAGAATCGACTCAGATTTTGATTTCATGACGGAATATATATACAAACATTATGGGGTCAGAGATAATGCCTTTTTAGCGTTACACACGGAATGACACAGTTAATATACCCTCATCAACACTTGTTGTGCTAGAGGGTGTAAAAATGGAATATTTCATTGTTAATTCAACAGAAACCTTTTGCAATTCTTTGTCAAAGATAATTGAGACGGTTTAATGGAGCTTAAAGACAGATGCAGCTTAAAAACGCTAAAAGGATAAATGAGGGGAAAATACTACAAAAAAGGACATGAAATCTTAAAAAGAAAATCTTGTATAACAGATTATATGCAAACGGTAAAAGACACAGAATTATCTGGAAAATTTTGCAAATGTTTAGTTCAAAGTTCAAAACTCTACTGGAATATAAAATGACTAAAGCAAATTGTCATAAAGTAAAACAAAAGAAGATGTATGGAAATGAAAACAAAAA